>JAWNLB010000174.1:10112500-10597500 GCA_035041595.1 Drosophila basisetae | reverse complement strand
TATATATATATGCAAGTGATGAGTTATATTTAAAAGTATATATTAGTATGTTCGGAAACGTTAAGTACGGTAACCAGAAACTGTTATTTGAATTAAGAGTTTACCGTTAATATTAATTTAACTATTTGTAAAGCTGACAAAATTTGATTTATAATTTTAAAAATGTAAACAAAAAAGAAACAAAAGAAGAATGGTACACAAAAATTAACGGTTTGTTTTTCTTTCTTCTTTATCTTATTATTATACTATGCGAAGACTCCATTTTAATTGTTTGTACATAAGAAAAAACAGAAAAAAAATATTCATATTTGTATGTTGACTATATACGACTGGATATTTTATGACTAGAATTGATTATTTTCTTGTATAGACTAGATCGATACAAATAACTTGAAGAAATGTAACAAATAATCAAATCAAAATTGACTTTTTATTTATTTGGGTTTTTTTTTTGCATTGTTTTTGTTTTAGCAACACCTTTCAGGTACTTATAAAATATTTTCGATAATGCGTCGAGGATAATGTACTATATATATGTGTAATCATTCGGGTAACCATATAATAGAATCAAATAATAAAATGCATTAATTCAATGAGCGTGTTATCAAGCATTTACATGCGTGATCGACCCATAATTTTGTAATGTTGTAATGGTAATGGAGATCGTGTTACAGTATCGGTTCGGTTCGATTTCAATTAAAATTCCTGCTGCTGTCTGGTGTCTATTGCTCCATTATGATTGTGTCCTCGGCTTTGACATTGCCGGAGTTAATGGCCTCCATTGCCTTGGTAAGCAGTGTGGCATCCTTTAGACTGACCACTTGGACCAGCTGCGGTTCCTGGCCGGGTCCGCCCTGGATCATCATTTGATGCATTCCAGGTGACATTGTAATGGTTTCCAGTTGATCCCCATTTTCCACCTGCCAAACAGAAAATATCAAAATGCACATTAGATATATGTGAATAAATATCAGAGAGAATCACAATATTTAAAAAATGTTATTATACCAATAACTAGATGATTTCCTGTATCGTATGGAATTGATAATGCAATAAATGAAAAAATCATACTTACTTAGGCATACATAAGAAAATTATGAAAGAAATCAGAGGACCTTTAAACAAATAGATGAGCTGCTTAAAAAAAAGAAAAAATACTTAACAAATTAAATAGTTAAGTTCAAAGAAATAAATCATAATTATAAAATCACAACAACAAAAGATTTATTCCACTTTTTTTTTTTTTGCTTTGCATTGCTTACACATAATTAAAATTTGCACTAAAACAACTGTAATAATAAACATAATCAGTAATAAAAATATTAAACACAATAATAATAATAATTGTAATAAACATAAAATATTAATATGCGCTTAAATTTCTGGCCACATGATTCCACCATCCACAATCCACATATCCTTTTTATACTTTCTTTAATGGTATTTTTTTTTTTGTTTTTTTTTTTTGTAACTAGCTCAATCATGGCATGTGGGCGGTTCAATTAGCAGATTTTCTTTATGCTTAGCTAATGCTACATTTTGAATGCAAATTGGCTACGTTGGACGAGTTTAACAATATGACTATGATGTTTTTGGTGTATGTTTTAATTCTCCCTTTTTTTTCTTTTTCTTTAATTTAATATATTTTTTGTTTCTTTTGATTGCGTCACACAATTTGTATAACAAAATCAATAGCATTCATATTCCCTGTATGCTAAACCAACTACTTACAAATCAAAGCTTAAACAAATATTTGCATAACGTTTTCCATATATTGAACAAAAAAAAAATAATAATAATAAGAACAATAATAATATAAAATAATTGTTGAACTAAATATGTTAATATTTGGCTTGTGTTTCGATTACAATATGATACAATTCGGAATAATGCATGAACTCAACTATAAAATACAAAAACAAACAACATAATAAGAAAATTTCTATATGAAAAAAAAATTCCATTATTAATTGTTTTGTTTTAGGAACTTGACAAATTTGATTTTGTATGATTTGTGGTTTTCATTATCTTTTTGGTTTCAGTGTTTCAATTATCAACAAATTTGCTTTGCGTGTTCGTTTTTAGCTCACGTTAAATTCAATGTGTGTGTAAGTGTGTGAGGGGACGATGGGGGGCGGTGGAGTTGTTAGTATGGTATTTAATTTAAATATTATTTATCGATTATGCTATGTATGGTATCGATTACTTGGGCAATTCATTGCATTCTCTTTATGCTGTTAATTGTTCGCGTTCTTTTTTCTTTCCTTCTTTGCTTTTCGCTTTTTTTCTTTTTGGTATTCTTTGTCGGCATTCACAATTGTTTGCGTTTGTTTGTATGTATGTATGTATGCTTGTGTGTATATACAGCTATGTATGTAGTTATGTAAGTAAAAATGGCAAGTTTCTGTGCTAATATTCTATGTGTGTGTGTGTGTGTGTGTGTGTGTGTGTGTGTGTGTGTGTTTGTGTGTTTGCAGCGCCGCTTTGACTAGATTAGATATTGGCAATACCTCAAGGCGGGGGGAGGGGGTGGTGGGAGATGCTGGCAAGTTTGTGCATAGGTGCAAGGGGGAGGGGTATGATGGCCACAGAAGCTACTTGAGGAAGTCTACTCCGAATGCTCTAATTTAATGGGTTTTGTGGGCAGCTGCAGCTGCGCACTGCCAAAATTTGTCAGTCTGGCGCTGTTCACGCAGCGTATTTCCGCAGCAGCAGCGCTGCTCGGTGCAGCCGCCGTTCTCGCAGCAGCAGTAGCAGTAGCATTTCTACTACTTTTGCTAACATTTTGCTTGCTGTTACTGCTGCTGCTACTGCTGCTGTTATTGCCGTGGTAAGGCTTGCGTCGCTTTTGCCCTGTTATTGAGCGTCGCGATGCGTGCGTTTCGTGGCGTCGCTGCGACGTCGACGACGACGACGACGACGACGCCGCCGCTGCTGCTGCTGCGGTTGCTGGCGCTGTCAAAACAATGGGCAGCGGCATTTTAATTGTATTGTTATTGTTGTTAGTTAGCATGGTGTTATTGTTATTGTTGTTGGCAAGATTAAAGCCAGCATTTAAATTGCTACTGTTTCCGCTGCTGCTGACGCTGCCACCGCATGCCGGACCCGTCGCTGCCCAATACAAGCGAGTGCCTGGCGGCGCTTGCAATGTGAGCGCCGCCGGCTGTTGTCCGGCATTTGGCGCTGCACCAGCAGCAGCAGCTGTTGCTGTGGCTAAGCCGGCTGCGCTGCGTCTGCCCAGCATAGCAGCGCAGCCAGTGTTGATCACCGAGATGCCAAGCAGCGAAGTTGGCGCAGCAGCTGAGCCGCTACTGCTACTATTATTATTATTATTGTTGTTGGTGTTGTTGTTGTTGTTAATGTTGTTGTTGCTGTTGTTGGTGGTAGTGCGCGTGGCACTATTGGAGGAGTTGGGGCTATTGCTGTTATCTACCTGCATGGGGGCCAAGCAGACGGTGCCATCGCTGTTCGTCTGCAGCTGCTGCATGTTGGCCATCACCGACTGGTACATGGAGACGGGCACCGATATGACATTGCTCACGGACACCGGATAGCCTGTGTGGGCGGTTTATTAAAGATGTTGACACATTATCGTAATCGTTATCGTTCTCGTTATCGATCAACATTTCACATTTCACATTCGCCGCACTTACCTTGGCCATCCTCGGTGGTGATAAAGATTTGACCATCCTGCGCCTCGGTTAGATCCACGGTCATGTTCTCATGACCATTCACATCGGTTAAGCTTTGTACCGTTTGTATGGTGGCACCACCCTCGCCCTGATGCAGCTGCAAAACAAAACGCACAAAAATGTTCAACATTTGTTCATTAATTGTTTGGTGTTTGGTTGTTGCAACCGCTGCTTACCGTTGCCACACCCTGCACCTGGGCCGTTGTGCCATCGGGCAGCGTTATGATCGGATTGTTGGGATCCACCTGGATGAGAGAGACGGTACCATCGGCATTCTGCGACAACACCGTTTGGGTGGTGTACTGTTGGATAAAATGTGAAGCGCATTTTAGTTATATATCTTCTGCGTTTCGTTCAGTGTATATGCTGCAGCACAACAGAAAACAACGAGAAGAACAAACAATAAAAAAAAGATATTTTCGAAAAAATAAAACCTTTCAAAAGGTTTAACAATAAAAACAAATGCAATGCAAAACAAATGGAAAAAATTGGTTTGTTTTTTGTTTTTGTTTTTCTTTGCCAATAAAACCGTCGAAGTGTGTGTGTTTGTTGTTGTTGCTGTTAGTGTGTGTGTGTGTGTGTGTGTGTGTGTGTTGAGTTAACGAATGCGGTTTATTTACATGCGAGTGTGCTTAGTTTGGATTTTGTTGTGGGCGCTTGAAATGAAAACCACATTTAAAAGCTGCTGCAAACGAGAAAATAAAACGAGAAAAAATGAAAAACAAATCTTAGGCATGCCGAAGATTTAATACCCTTACAGAATGGAGTCCAGCTGCATCCCAAAAAAAAAACAAAACAAAAAAACGATCGAAACAGTTAATGGAAGCTATCTGACATAGTTCTCCGATGTGGATAATTTGCTGAAGAAATATAAGAAGCATGCCGAAAGTCTTAGCAAACAAGACAAGATATATATATATATATATATATACATATATATATATATGATATACACCGATTCAAAACATATGCTCAGTTAATACAAAAAAGGACGAAGATTTTCCAAGTTTCAACAAGATAACTTTTTAAACAGGCAGACAGACGGACATGAGTATGTATGTATATATATATATATATATATATATATACATACATATATATATATGCATATTTGATGGAGTCTCCTTCAATGTGTTACAAGCTTTACGACAAAATTAAAAATTCCTCTGCCAGGGCATAACAACAAATAGTATATAAAAAAAAAAAAATACATCAAAAAGTAAAGTAAAAATTATAAATTCTTATAATAAATAATAATCAAATGCAGTTAAAATATCTAAATAAATAACTATATTCAACAAGTAGCAAATTCAAATTCAAAGGAAAGAAATACATAAGCGCAATCAGCAGGATTTGAATATTATGCACAACATCAATCAAATTCGAAATGTGTTTTTTTATATTTAAACTCAATTAAACTTGATGATTTAGTTAATTAGATTAATTAAGTCAACAATCCTAAAAAATAAGAAGAATAATTTGAATTGAATTGGCGAATGAATCATATCGTTTTAAATCAAACGAAAAAACCCTCATCCAAAGAGGAGATCGAAGTGTGCATAATATTCAGAGGAGCAGAGTAGGAAGAGTGAAGAGCTTCACTAGTTTAGTTACAAGTTCAGACAGATTAGTACGAACATCAACGTCGCTCAGCGTTATGGGCTCGATGCAAACTTGGGCATTGGCGATCTGTTGGGCGGTGACGGTTTGTGCAGCATTTGATTGCTGTGCCGCTTGTTGAGCGGCCGCCGCCGCCGCTGCTGCTGATGATGCACTTACAGCTGCCGCTGTTGTTGGCACTGCTGTTGCCGTTGCCGTGCCGCTCGCCGTTGTCAGCTGAATGGTCTGCGGCTGTGCTTGGCCTATCGCTTGAATGTGCACCGTATTATTGCCACTTGTTGAATGATGATGATGATGATGATGCTGCTGCTGTTGCTGCTGATGTTGGTGGTGTTGCTGCTGCTGTTGTTGCTGCTGCTGCTGCTGCTGTTGTTGTTGGTGGTGGTGATGGTGCTGCTGCTGCTGTTGATGCTGCTGCTGCTGGTGTTGTTGTGGCGCCGGTGCTTGGCATATCTCAATCTTAGTGGATGCTGGCAGCGTGGCCGTTGTTGTCACATGCTGATTGTTTGTGCTCTGGATAATCGTTGGCGCCGGCGTATTCGATTGAGCCGTGTGCGTTGTGATCACCGTGCCGGCACTGTTAATCTTCACCACGTTCACCTGCTGTGGCTGTGGCAGTTCCAGTTGTTTGGAGTTGGTTGGTTGTTGATTGTGTTAATTAATGTGTTGGTGTTTTTTATTTATTTTTTATTAGTAAAAGTTGAGCATGAAATGGGAATGAGACAGGATGGATGGATGGGAGGTGTGTGAGACCAGTTCAAATGCAAAGTCGATAGTCTAACGGAGGGGTTTGCTTGCGTCAATGCTGCTGGGGATCGGTGTGTACTTACTTGGCTGGTGGTTGTGGTTACTGCCGGTGCGACGGTTTGCACCGTTTGTATGGTGGGCGTATTCGATAGCTGCTCCATGTCCTCGTCCTCGTCGCCCGACTGTGAGATCAGCGCATTCACCTTGTCCTCATCGTCAGCGAATGTGGGCAACAGATCCTCGCGTCCATGATATTTGTAGCAATTGATCACGATCTTGCGCAGCGCATGCGTCCAGCTGATCTGTTTTTTTTTTTTTTTTAGTTGGTTGATGGTTGTTGGGAAGGAAGAAGAAAGGGTGGCGATTAATAAGACACGATTCGATGTTTTAGGGCGGCTGTTGAACACCCACCCCACCCACCTTCTGCTTGTCATCCTCGGAGCGGGCATCCATGCGCACATTTGCCCACGGCAACTCTTTGGGCCACCACGGTGGACGTGTCGACTCCCTGCCCCAGCCGGGCTTGCCCCGACCCGTCGAATACTTCAGCATGAGCGGTATGAAGGCGCGCAGCTGGGCCTGTGTCATCTTCTCTACGGGCGTCGGTATGCCATCGATGACCAGGCCGGGCAGCTCGAACAGCGATGGATCCTCCTGGGGCGGCGGCGGCGCCTGTTGCGCCAGCGCATTGTCCAGCTCATCCATCACAATGTTTTTCAGATTGCGCAGCACATCCTCCAGCGGCTTAGCGCCAAACACCTTATAGCTGGTATTCGGTTTGCCCGGCGTCGCCACCAGCACCACAGCCTGTTTGCCAACACGGCCAGTGAACTCGTAGATGATGCCACGCAATTTGCGCAGCAGACGATTCTGTTGACGCTTGCGGACCGACGGATTCGTTTCGAAGCAATGCGGACGCTTGCGTTTCTTTGAGCTGGCAATGGCAGCTGCGGCTGCCACGCCCACTGGCCCAGCGGCAGCCAGCTGATGGGCAACATCATCGTTAACTATGGTGGCAAGATCACCATCGTACAGACTGCCCTCGCTACTAATCAAATCATCGTCCTCGTCATCGGTGCCCAGACTCTGCATATCATCGTCGAGCATCTCGATCTTGTAGGTGGTGCCATTGCTCTGGCCACCCGACGATTGCGCCTGCGAGCCACTGCTGGTCGTTGTTATTGTCGTTACATTGATGCCGCCGCCACCGCTGCCGGAGCTGTTGCTGCCGCCGCCAGCGCTAATCGTTGCATTGCCACTGCCGCCGGTGCTGGTGGTGACGACAACATTGCCACCGCTTCTTTGGCTGCCAGCCGCCGCCACAACCAGCCGATAGCTTGTGGTGGCCAGCTTGGTGCCTGCCTGCTGCTGCTGTTACTATTAGTCGGTCGGGTTCGGTTTATTAACGGGCTGTTGCAGTGGCTGTTGCTGCTCCTCTTGTGCAACTCGGACTCACACTGTGGCCCCGGCTCCTACGCTGCCTGGTGACTTCAATCGCATGCGCAATGTGAGAGATCTGCGAGTGAGAGCAGAGCGAGAATTAGTATATAACTGTGACAGATGTTTTTAGTTATTCGATTGGAATGATTGAGAAGAGCATTCGATACAAATGATGCCAAGGAACACCCCTGGGCTGCTGCAATACTGGAAAGTCTTTCATCCAACCACTTTTACTAGCTACGATTGGAACTAATTGCCATAACTAAGGACGCAGAAATAAACTTTTTAAGGCATAAACAATGTTTATCAGCATATTTTTGTATGGAACATATTTAAATCTCAACGGATGTCTTTGTACTGTTTTTAGATATATAATATACAATTTGTTTAAAATAAGAAAGGTTCTTTTCCTATTTTTCAGAAATATATTTCTTAATGTTTCTAAAAGGAAAACAAATACTTTTTGAAACTAAGAAAATAATAATAACAGTTTGAGTTTAGCTCATTTGGAAGTCGCTCAAATCGCAAACGAATGATTCGCACTGAGAATTCCCATAAAACTGTGGATTCGTTCAAATTAAATTACTTGTTATCAATATTTGTCAAAGGGCGATTTTGTTTTTCCAAGTGTACTCAAGAATAAATGCTAAGTATTTGATTTTAGTTTTAGTGTGTGCGATGGAAGACCGCAATGGAATTCGTTTTGCTGCATTCATTCCTAAGATATGCAAATTGATGACCCCGTTTCTAACCTAATGACGAGTGCTGTGCAAGTATACATGACGACAGCGACGACAAAAACCAAAAACAAAAACAGAACCAAATAAAAATAAAAATAAAAAAGAAATAACCATTTACTGATAAGCAATGAATGAATCAGGTCAAAAGCGCGCATGCGCAACATTTTAAGCCAAACAACAACAGGGACAAGAACACAATGATCTATATATATATATATATATATATAAGCGCATGCGCTCTTTATATACTATATATATATATATATATATATATATATACTATATAAATGTATTTACATGTGCATGTATAATGAATTAGTACAAGCTGTCATAGTTTCTTGTGTGTGTTGAGGCACAGTAACTAATTTGAACAGCGCTCAACTGATTAGCGACGCCAACATCATTGTGTATTATATATATATAAATACATATATATACGAGTAATCTGTCAATGATCTGGGCAATATATACGAAACGAAACATGGGAATGTATATTTCTATATTTGATAATCAATCAAAAACGGAAGAAAATTAACAACACTTATCGACTGGAGGACTGGAGCGTTTATCGGCCGACATTGTAATATTATAGTCCAGAGTTTGAAATATCTTTATGTTTATTTTAAATTTGATTTGTTTACTATATGCTTTCTGTTTCACGACTGGCTGTCAACTGAATATTCCACATGTGTGCAGTTGGATTATATCAGAAATGGTGCCATGGATTTTGACGCCTATTTCGATACCTTGGAACTTAACCGCTTATACCTATGGCAGCTATATGATAAAGTGCTCCGATCTGCTTACTGATTTGAGTAACAAAAAAAATATATATACATATATAGAGATAATTCAACGTATTATTCAGAAAGTATATTTCTAAAACGAATTATTGTGTGTCACTGAAGGGTTTTGCTTCTCTTAAATCCAGGTTACAATTTTCTAAAATGTAGAAAAATTATGCATCATTTTCAGGGTGATTTTAGATTTGTGTAGACAAAAAACTTTAATAATTTTAAGTTAATGTTTTATTAGTTAGAAAATAACTTTTAAAAGTAAAGAAAATTGTCTAGTTTTTAGTTCGACTTTCTAAAATTTCGGTGTATTTTTGTTTATATTTAAGTGAACTCAAAGGTGTTTAAAAAAAATGGAAAATGATTGCACCGCCCTCAGGGGAAATTCTTTTATTTTCCAAGTTTCATATTAATTTAAAAAGAAAGAGAATCGATCGGCAAGCTAATATAATAATTTTGTCTGGGGTTCGCCAGATTTGAGAGAAATAATAATAGAATGCCCCGAAAAACTGTGAATAAGAATCAATTTATGTAAGTTGCCACAATGCGCATACTCAGCATGGTTCTATTCCAGTTCCCAACTGGTTTCTCATACACAGTTCGTTATACAGTTTAATGCAACCCATTCCAATTGCAATTCTCCCTTCCCCTTTCCCCACCAACATTAATTCCATATTTTCGGCGACCGCTGCACGTGCGCATTGAATATTGCTTATACTTTTAACACAGCTTGCACTTTTTTGCAAATAAATATATATATATATATATATATATATATATATATTTTTATAATATACATCAAATACTTAATGCTTGCCTTTTGCTGATTTTCGTTTTTAATACACTTCACAATATAGAAGAAAAAATTCGAAAAAAAAAATAGGAACACAGTTTTTTTTATTTTGTTAACCTTTTCTGGTTGTTGTTTTGTTTTTTAATTGTTGCTGATATGTGTTTGTACCAGATTGTCATATAATTGAAAGCGAAATTTAAATTGAATTCGAAAACGAAACTGAAACCGATTTGGGGAAGAAATGGTAAACGCACCGCACAACGTGTTAAAAGAATATGATTGCAGTTCAAGTTTATTGTTGTTGTTTGCAGTTGGACTGCTGGTGCTGCTGCGCCGCTGCTGCTGCCGCTGTTGTTGCTGCTGTCAATGTTGCCGTTACTCGTGCTCTGCGTTGTCTTTTTCGCCTGCCCGGCTGAAGTTCTATTTGCGATTGCTCAGTTAACGGCGACGACAACGACGACGACACACTCACAATAATAACAACAATACAATGTATGTAAAAGCAGAAACAGCAAAAAGAAGAGCAGAGCAGAGCAAATGCGATACGAGCGACGAGCGATGAGCGATTCGAGCTATGAGCGATGAGCGACCACACTGCGCCAAACCACCCCACGGATTGACGACGCCGCCGTGTGCATACATTTTCATTTTCATTTTCGGTGACGGCGGCAGCGTCGACGCAAACGGCGGCGTCGACGCAGTTAAAAATCAATACTGCGCCCATGCGTCGACATTGTCGCTTTGCGCGACGCGTGTGAGTCGACAGCCAGCACAGCACAGCACAGCAGAGCACAGTCAGGGAGAGAGAGAGCAAGTGCGACTGAGATGGTCATACTGTGACTGCTGTGAGCGCTGCTGCCAAATGCAAGTCTGTGTCTGTGTGTGTGTGTATATGTTACGTTCTGCTCAGCTCTGTTGTGTTGTGTTTTGCCTTTGCGTATTACTATTCTTCTTCTCCTTATTTTTGTTGTTGTTGGGGTGCGCATTGAAAAGCTTTGCAGAGCAAGCTGTCACTTGCATGCGTGCCCAGCCACCCACACTCGCTCTCAATTAAACAGAGACAGCTATATGTGTGCATGTCTATGTGTGTGCGTGTGTGTGTGTGCTTTGAGAAGTTAGCAAAAAGGGCTGCGCAGCTACCCCCAAAAGCGAATCAGAAACATCCCCCAAGCACTGTCAGCAGCAGCTAAATCAGCAACAACAACAAAAACAACAATATTAATTCTAGTGCACGCAAACGCATTGCGCCCGGGCAATATCGTGGATATTGTAGCGGTACCTTTCCTTTGCCATATGGTTACGCATGCACTGCTCGCACCACCCACCACTACCACCATCATCACCATCAGCAACAGCACCATCAGCGCCAGCAGAACCACCACCACCATCCTTAGAGGCACCCCTACCAGGGGGTTGTTGATGTTGTAAGCTCGTTTCACTTGCGCGTGGCCAGGCAGCAGGCAGCAGACAGTTTGCCACACGCTTCTTTAACACTGCTGGGCATTGAAAGTGTGCCACACATAGAAAAATAGTCCTTAGATTGCTCAATAATCAACAACAAAATAATAATAATAGCTTTACCGATTTTACTCAATACTAAATCATTTAGTAAAATAATTATATTCCATTTTCCATTCACCGCGCCTTTTGCTACTTTTTGTAAAATGTATTTGAGAAGTATTGAAATCACATTTATTTATGATAAATTCACTTAGAAAACAAAAAAAAAAATACTTATGCAAACAGAAAATTTAATTAAATTTATTTAAAGTTTCTCGTGTTTATGCTTTGCGTATATAGTTTAATAGAATGTTCTCAATTTCTATAGCTGCACATATTTTTATAGCCGCCATTGTATGTTCGTTTGATTTTACTGTTGTTGGTTGGTGCGTGCGCAATGTTCACATGGCTTTACATTACTCTTCGCTTTTTTTTTTACCGATATGTAAGCATGTACTTACACACACATACACACACACACATACATACACACACACACATACATACACACACACACATACATACACACACACACATACATACACACATCTACATACGTAGGTGGGCGCGTGTGCGCAAAGTTTGGTTAGGTGCGCTGATAAGCATGCTACAACGTTTGAAAAACGTTAAAAATACACACACACGACTATGTATGTGTGTGTGCGTGTGTGTATATATATGTGACTAGCAGTGCGTGAAGGCAACCGGATTATGCGCCAGCGCCAAGATATCAATACGTGTGGCAAACACACATAATTATAAATATTTATTTGTTTGCTTGTGTGTAATATTTTCTTCTTTCTTATAATTTGAAGCAGAAAACTAAAGCACAAAGAAAAAAAAACAACACAACCGTTAATAGAAGGGTCACACCTGGCGCCTGCGCTATGGTCACACTTTTGGTATTTTCGAATGAATCGCCACTCGCCCAATATAAATATATATATATATCGAAATACATGCACGAAGTGTATGAGAAATAGAGTGAATTTTATTTTCATTATATATACAGAAAAAAAGCATTTGTTTCTGTTGCTGATTTCCAGTGGGTTGCGCTGCTTTTTTGCTTGAGTATGTACGTGTGTGTGGTGTAAGTGCATGCGCTCGCCGCCTATTATTCTAAATACGTACATACGTATTCATATGTATGCGTGAGTGTCTGTGTGTGTGTGTGTATGCATATCTCCCACTGCGTCAGCGCGCTCATCGCCAACAAAAATGATTACATACATAGACACATACACATACATATACATTTACATACATACATGCTTATGTACGCTACACATTATAAATAATCGATAGCTATTGTTTTTCATGTGCTCTCACAAGCGAGTTTCTGCCGCTCGCTCTCTCTTTTCCGCTCTATCCCTCGTAGTTTGCACACACAGCCACATATAGGTACTTGACGCAACGTCTACAATAGGCGATAAAGTAGATGACAAAAATGAAAAATAACAACAAAAAAAAACAAAGTAAAGAACGAACGGAAAAAAAGGTACGCATGCGGCGGTCGTGGCAGTGGCAGTTTGCACACACAGCCACATATAGGTACTTGACGCAACGTCTACAATAGGCGATAAAGAAGATGACAAAAATGAAAAATGACAACAAAAAAAGCAAAGTAAAGAACGAACGGAAAAAAAGCTACGCATGCGGCGGTCGTGGCAGTGGCAGTGGCAACGGCGACGGCGCAAACACCAACACCTAAAAAAACCCAACAAGCAACGAGAATATGAAATGGCCAACGCATGCCCTGTTTAATTTTTTTTCTTCTTGCTTGTTGTTGTAGACCAGAGAACGTAAATACAAAAAAAAAACGGCATAATAATAGAAACACACACATCAACGCTCTTCCAATTGGAACTGTACTTGACTTGTTCTGCTAAGAATATACCGCACCACCCCCTTCCACACCCCTATCAGACAAATAAACAAATTTGTACACAGCTGAAAACAGTGGTGTCCCGTTCAGAGCGTACGGCATGGATTTCTCTGCTCTGTTCTCACGGCTGCTGTGTGTATCTGCTGCCCTTAATTCAAGGGTGGGCTGTGCTCAGCAACCCCCATGCATACGCACACACGCACACACACATGCATATACATATATATGCACTTGCAGGCCCAGCACAGAAAAAATTCGGATTGGAATTCGTTCTTGGAATTGGAATAGAAAAGAGAAGAAAAAAAAAAACAAACAAAAATAAGAGCAGCAGATGAAAACAGAAGAAAGATTGGCAGACATTACGCATACGCCATGTTTTTGCTTACCCTTTACACCACCCTCCGCACTTTTAATGTGCATTTTCACGAATTTATATAAAAACGTACCAGAAATAGACAAAAAGAAAAAAACGTTGCGCAGGGAACGGCGCATGTTTGAATTGCGGACACTCGCAGTAGATGATGTTCATGTTCATTTTGATGGCTAAAGCGCCGCTGCCAATGGTACCGAAAGGCAACAACAACAGTACCCACATGCAAACACATATGTATGTCTGTATGCATGTATTTGTGTACATATGTATATACAAATGTGTGTATGCATCATAAATACGCCAGTACCGTTAGACAACGCAAAGGCTCTAACGGATTATCTAACAAGAATGTATGCACATACACATACACATGGATGCATTTATATATAGACGCCATTTTGGCCCCAGTAAAAATGCAATTATGTGGAAATGAAAAAAAATGTTAGAAATTAACTTGAAGCGCATGCAAAATTATTGTGGCATTTTGCACCAATTGGATTTTGCGTGAACAACTTTTTGCTTACTGCGGCTGTCTGTTTTCAAAAACTTTTCTTGATGCCCTGCGCGTGCACACACACACACACATACACATATACATATATACACATACATGTATAGTGTTGCGTGTATGTATGCATTTGGCTGGCGCGGAGCAGGCCCAGTGCGAAATTGCAATGGAAAATCGAAAATTCTTCACGTCTGCGTCGCGCGCACACACACAAATAAATATTGGAAATGTGCAAAGCTGATACGCACCTGCGTGTAAATGTGCAAATGGTGTAAATGTTCTTAATTCGCTGCTGTTCCGCAACATCAAACGCTGAGTTTTTCTATCGATAACGCACACAATTACATACGTACATATGTATTATATTTCTATGCACACACACACACACTCACTCCCACTCACACACATTCAGAGATTGGCAACTGACAACAAAATAATACACACACGCGCGTTGGGAGTCGCGTTGTCGACGCCGCCGCCAACGTTGTTGTTGATTTTGCTTATGGGCAGCTGCCGCTGCGTCGTCCAGTTTTATTATCACAGCCGCATTTTACATTTGCGCACTACTGTTGCTTCGTTTTTTCGTATTCTCTTGATTTTTTTTTGCTATTACAGTTTTTTTTTTGTTAGTTCTAGCTGTTGGAGCCAGTGCTGCACAACAATTATCGATGATTCTGTTATAAAATGTCAGATAGTTCTGAGCGTTGCGGAGCAATTCTGTTAAATGTGGAGCAATTCTGTTGAAACAAGGAGCATTTTTCTGTTACATAACAGCGTTAGAACTAACAATGCGCTTGGCGCGCAATTACAAAAGTTTCGCTTCACAAAAGTGAAAAAACAAGAAAAAAATAATGCTTTACACGATTTCCTTATGCACTCCAGATATCCATCCAGTGATTTGTACAGTTATTTTCTTTTTCCTCAGTTGATTTACAATCACACGTAAGCCCTTCACAAGGCAGCTAGCAATATCAAATTGAAAAGCAGCTAAGTCCACCAAATGAGGGACTCACTTGCAATGCGCTCTCATAATCAGAATTTAATAAAAAAAAAACACTATACAAGAATAAAAAGAAATGAAAAATTTTAAGTTGTCGCTTGATTTCCCCCGTCCAGTGACTGTGGCGACAATCCGATGCTAACTGATGCCAGCTGCGGCAGACGGTGGCTTTATAAATCGGCGCAGGCAAGCGGCGACTTGCCCCGTTATGTGGCATATTTTCATATATTTTTATATAACGATTAGGATACAGGCTGATAAAACGCAAAACTCAACGCAAATCGACCCAGCCGAGGTTTTTTACGGAATCCCAGCATGTCGCTGGACCACAGCCCGCAGAAAAAAGTGTACATAAACATGAGTATGAGCATTTAAAAATATATGTATATATTGCTTATCGCTTAGAAGTCGCACAACAAGGTTGCCAGCCCGTCACCAATCTATTGTGGGATATTAGGCACTTGATGTGGCAAAACTTGTTAGCTTAAGATAAACTACGATTTGGCTCTTGGTTTTCTCCAAAATAATGCTTTCGGAAGTTAAACGACTATGAGAATTTTCGAAAAAAAATCAAATCAAAAAATATTATTTTTCGCAAGCGAATCTTTTGCCTTAAATGCAATATCTGTTAACTTAACAGTGTTACTTTTGCCTAGTTAACATTTCACGGCCAAGGCTGTTTCTTTTATGTTTGCATGCATGTGTGTGTGGAAAATTATTGCTGCTGATTGAAAATTGGCACAAAAAATATTTATTCCGAATTTAATGACAATAGCCACATACCCATATATATATATATATATACATACATATAGATGGATAAATTCAATATAGGCTAACGGTTCTGGTTCTAGTTCCGGGTGTTTAATTTGCGTTTTCCGTTGCATTTATAATTTTTCACTTTTGATTTCCAGCACATTTCCATGTATGTGTGTGTGTGTGTAGGCTGGTTAACATCTTTGCATCTCTCTGGTCACTGCTACTGTTATCAGGGCCTGGCGTCACAGACGTTACAGTTTCCTTGGCGTGCTTCCATCATGCTTATCGGCATCATATATGTTTGAGTGTGCGAACGTTATAAAATATGTATTTCATATTGCTTATTTCCATGTCGGCGGCTCATGGGGGTTCCACAAGATGGTCCCCTATAATGCGTATATTTAGCACAAGCAATAGCCGCACTCTCGACCACAAAAGCAACATGCTTATGTTGGTACATACAAACATACATACACACATATATGTATATGTATTTATGCACTGTAAAATGTCAAGATATTCACACTGATACCACAATGAGTAACGCGATTTATACATGAACATATTAATGAAAAAACTCCACACGATGAATATGA
This sequence comes from Drosophila basisetae, assembly GCA_035041595.1. NCBI lineage: Eukaryota > Metazoa > Arthropoda > Insecta > Diptera > Drosophilidae > Drosophila > Drosophila basisetae. Next base: position 10,581,053 of record JAWNLB010000174.1, on the reverse strand, counting down.
TTTTATGTTTCCGGCTTCTGATGAGGCACTCGCCATTTTAATCTATCTTTTTTTTTCTTCTTAGATTGTATTTATTTTTTTTTTATATGTAGATGCATGTTAACGTTGAAGATCGCTTCGGAAATGTCATAGGTAAGGAATAAATCTAAAGTACGTTGCGTCTTTGTAAAGTTGAGATGCTTGCCTCCCTAGGCCCTTGTATATATATATATATATTAATAGTATTATTATTTTTATATATTAGTAACGATTAAGACAATTCAAAAACAACGATTTATATTCCAAAATATCTACAAATCAAAACATATTTTTTCAATGTTTTATTTAATTCTATAATTTATCTTTTAACGGAAACTAATCTCGACGTACACGTTTGGCATAAATAATAATAATAATAAAAATAAATGTATTTAGCGATGCAGTGTGTTATCAAAAAGCAAAGAAAATAAAACAGCCATTGATATACATTCAACTTCTGGATATGTGGAAATAAAGTTAGTGTGCTCCGTAAAGTTATAGTGCCTGTGGCAAAAGATGAATAGATAGCTTCAAAGCTGAGGGACCAGTTTGCACAAAAACTGACACACAGTCGTGCATGGTTGTATCGAGTCGGCCATCGATATTGATCGAGAATATATACACTTCATGGGATCGGAGATGCAACGATTTCCTGAAATATCACATTTGTCGCTGATTCTAACTACAGCAATAACAGGCAAACATTTTTTGTTTTATTTGTTTTGGACATACTAAACACATATTATATATTCAATATATTATTAAATCCAACTAATAACAAATTCGATATGCCACACAGAAATCGTTAAAGAATCAAATTTACGATGTGTCTATAAATAATAAATATGGATTGTTGAACTGCGTGTGTTGGCTGTTTACCCATTTGTCGGGTCGCCTGTGGTTGTGCAGACATGGATACCTGTTAAGTCAGACACAGACACTCAAAGGTACCCCCAGTGGGGTGTAACTTAGTGGGGGATTACCTGGTAGATGGGGGGTTGGTTGTGGCGGAATGGTTACCGAATGCCCGAAAGACAGCTGTGCTTTAAGAGCCATCAAGAGATTCACGTTTCAGTACCGAATGATTTTCAACCTGCAGCTATCCAAGTGCGTAAGCCCATGTGGCATGTGGCATGCGGCACACGCTCCTTGTGGACGTAATCAGAAAAACAAGAACAACAAACACCATCACAATATACACATGCGAAAACCGGCCGGTTAGTTTTGCATTGCGAATTTCGATAATGACGCGCCATTTATGCGTTGCATTGCTTTAAGTGGGCGTGGCGGGCAGCGCCCTTTATAGTATATCACTTTTTATTCAATTCAAATTAAAACAAAAACAAAAACAAAAACAATGAGCGGTGAGCGTCGAGCAGCGAACCGCTTGCTGGTCAGAGTTTAGAATGACGGTCAGGCAGCCGGGCGCCGTGAATCTGCTTACAACTTTGGGATATCGGTTTCGAATTCGGTTCCTGACAAATGGCCATGGCCCCACGACGACACACACCAGCACATACACACACACACACACACACACACGTGACTCACATGTTAGTCGGGCAGTCGAGCGACCCAGCGACCCAATAACCGAAACACCGCATTTCTGTATGTGTGTGTTAACCAGTTGTAGCGCGAATGTTTAAACGTGAGTACTATCGCTACTACTACTACTACTACTACTACTACTACCACACACACACAGTCTCTCACACACACACACACTACTTATATGGCTCATACGCAACGTGGGCCGATCTGCGCCTGCGTCTATTTTGAAAAGCGTAGTCCTGCCCGACTTGCTGGCTGTACTCACTAAAAGCAACGGCGTATTCATTTGCAAGATTCGCATTATGTATAACACACACACACACATATATATATATATATATATATATATATATATATATACATGTATAACAAATAACATTTGTGTATTAAGTATGTAGCATAAGGCTTATCATGCATCTGCCTTGACAAAAAGAAACCATGAAAATTTTAATGTTATAATTAACAATATGGTTAGATTATGTATGTACTTATATGTCTATATTTATGGGTCGCATGTATTACCCCTGGGACATATGAAAGGAGGGGCAAAGCCAGCAAGATGGAAAGGGTATAATAATTTCTGTATTTATAATTATTTATATATATTAGTACAGTCTACCGATTGAACCAAAACGTCGTTGCGAAATATTATTATAGTATGGTCAAGCTTGGTATACGCGAACATATATTCTAAATTTGAGCACCCTGAAAGAAGTTTATCACACAAGCAGATAGACGGACATGGATAAATTGTGTCTATTGTTGAATATGATCAAGAATTTATATACCTTTTGGGGTTGGACTTGCCTTCTTCCACAAGTTACATACTTAATTAGACACTCTTTTAAAGAAAAGGAGTGCTGGAATCACAAATCGTAAAAAAGTTTGAAAAAATACGTTAGTCTTTTATCAGGTGGCCACATTGATTGTGGATTTACCATATACATGTATATAAATTAAAACAATTTTTAAATTTTTAAAATAATAACTGTCTATTAATATTATTAGCAACCGTTGAATTTTATGCAACAAGCATAAAATCACAAATTCTTTTACTATTTTCTATTCTCACGTATTTGGCAACACTGCTATAATTGGAGGATATTGCAATTTCGCCTATGCCCATGCGTCATCTGCTGTAACCTTGAGTTAGGTCCAACTGCACACTTGGCGCTTATTTGTTTGGCCTTGTGCAGATGTTTGTTATGGTAGCTGCTACTCAAATACACACACACACACACGCACACACCTACACACACACGTTCACACAGATGCATATCCCTGCATAACCCCTTTACTATTATGGTGACACTATTGATTTTCTTTGGTTTGCCACACCCCTTTTTGGTTAGCAGTCGAAGCAAGATAGTTGTTGATTGTGTTGCATACAAAGTATATTTTCATATATGTATATTTATATACAACTCACAACAACTCAGTTTGACCTCGACATGAAGTAAAATATGAAATATAGCGGAGTTTTGTAACAGGCAGCTTTCGTCAGATGCCCAGTTTGTGTGGCATTCAGCTTTCGGCACGTGCAAGCTGTGCAGGAACTGCGTTTAACGATTAATCTGATGCGAATACAGTCAAACTTCATTAGCGCGAATGAAATTCAATTGACACACATACAATTCTTTACAACATTATCTACAATAGAAAATTTCAGCTGAAATTCTTAAAAATGTTGGTATTGTTTTTAGTTTTGATTGACCAGTATATTTTCCATTATTGATTGAGTTTTGGTTTTTTATTAACAATTTCAAGTTAATAAGTGTCTCCCCTAATCGTTGGAATTGTTAAAAATATATACCTAATTCGAAGTCTGTATGCATATGTATGTTCTATTTGCTTGTGTCTTTATATTGGGGTTCTCGTTATAGATGTTGGACTGTAATTGGATTCAATTGCATTAATTTAACAGATGATACAGCATCTCAAAGCATGCGCACAGTTCGTCCGCATGCACTTTGTTGTCGTCTCACGATTAATCAAATTAACTGTAGGGAATATTTTCATTTATCATCATGGGAGCTTATGAAATACGCTTAAATGGTGATACGCCGGCAATTTGTATTTATCCACATATGTATATAGATACATGTCTGTACTTTAAGCCACGGAACAAAAGAATTTGAATGTAGGCGCACAATAATATCAATTAGCCTGTGTCAAGCGGCGCTTCATTCGATACTTGTGGCATTCAGCTTTCAGCCACGCACTGGCGCAAACATGGCGGACTCGGAATAACTGTAGATTGACAATTTGAACGAATTTTAATAATTGAAAAACTCATTTAGTTTGTTATTACAATCTACACAAGCACAAAACTTTCCAATTTTTCTTTTCATTTATTAATTTTTTTGCATGATTTTTTCCTTTTATGTATTACATTTATAAATATACATATATTTATTAATATATATTTGTGTATGCATTTGCCGTAGTTATTTATTTATGTATATGTATGTATACATATGTATTTATAATATATAATTATTTAAGATATTTTTCCATCTGCATTCCGCATTCTTCTTTTTTATTTTTATTTTTTACTGGGCTCAGCCACATCATATGGTAACTACTCGCACACATACACATACATATATAAAAATTGTTAACTTTGGATCTAAGGGAAAATGGAGAAACCGCAGATGAGAAAGGGATAGGCTAAACGATTAGTGTGTATGTTCCAACATGACTTGTCTGATAAGATATATATATATATTTTTGTTGTTGGTATTTTTGGTTTTTACCTGTTTCTTAAATTCACATCAATAAAATGTAATTTTGGTATTGCAGCGGCGTATACAACGAACACAACCTTAAGCTCCAGATTAAACTACAAATTTCGGTATTGATATATATCTCCAAGCATATAGATGTATATGCACAAGAATATATATATATATGTTTTTCTATATATAAGTGTATGTGTGTATCATCGAGTACAATGTTGCAAGTAATTAGAGATTGATCGTACAATATTCCAAGTAACTAAAGGATCAATAGAAAAAATTGAATTTCAAACATGCCCTTACTTTGCCGCCATTATATGTCAACTTCTTTATATTTCCAAAATGGTTTTTCTTTTAAACAAATTCCATCGCATTTTTTTTTTCAGTCACACAATAAACTGACTTGCCACGATCTGGTGGAACGAAAAATATAGCGCATTGGCTGCTCCTTAGTATTTTATGAAATGAGATCAAGCTTATAGCTAATTTTGATTTAAATTAGCCATTAGTCAGAAGAAATCATCTATAACTACATGAATCACAAAAATAAAATTGTATTTTTTTCTGGATTTTGGGTTTTATGTATCATATTAATAATTTAATTAAGTCGCACGTTACTAATTACATTGAATACACAGAACATTGGCTTCGTTAAGTTGTTATTTTTTTTGTGTATTTTATGTATTTGTCTTTTGTTTTAAATTGATTCATATATGTACTTATATAATGTATGTAAGTTCAGTGAAACTTCTCTAGCTATATCAAATATCTGCCTCAACAAAATCTGACTTATAAACACATTGAATAAGAGCAAAATTGTAAAAAAGAAACGAAAACTAAATAAACTTTCAAAAATGTCCGAAAAACTTAATTAATGCAATAAATTTGATAAATATTAAAATAGGAAATGCATAAATTCCAGTTAAATAAGAATGCATATGGAATATAAATTTGTGTTCGATGAGTATAGAAATTCAAGTTATGAAGATGAGATTGTATAGAATTTTGTCCTTTAACATCGGGTTGGCCCTGCCAAAAATACTACTTAGAGAAGTTCGATCTGACATGCATTGTTGTAAATACACACAAAAAATGTCACATGAACTGTATCTATAACTTTAGATTAGTATTTTACGAGCTGGTTTCAGTAATTACATAAATTCACGTTTTTTGTTTGTTCGTTTATCATATCGATATTAATACTTATTAATAAAGGTTTAACTTGGGCTTCAATATTTTTATATGCACCTCAATAAATATAACATTTGGTTCTCAAATAATAAACACTTAAGCCTTGCTTGTCTTTTGACAACATATTTGCAATGATATTAATGTATTGATTTCAATTATCTTTCAGATATTCATTTTATTCCTCAGTTTCAATATAGTATACATATAAGGATTAGTAGTAGCCATTCAATCATTCATTTTTTTTTTGGTCTAATACTATTAAATATTGTGTGAGTTTTTTGTTGTTGTTTTTTTGTATTTTGTGTTTGTCTCTTTGAAGAGCAATTGAAAATGTTGTTTATTTTGAACAATTTAAAAATAAATTGATTAGATTTGATACGAGAGCTACAGCGCACATGATAATTATGCCCATTGAACGTTCTTTATATGATGCGCGTTAGATTTATTAGTAAATGTAAGTATATTATAAGTATTTAACACAGACACACCAAATAGAACTTGTATATTTACTAAGTACATACATATATATATATGTGTGTATATATATATTTTGATAACTTTAAGATGCTCTGGCTCAGACCATTGCATACAATACATATATCATCATAATATAATAATAGTCGTTTATTGTACCAGTGTATATAAGTACGACATTCAGTTTCCATTCTTGTTTAGTTGCTTTTTGTTACTTTGGTTGTCCTTAATTTCATTTTGTTTGGTGTTTTCATTGCATATTCAATCTTAAGCTTCTTCATCGTCATCATCGTTTTTATTCATCATCGTCACTTTCTTCGTTACAAAAATTTTCTTCTTATTATGCTTGCCTAGTACACCTACATACATACATACCTAACCAACTACAATACGATACGTACTAACATTGAATAATATGTAAAAAAAAAAAATATATATATATAAAAAATTACCTAACCAATTTTATTCACTACGCATTTGCTTCAATTTCCAACAGACCATGCACAATCAAGACTATTTTCAGATTTTCAACAGAAAAAAATGTTTATATTCTCTATAAAAGTATGCAACAGTAATGTGTATTCCGAACTTGAACATTTTTTCGCCGGTTCCTTTTTTGACACGGGTTTCTTTTTCCGCCGGCGTTGTTCTAGAATAATGTCTTGCAACTGTATTTGATGATTTTAAAGATGTTTGCATATTTGGTCTGACTTATGCCGATGACTTTGCAGCCAATCCTCGTAAACTGTGATCTATATTTTGGCTTTGCACGTTTATCGGTTTATTTAAGGGGTGTGGCATAAGTTCATTATTTGGATTCAGAATCTGATTTAACTTATGGACTGTCAAATGTTCGGAATACAAGTTTTTTTCTGTTTTTTTTTGTATAAATTGTTGCATAGTGCAATCTAAGAACTACACATTGATCCACTCCTTGAATGAGAAGAAATGCTAAGAATTTATTTGGAGAACATGGGAATAATATGTATGATATATGTATTATGAATATAACCTGTTTAGGTGCATTATCTGACGAACTGAAGGAAATGTGGTGTTTTCTTCTTATTTCATATTAATTACGAGAAAATCAGTTTCTCAAGGTATGCAAAGGTTTCATGGTTAAGACTGTATCTTCGAGCTTCGTACAGGGTATTTCCTAGTCGATTTCTCTTGTTCAGCTTTCGAAAGCTGTCGGGGAAAAGCTCAAAACTAGCGTAGTCCTTCACCTGTCAGCCGGGACTGAAACCAGTTTATTAATTTTTTTTTTTTTGTTTTTAGATATAATTGCCATTTCTAACAATACTAATATAATCCGCTTAAGTGTGTATATTACGGTCAAGTAAAAAAAAAGAAAATAACAAAAAACAGCTAAAACATGTTTGTAATTAGACACAGAAGCGATCCACCAGCTGCCTTCGATTGGGCGTTGTATTTGCAGTTTTTCTTGAGTAAAGTACTTTTAATATAGAATGGGATAGTAACTGTTGTATGCGTATATCGCGATTTGAATATTGCAGGAGTTCGATATACGTTAGGTAATCGTAAAATGTAATAAAGTTTCGTAAGTTTGTTTTTGTTTTGGTCAAGTTTTTAAGTTTGGCGTTCGATGAAAACGCTTCACTTCAGATATTGTCACTTATTTACAGATTTGTGTGCAGGATTTGTTAGGATTGCCGCTTCAATTCTTATATAGATGGCTAACACATCTGTATATCTTTTACATACATAGTAGTGGAGTGTATCTGTAGAAATATCTAACATTTATTTTGGTATGGGAATTTTTAGCTACAGATTATGCATACAATATGTTGTATGGATTCCAAAAAAATAGACTTGCTGAGACACGCAGACAAACAGAGAGAGGGGAGAGAGGAGAGAGGGGGAAAGAGACGGATATAGGGTGAGAGAGAGAGAGAGAGAGAGAGAGAGAGAGCGACAATGTGAGACAAAGAGAGAGCGAAAAGTTGCTCGAGATAGGTACTAAAGTGATGAGTGAAAGGTACAATTGAGTCGCGACTATCATAGAATCGATCGTAGATACATCAGTGTAAATCGTTTTATTTGTGAAACATTGAAAACCATTTGTAGGAGACCATTTGTTTAGTTGTTCAGTTGTTTAGTTGTTTAGTTGTTCAGTTGCATAGGTTGTTTGTTATTTTTTTGTTTTTGTTTTTGTGTTTCGTCGGCTTCGCCTCGCTTAGGAAATCGTGCAAGAGTTGCGCTTGGAGCCCAGGCTGCGCTCCTGGATGCGCTGCAGATGCTGCAGCTGTGCCGGCGTTGGTGTGGCTGAGCCGTGCCCACCGCCAGCGGCACCAGCCGATGTTGAGGCCGAGCCAGCACTGGAGCCATGCGCCGTACCCTGTCCATGCGTCTGATGCGGCTGATGATGGTGGTGGTGATGCTGATGGTGCACCGGTGTGCCCGGTCCATTATTGCCAATTTGCTGCGGCAGCGACTGACGACGACGCCGCAGCGCCGGGCTCAGATTGTACGTAATTTTTGCCTGGGCCAGCAGCTCTTTAAAAACCTAGCACAGAGCAAGAGAGAGAGAGAGAGAGAGAGAGAGAGAGAGAGAAAGAGAGGAAGTGGTTTACACTTAATTGATGCATCACTTAGAAGTACTTACCTGGGTAATGTTATCGTTGTTCGCCGCCGATGCCTCCACAAAGCCATTTTCCCAATCGACAGTTACCACCGACTCGGTTGTGGCATATTCCACCTGTCAAAGAGAAGAGCATTTTAATTATGATTCTTCATCTAATTGTGAAAAATACAATTCATAGCTTGAGCAACAACTGAGACAAATCTGATGCATTTGGAGTCATGAAATGAAATTTTCTTAATCAACTTGTAATAAGCACTTAATCCATGTTTTCTTTAATTTTAAGCAGAAACTGTTTGTTGCTGTTAAAACACGTAGTGCAATAAAATGTTCCCAATAATGTTGGATAGTTAAAAAACCATATCGCTAAGGTTTGTAAAGTAGCCAAGGTTAAACATATATATGTGTATATATATTTATATATATCATATTTGTATGTGTGTAGAAAGGGGTGCAGTTAATCGGAAACTGTATCGAGATTTCAAGGAAAATAGAGTAGGCCGTAGATTAAAATTAATGTTGTGAACGTAGCTGAACATTTTATGAAATTACAATTGAGTGAAGTATGAATCAAAATTATCAACTGGCGCCTATTGGCTCGGAGCGAGCCGAACGGCTGGCTGCCATGGACAGTCCAAACAAGCCACAAATGGTAAGTGCGTTGACCATGGCGAAAACGGGACACTCTTTTTCTAAATACAACCGCAGCGGCAGCGACAAGTGAATGCAATCAGTCCCGAATTAAATGCCTGGCTGCACTGGAAGCGTATACTCCAATTCGAGGCGGAGCGCCAACAGCAGTCTTCGGAGGTGTGGCGACTTATCCACGACGAACAGACGAATGACAAACAGAAGACGCCGGCACAGTTGCCAGCCATAGACAATCACAAGCTGACCATGCAGTTGATGACGGCTAAACACATGTCCCGCAAACTGCTGCAGCACATCGAACAGATGCTGCCGGCACTGCCCAATCGTCAGCAGTTCGAGGTGTCGCTGACGCAGTTGCGCCAGCTGTACTTGCTGTTGAAGCATCAGCTGCCACCCCCAATACGAAATCATCCAATGCCGTTGCAGGGAATCGAACCAGCTGCATCAGCCACGCCACAAGCACCACAAACACCAGTTACAGCTTACACACAATCACAGCAATTATGGTCGCATCGTGGCCAGCAATGGTTGCAGCAATGTCATTCCCATACTATGCCGCATCAACAGACACAGCAGCAACAGCAGCAACAGCAACAGCAGCAGCAGCAACAGCAACAGCAGCAGCAGCAACAGCAACAGCAGCAACAGCAGCAACAGGAAATGGCACAAACAGCACCGCAAGCACCACTGCAACCACCACCACTCGCAGACTATACAAATTCGCTGCATCCTGCATTGTCCCATATCGTCAGCAATCGGCATTTGGCATGGGACATAGCCCATCAAAGGCGGATGACCCTTTCTGCGTTGACAACTGAGATGGCTGCCAATCGTAACAACTTACTGCAGTCGCAAAATTACAACAATTTTAACAATAATACAGATATTGACAACAATTCCAATAACAGCAACAACAATCAGGGCCATTTTAACGGCCAATTCCCGTTCAGCTTGGACTAACAAGAAGACCAACAATGCTGGTGAGAACAAAATATAAATCTAGAATCAGCTGGGGGAGAAGGCGAAATCGATATATACAACAAAATATGCACACAATATTATCCAGTTGTTATGACAACAACGCCAAAATAGTGTTTTAGACACTTTGTAAATCCAATAAAATCAAAAATACAACACCTTCAGCAATGACAGACCTGAGAAATATTCAAAAAAATAAAAGCGTTGCTCAAGAAACTTCAGCATCATTGGAGCTATAAATAGCTTTTTGCAATATGTCGAATACCAAACTATTTTTTTTTTTATCAACTTCAATAAATATCTTTCGCCCCAGACTTCTGTATCGAGATTAAAAAATTTGTTGCATGCGCAGAAATTGGGAGCAATTTTTATTTAAATCGATTAGGTTTAAGCAAAACGTGAATAAGACCTCAATAGAAGTTAACAACAAGTTGGATAGGAATACCCAAACATGCCCTGTAAAACCAATCCAAAGCATACCCAAAGTGATTGAACATTGTGCGGAGTCTATTATGTGTTTGGATATTATTTCTTATCGGCATCGAAGCGCACATAGACGTCTAAATTGCGGCGGTAATGAAAAGAATGAAGAAGAAAAAAATGAAGTGAAAATAAATAATAGTCAATAGAAGGGCACATAGAAATACATACATGTATGTACATATATATATATATATATATATATGTGTGTGTGTGTATAAATGGAAAAAGACAAAATGGAAAAGGAAACTGCTGACTGTATTTTTTTACGGGGGACCGAACGAGAGCAAGAATGTGAGTTAAACTAAACTGAACAAAACTGAACTAAACTCGAGCCCAATTCTTCCAAATGAACAAACCCAAAGAGCAGCATCGCAAAAATGAAGACAGAACAACAACAAAAAAAAAGGCAAAACGTGCGTGGCACCTACCATTTGTTGAATTCGGCCCATCTGGCCAGTTTCCCAGCTGGTAAGCTATACATTTTTGTTGGCCCTGGCCAACATGGCAAACATTGGCTTTAAAATGGCCAACAAACTCTGTATGTCCTGGCATAACCTAAATACATAGTAAAAACCTAAAGCGCCAACAAAAAGTTAAGTTCACTTCGTTAAACAAAAAATAAAAACAGAGACACTCTGAAGATAGCGAGAGAGAGAGAGAGAGAGAGAGAGAGAGAGAGCGATGACGATGGGTGGAAAAAAGAGAGAAAAAAAAACGCGACAGTTCGCCGCTGCTGCCGCTGCTGGCGCTGCGCAATTTGCATTTTTATTATATTAGAACTCGGTTAAAGTCAATACACCCAAAAGACGACACTTTTGCCAGCGAGCATTGTCTCGACTATTGAAATTGACAATAAACTGCTGGATTTGCACAGTTGTCCCATACACCCATACACCCACCCACTCACCCATTCGCCCACTTTGTGTGTGTGCGGTAAAAAAAAGGCACGCTACAAAAAAGGGGCACATAATGAAATATCAAGTATACATCAAGTGGTCCAAACGCTGGTGGTGCCAAACAGCAACAACAACAACAATAACGCAACAACTTCGCACAAAGCCGAAGATAAATTAAAATTGAAATTTCTAAGACTGTTAGCAAAAAAAAGGGCAAAGCGAAAATAAACTAAAAAAAGGTTGGCTCTGCTTAAACAAGTCTTGTACGATTATATTTACAAGTAATTTTAAATGATATTGTATTTAATTTGACAGTTGGGAGTGATTTATTTTTGCGCTGCCTAAATTTATATTTTCGATTTTAGCTAGCTAGTTAATAATTGTAATGTTTTATTTTATTTATTTATCTATTTTCATTTTATCTATTTTAGTTGTACAAATACAAAAAGAGTTCATTTCCCCTTAAGCCAAATGCTTAAAATTGTTTGTGTTATTGAAATATAAAACAATGTATAATATACATAAATATGTATATATGTATATACATGTATATATGTATATATATATATATATATATATATGTATATGTATGTTTTTATGCATATGCTGTGCACATGGTTAAAGAGTTCAAAGTGAGGAAGTTTTTTGAATTTGAACTTTTTTCTTTCAACTTTTTTCATTGAAGCGAAACTAAAAACGCAACTATTTCAGTCGAAAAAAGGAAAACTGTATCGAAAGTCGTTTCACTTTCAGTTTTGAACGAATTATGTTTTACAGTAACCTGTAGGGTAAAACAGGTGTATAAATGGGAGAAAGCGTCTCCGAGGAAATTTAAAAGTATCTTATTTTATTTAAGATTGTATAATCTTCCACATGATTTTATTTTTCGTTTATTATGCATTTGAAAGAGAAGTGTGTCAGAGACACCTAAAGGGACGAGACATGTATAGAAAAACTGATGACATCCCTATTTATTCATTGAAATTGGCAACTATCTCAACTGTTCTTGAAGAGAAGGGGGAGTTGAGTCTATAAACGCATGTCCGTCTGAGAGATCACGGAGAAAGTTGGTTGAAGTATGTATTATTTTAAAACTTTCGTTACAAATCATATCTATCTACATATGTATATATATTAGTAATAATATGTTTTAGAGAAAGATCTAACATCTTGTCTGCGTTCCTCTAGATGATGCGGCTCTGTTTGAATTCGTTTAGATCGGTGTACAGGATACCTGTCAGTCTGTCACTTAAACTCACTGGCCTCCACATCAAGTTGAATGTATACTTTGAGTACTTCAAATTGAGTTTAAAATCTAAACTGGCCGCAGGCGAACATAACAACGCAGTTGGCCCGCCCCCCAAAAAAATTTGCATAAACTAATACAAAATTCCATTTGGGCATTTACCCGAACGATAACCATTGAAGATATAGCACACCCAAGTCGTTTGTGGAGCCTCGCTTTAATCCCGTGTATTATTAGTGAATATATATGTGCTGAGCATGCATATATAAATTCACTTATTATGGCGTCGCTCCTGGCATTGCTCTCAAATAAAACAAAATGCGACAAACGCAAATAAGTACATAACTACATATGTATTTCAAGTATATGTTTGTATGTGCTGTACGTATATGTACGAGTATGTATAAGCTTTTGCTGTACTTTTCAAAGTTGCACTTAATATGCTAAATAAATATGCCGACACGCTCACAAATGTTTTTCATATTCGAATGGAATTCTTTTCGCGTGACTTTCGCTATTAGTTTGCACGTCATTTGAAATGCCAAAGCATCTATCTCGATATGTATCTGACAGCACATTTTGGTACCTATTTTAAATATGACACTGGCTAACATATCTATTTAGCCGTTAACATATCCATCTATAAGCAATCAAACACCACTTTCAAGCCGAGAAAAATGTTCAAGCAAAATTTGAAAGGCGTATTAAATCACAGGCGTAAATCACAACAAAATGAATGATTAATATTATTAAAAAAGAGTATCCGGTTTCCGCATGATTTTTTTTCAACTTTAAAAACTTTTAAACTACTCTCAAAAATCGCATAAAATATTTATCGCCAGCCGGCTTAATCAACTTTTCCTTCGTATTCTTCTTCTGACATTTGTTACATACTTTCGCGTAGGCACTGTGATTCATTAAAATAATAACAGGGAAGAAGTTGGTGGAATTCACTGTGAGTGAAATATAAATACCAGCAAATCTGCCGCCTAATGGAATGATGGAAAATTGTTTAACTGACTTTGCGTGCGTCGGGGGAAGAAAAAAAAAGAAGAAAACAAGCATTGCCTTTGGCGATTTGTTAAGCAAAAATAAATTTTACTTTCGCAGCAATTTGGCAGACATAGACACAGACACCGAGTCAAAGCTGAGCAGGCATTTGGACTAGGCCACCGGGCTGGAGTTGGTATCCTCATCGACATTGTTCCCGTCGGTCTCGTTGCAGCTGGTCACGCTTGACAAACTTTACATAATTGCTTGGGACGAAACAAAAGCAATTTGCATAGCTTATAAACGGGTTATGAGTTACTCTACGTGGTGTTTGTCTGAGTGTGTGTGACTGTGTGTGTGTGTGTGTGTGTGCTTTACTTATTGTATAAACACTCCTTTGAGTGCTTTTGCCAACAACAATTAAATCAGTTAAATTGAGGTTGTCGCTGTTGTCATTTGAGCCACAAGGCGCAGCTTCAAATTAAATGTTAACAAACACACACACACACACACGCAACACACACACACACACACACACGCACAGAAATAATCAAATAATAAAAATTGCGCAATGACCTTGAGTAGGGGGCAAAGAAAAAAAACTCCGCCAGTGCGTTACTCACCTCTCGCAGTTCCCCATCCTCGGCGAGCAGATCTGTTTTATTGCCAACAACCACAATTGGCACCGCTGTGGTTGCCTTTGTCTCATGTATCTGATCTCGTATAGCGCGTACCTCCTCAAACGTCGCCGCATCGGTCACATCGTAGACCAGAATGAACGCATCTGCCGATGATATGGATAGAGCTCGCATTGCTGGGAACTGTGAAGAGCCAAATATAAATGCGGGCATTACAATTTTACCAAACCAAATTACAATAAACAGATGTAAAGAGACCGAACCACCGACAGGCCGACGGACCGCGCGACTGACAGACAGACCGACTCACAGCCTATCTGCGGGAGCGAGGCAGATTCAAAGTGTAAAAGTGAAATTACAAAATGAAATGCGGCTTTAAATTTGCATATTATTTGATGTATTTGCATATGCACACACACACACACACACACACACACACGCATGCACACCCTTCTATAATGACAGATAATTATTAATGTATATTTTGCAAGAAAAGGGGCTTTTGCAGCAACTCGTTGACTTTCCACTCACCCACTTCATTTTCGTCCATTTCATTTTTTTTGCTGTGATTATGAGTATTATATAAGGCACAGGGAGAAAGACACACAATAACAGGCAGGTCTCAGGACAAAAACCGATTTGAGCAGGTAAGAGCCTTGGAGCAGAACAGACTTAGATACTATTCGGTCTCTGGACAGTCCATTGACCCTAGTTAAACTGGGTCAACAGCGAAGTCTGCCCAGCTTGTGACAATAAGAAGGAATGCTCAAAGCACATCAGAAGAGATTGTGTCGCCTTAGCCCGGAAAAGATGTAGTCTTTTAGAGAAACTTGTTTTAAACTCGAAAGATATAGAAACTGTAAGCCCGTCAAAGATTTTCACGTTCGTGCGGCAATCAGCGTTAATGGAACAGCAAATATGCTTAATAATTATAACAAACATATCAATTTTAGTTTAGCCCATTAATTTTACGAATTCGTTTTACCTTTGACAAATAGCAGGCAAGTAACAATTCGAATTAAATAAAATGAGCTACTTATCAAAAAATCAATATCCAACTATAAATAATTAAACCCGAATTATGCAGTTTTTATTTTTACATCACTAAATGCTTATGAAATGAATTCTGCGTTTTAAATGCATAATTGGTATTCTATTTATAATATAATTAAAATTCACGTCGCTCGCCCAGGATTGCAAGGATCAACCAACGCTGTTCTCGTTGTATGAGTGAAGATGACTCACATGACCTAATTACGAATTCCATAATGCCAAATCCTCCACATGTCGCCTCGTTAGACATGTGAAATTGTGATTTATGCTTTACATTTTTAAGCGGACAAATATTGCATACATTATGAATGCGGAATGAACTCGAATAACGCCGTAAAATATGTTTTGTTTATGGTCTATTCATGATCCATTTCTTTCATTTTAAATTTTATTAAAGAAGCTACCTTTTAAGCATGGCTGTAAAAACATGTAAAAACTTTGATAGATAACTTTCAAACTATAAATCGACTAACGATTGGTTCAGAATTTTGGAAAATAAAAAGTAATTTACATATGTGTAAGAGCCAACTAATCGCACATGATAGCTTTTAATCCAATATTTTGCAAAATATCAGTAAAATGGTAATAATTTACGCATATTTTGTGATTTGGCGCGAGTGTGAACAAAAGAGAACAAAAGATTAAATCCGGCAAATAGTCAAAATAAGTTAGAGCAAGTGATTTATGCTTAAATTCTTAAAAAACAGCTGTTTCCTCTGTGAAAGCAGGTGAACAATTGCATGGGACAAATTCGAAAACGAGTTCAAAATAAATCATTGGGCTGAATCTCGGTGGCTGTGGCGGGGTCTGTTGGATGATGGCTGGTTTCTGTCTGCCACATTGCTGGAGCTCTTCTGTGAAACAGGAGATGTTTCGACTGTCTCGGAGCCGCAACCGCAACAGTTCTAGCCAGGATTTGGGTTTTGGTGCTTCTGGTCTTCATATACCACTAATAATGGCTGTCAAAGTCATAAGCTATGCAGATGTTTTTAGAAATTGAATGCGTGCTGGTCCAGGTGCAGGCACAGACACAGTCACAGTTCACAGTCATATCCACAACCACATCCAGAAGAGCAGAAATAATTTGTGTTTTTTTTTTTAATATTCTCGACTTTTATGAAACACATTTATTAAAGCTAACAGGTGAGAAAGTTGCAGTCGAGCGTAACCGATTGTGAAATACTCTGGCACCAATAAGCAATACCATCTGATAACAGGGTGGGTGTAGCCAAAAAAATACTGTCCCCCTTTTGAAGGATGGAAACATTTGTGGTCTACGAATTTTGAAAATTATGAAATAATACCGTCAGTTTTTCGAAAATCAGTTTTTCCCTTCTGTGAGCAGAGACTCAACATCTGCATTGGGCCAGCTATTCAATACGGTTGTCAGCTTAATTCCATTCTGTATGGTTTTGTTATGTTGCAGTGGCTGCGAGCAAATCAAAAGGCAGCCATCGAAATGTGAACGGCACTGAAAATGGAAAATGAAAATCCAAATGAAAAGAATAAAGGGTCCAACAATGGAAAATAACATTGCCGGTCAAATCTGCCCCCAGCCAGACACAGCTCAGTTCAGCATGTATGTAAGCTGCGTGTGGCACGGTTCACATGACCCATATGCTGCACAATGGCAACGAGGTAACGATGCAACATAATGCTGCTCTGACCATGCAGTCGAGTCCAGTAAAATACAAAGCTCAGTCCGTGTGGGTATTTCGTAGACTTCAATTTTGTGAAAGGCAACTAAATCCTTAAGAATCATGCATCAGTTGACTAGCTAATCAAATCAGGTGGATAATAGAGTTTTAGGCTTACAATTCAATATATTACTGCTGTTGTCATAATTTATAATTAAATTTTAAGCTCTTAAGCGAATGCAAGCGCTTTTAGCTCAGAAGTCGAAGCCTGCCATCGTCATTAGCCTCGAAGCAAATTTCAGTTTGTTCAGCTAATCAATTTTAATATTTAAATTAAGCAGATTAAAGAGTGATTGATTAACTGACTGACTGACTGACGGACTGACAGTCTGAGAGTGACTGAGTAACTGTTTGATGTTTGACCAAATCGAAAACTGAAATTAAGACTGAAGAAAGATGTGTGGGAAAATTCATTGAAGACGTATTTTAAATATGTCCGAAAGCTAACTTTTAATATTCGAATACTTTGTGAGTCATATTTCTATTGAAAAGCCAAAAAGGGGGCTGTCTTCTCTTTCTTTTGTTTTTTATGAAAATAATTAAACGCACATTTCTCCCTTTGAAAGTTTGTAGAAGGCAATTAAATTTATTTTCAAACATTTTACATATTACAATATGTATTTCAAGTTTCTTCAGGATAATGGCATTGAGCGGGACAGATGGACGGCTAGGGTAGTCATGCTGGGCGAGAATTTATATTTATATAATATATATATACACTTTTAATACTCACCGCTCGCTTGCAGGGCATATTTGAAAAAATATTGTTATTTTCGCTGGTGCTGCAGCTGCCTCTGTTATCATTACATATTATTGTATCGGAAGGGAGGAGGAGCGAGGGGTGGCGAGCTGTGCGGCTTAAACGACTTATGGGCACGCGCTTGGCCAACCCGTCTATGAATGAACCATTTTTATGCACACTCCGAGACCAGTATGATTGGCATACAGACAGAAAGACAGGCAGCTAGCAGGTGGCAAGCTTGTACTGGAAAGCACTCCGTGCTAGGACAGTTCTGTCGACGATGACTGTGGTTTCAGTTCGTTACACATTCACTGACAGTTTGGCAGCAGCGAAGGACTCTCGTCCTGCTCTCGCTGCCAAGGTTCTTGCTGTTCAGCTGATACTTTCACTCATATGTTTTGCCACTTGATTTCTCAATGGATTCGAAATTATTGCCACTTGTCGTGCTGTGTATTTTTCATTCTTTTTTTTGTCTTTCTTTTGGGTGGGGGTTTTTTTTGGCATCCTGTGTTTTTTTTTTGGCATTCAGCCATTCAATTGGATTATGGACAAGAAAAATAACAACCACATATGTTGCAATCGAAGTCATGTCTGCAGCTGTTGCTAGATGCTATTGTTTATAAGTTGGCAATTGGTTTAATTGGCTTATGGCCTCTCAAAACTTGTACTTTATTCATTCCAATCGAATTCAAACGCAACCAAAAGTGCACACTGCGCATACACAAAATAGCACGTAGCTACCAGCAATGCTAAATATAGATCTGGGTCAAGTGAACCACTGAACTTTCAGTTATGATTCTAAGAAATTGTCTAATGTCATATTCAGATACCAAAATGAGTGTGTGTGTGTGTGTGTGTGTGTGTCACACACACATATGCATGCGCATTTATACTTTCTAAAATTAAATCATCTCCTTGTTAAAATGTACTCTAAATGTATGCTTTGCCAGCGTAAGAAATGCTAGTTTAATTATATATGCATATTGGTCTTATAACTATCAAAACTCGCTGTTTTCAACATTTATACATTCCATAAAACTGTTAATAGTACAAGCAATCGTAACAAAGTAGTTCGTTTAATGAATAACAAAATGAGAGCGTGTAATTAAAAGTGCACACAACTGAATTAAATTAATTGTCATGGGGAATGTATAGTAAATAAAGCGTAACTCTTTCATTTAAAATATTAATTGTATAATATTGCCAGCAATATAATAATTATCGTTTTACAATCACTTTTAGTACACTCCGAAAAGAAAGGTTAACAAAAAAATAAATTGTTTTGCTTTTTAAAGATAATTTCTAAATATTAGGAAAACAAAAATCTTTTTGCCCCAAGTCGAGAATCTCAAAAAAAAAAATAATAATAAATTGTGAAATCATTCTGTCAAGTCGAGTATATGCAACTAAGTCTTAAAATTCCAATGTTCTAATGTTTAATACTTATCTGAGTAACACAAAAGCTATGATAAGAATTCTTCTATGGACACGCATAATATTTTAAAAAATCCACCATTACAAAGCCTTGAATAGAAAACGAACCAATATTTAAAATTTGCATCGATTTTTTTTTGAGTGTATGTAAATCAAAAAGTGCTAAGTACTCGAACATTTATTGTGTGATTTCGACTAGTAGATACTTTAAACCCATGTACATACATATCAAAAATAATAATAATAATAATATTATGCTTTAACGGCGCTTTTGTGTCTAAAACAATTAATAGGAAAACAATAAAAATCATAGAGCACAAAAACTATGCGGCGACGGTTATCTATGTGCGCTGTTTGGACAGCCGGTGGCATTTGTGCTTAGCCAATGGAATATATAACCACCAACCTCTTCCTACAACACACACACACACACACACACACACGCGAAACACATAAGCGCAGCTTCCGTGACGATAAGCGCATATTCAATTGCTGCAATTGATAACATGAGCTGCATGAGTAGGAATATGTGTGTGTGTGTGTATGTGTGTGTGAGTGTGTGTGTGTGTGTGTGTGTGTGTGTGTTTGTGTACGTGCTGGCGCTTGATTGTGTTTACTATATGCCACCGTACAATGCACTTTATTGCGGCCACTTGACTGGAAATGATTGCGCATACGTACTGGGGGCCGCAAAAAAATACAAACACTATAAATAAACG
Source organism: Drosophila basisetae (assembly GCA_035041595.1). Lineage (NCBI taxonomy): Eukaryota > Metazoa > Arthropoda > Insecta > Diptera > Drosophilidae > Drosophila > Drosophila basisetae. The sequence goes on along the minus strand of JAWNLB010000174.1, from coordinate 10,560,952 downwards.
AATTTATGAGCGTAGAAATGAGAAAATGCATTGAACTTTGCTCTATTCAGCTACCGTATGATTGTTAACCTACAAGATAACACTATATATATATTTATATATATTTATTTTATTTTCTATATATATTTATAGATATTTTGTGCTGTCTCCGTCAACTCGAATTGCCCTGGCATCAGAGTGTTACGCATTCGGATTTGTGCGACAGTAAACAGTTTGGCACTTGTTGTATATAACAATTTGCAATTATTTGGTAATTTAACCCGAAGCGATTCAATTTAAATTACTTGAATTGCTGAGCTAAATTAAATGCCATGTGTCACATCGTTTTAGACTATGCAATTAATTGGCCATTGTTAGTTATTATGAAATTAACGAATTCGTTCAAGTTTTAAATTTCTGATTTAGTAAATGCTGCAATCCAAACGAAGATAGATTGGAAAATGGCGATTAACCCAAACACTGCTTACATTTTTATTTTTGTATTATTATGTTTTGTTGCCTCTGCATTTGGAATAAAATAATAATAAAATATTTGGATTTTTAATTTTGAAATTAATTTCGTTTAGTAACTGTCAGATGCAAATATTCCATATATTCGCCAGGGCTAGAAAATCGCCGCGTCGGCGAGAAAATAATTTGAGGCCAACATCAACGAAAAACACATTTTCAGTTTCTGTCAGTTAACATTTTCATGGCTCAGGGCATAATTACTAAAATTCGATTGATTTGGCAACTGATCCAACTTTGTTGTTCAATTACAGATTTTTCCTTCTGCCACTTTGCTTGATAAGAAACTAAAGGTAATAAATATTTAAATCGCACAACATTATAAAAAGTAAAATTGTAAATGACAGGTTAATTTCAATTTTAAAATTGATCCATTCAAAGTAATTTTCTTGTCAGCATGCACAAAGTTTGACAAGTAAATGAGCATTTGGGTTTAACTTGTTAAACAGATACTGACGTACACATCTAAAGAGATATAAATATATACTCATACACATGCAGACATGCATATCAATATGTGGGTGAACAGAGATCAACGGTTTGACTTTTTGCTATTTCAACATGTTATAAGCCGATATTTTGTTATGTCAGTAAATTGTTATCTGTGCCATAGGAATCAAATGATGCTTTTTTTTCAATCATGCGTTGATTTCTTTTCTCTTTTTTCTTTTCTGTTAACTGAATTCTTGAAACGCATATAGAAAGCTTGGGTGCTTTTTTTTATAGCCTGAACCCATTGCTTAATGATGTAAAGCGGGTATTATGAACTTGTGCAAGTCTATGCAACAGCCATCTTCGACCCAATAAGGTATTTTTTATTTTCTGAATCAGCATCAACAGCTATTTTGATAAATATATTCAATGAAGAAATACTTCAAAGGGTATGTGCTAGGCTAGCTGTCTCTGATAGAGTTATCTTACTTGTTATTTATTTATACGATGATTACTGAAAATTAAGTTTGATTTACCCAAATGGAAGCAGCACAATATATGGTAGACACATCAGACAACATCGATGTCGACCCAAATGTGAGAAAAAGAAAAAATCGTCTGTTGTCTGCCGCTGGCAACGAGCAACAAGCAACAAGCAGCAAGCAACTGAGTACATTTTTTTTTTGCCATCGACCGCCCGCTGTTAGCCAGTTCGGCACGGAAATTGCGACCGTGCTGGCTCGTAAGCCAACAAGACAGTTTCCCAATCGAAATCTACATACTTGCATGTTGTTGGCACAGCGAGGACGACGCATTTAGGGGCGCCTTCTATATTTGTATGCATTAAGCGGAGATGCTTTAACAAATGCCAATTTTTTTCTTTATATTTATTCACAATGTCAAACCCATTACGATGGCTTTGCATTGTATGCCGCTGACCAGTAAGCGATTACTTTTATTCAAATGAATTTTCTCGTGTATACATATATATATACTCGTATATATATATGTATATATGTATATAAATAGTGTAAGGTTATCGGTGTCTGAGAGTGATTTGGTCAGCTCATTGAATACCAGCATTATTTTGGGATTTATCTTAGCGAAATCAAGATTGTAATTTCATGCAACGGCCAATATTATTGATATTAGAGTTGATATATATTTTAATATATAATATAAAATGGTTATCGGTGTCTGAACGAGACTTGACCTAAACCCATTGTGTTAATTTGCTTGATGACACCAACTAAGTGTCAACCGAGCATTATTATGGAATTTATCTTAGCGAAATCAAATTGATGACTTGGGGCAACAGACAAATTATTGATATTGGAGTGATGTGAATACTGTCAAATAACGTAAACTGATGATGAACATGTTACGGCAGTTGCTGTATCAAGGACAAATCCAGCTGTTGAGCATCCTTTTGGCGCAGTCACAGTTGACTTGCTTCGCATTCAATGCCTGCCTGTATGTGCCTGTCTCTGTGTGTGTGTGTGTGGTCCCATTCATATTTCTTTTCATTTGCCACCTGCTGTTGCCGTTTGTTACTTGCCATTCAGTTTTATGAACAAGCATTTCAATTCGCGCTTAGCGGAAGTGGCAGCGAAATTGAATCGCAGGCTGTAATTTCCGCTGCGCATAAAGCCAAGCGAGACTGCTGTAGATGAATGAGGACGAGGATGTGGATGTGGGTGTGGATGTGGAGAGGGGGCAAATGGAGCATGGAGAATGGAGCAAGATGGTAAAATTATGTTTACTGGACGTTGTCACAGCGTCGCTCGGATACGTTAAAAACTAACTAAATGCTTGTGGCACTCTATGCTAAAACCGATTAGAGCCAGGTATACATACACAAAGATATGGGGCTCATGGTCCTAACACACACACACACACACACACACACACACAACTTGATTCAGTTAATGAACTCACTTAGCCAACGGACTGTGAGGTTTGAGGTGGGTAGTTTGAGCAGGTAGGGTAGGTTTTTGGGTGGCAACTTACCTCATAGGAACCGGCTGTATCGAGTATATCAAGCGTTAGGCTCACGCCCGCAATGGAAAAGTTCCCTTGATGCATTTCCTCGATGGTCCGTTTATATTTGGTGGTAAATGTGTTGTATAGAAATTGTGTGATTATTGAGGTTTTGCCCACTTTGGCCGCGCCCATAACCACAATTTTATGACGTGCATTTGCCGGTCCAATGGCATCGTCCACTGCATTATTCCGGCCAACTCTGTGAAATGCCGCAGCAAGAGAGAAAAATGCTGATTATAGTAGAAGAGTTCAACTCAAGTTGAGTTAACTTAAATTAAATTATTTTTGCTTTTCACGTTTAGTTATTTAATCACACACTCGGAAAAAAATCAGTGGGAAAATATACAACTTTATAAGTTATTTAAAATGTTTTTGTATGTAAAATCTTTAAATAAGAATATAATAAATATAAGCATAAAAAAAGCGAATGCAGTTTTTAGTTGGAAGTTAGACATAATTTTTGGAATATTATATTAAAATGTATGTAAATTAAGAAAAGAGAACACAGCCTTTTAGAAATATTCTTTCGAAATACAAAGATACGCTTGGCGGCCAAAGTAGTGCGATTTTCTTTAATTTACGGTGATTTTTTTTCTGAGTGCACTTACACACTTCTACATACATATGACTGTGTGTGTGTTTGCATATGTACCCGTGAGCTGTTGCACGCCGCAGAATATATATGTAATGTAAGCTGAACATGGAAAAAAAAACCCCAAAGGAAAATGGTAAGCCGTAAGGGGTGTAACGCTTCAATCTCCTTGGCGACTCATTAAAACCGTGCGCTACATTTAAAATTAATCATTTCGCCGCCAGCTCAGTGACGTTCCGACCAATGTGGAAAGTGGAAAACTTAATGTATGTACATATATATACACCTACCTTTATACATACATATATCAATTACAATATTCTCGGGATGGCTTATTCCCTTAATTCATTATTTCAACTACGGCTTAAGACTGACTTGGTTTGTGTTGCCATCGTTTCATACACATTTTTACAAGCTGTTAATGGTTTACATTTCTGCTGCAATATTTTACATTTCTAAGTAATACTTAAGTATTGCCCGGATTTGAGCCTTATTTTATTGTATTCAATTGTAGTGTGCTTTAGCTAAGCTCAAGGGCTAAGAGATCTAACAATCCTGACTGATTCGTGACGTTATCAAGAGTTCTAACAGTGTTAAACATCATATTGATTGGATGCTTTTTCAATAGCTCTATTGGCTAGTGTTAAATGTTATTTTGTCTGGCAGATACACAAACTTTTTATTTACAAATTGATCGACTTATAAGAAATTACGATTTCAGTGAATGCAGCAGTGTATTTTTTGTTAAAATACCAATCACATTCCAACTTGAAAAGCTTTCCAGCTCTCTTTTATAACGGTTGGCCAGCGCATTGAGTGTCTTAGACACAAAAGGATTGCAATCACGCTGCGAGCTGGCAGCTTGCAACGGAGAGCTTGCTACATAACCAGCTTATCATATTTTCAACATCGACCTGTGGCATCAACAAAAAAAAATGTATATATATATAAAAAGCTGCAAGCAAACACTGTCGAACAGCTTAAAATCCGAAATTTAGAAATGTGAAAACAATTTCCAGTTGACAATTTATTTTAAGCCATTTTTGAAACCTGGTATCTTTGTAGAGGCGCTCTAGCATTAAGCATCATATACTATATAAGGTTTGCTATTATAGTTTGTTAGTGAAATTATAATGGAATTTTTTGCTTTATGCTTATACCCAATTTTGACATTCCGATATCATCAAAATATCTTTGAATACAGTGATTTTTTTTAAATGTGTGGCACACTAGTCAGGCTATGTAATTTGTATAATCTTTTAATTATGGGGTTTTCTAGATTTCAGAATTTGTATATTCACGAACTTCGTACAGATATCAAGATTTTGTTAAAAAGAAATGATATTTGATGTGCCAAACTTATAAAAAAAACACATCTCAAAAGGTTTGAAAGAATGAAACAACATTGTTTTGTGACCTAGTGTAATCAACGCAAACATACAGCTCAAGGGAATATGAGGGCGTGGAGGGTGGGTGGTGGTGGGGGGGGGGGGGGGGGTGGAAGGGGAAGTACAACAAATGAAAGCAACGAAACATAAAATTCTTAACTTGGCAAGCGAAACAAAAGGGAATGCACGCAAACGCTGGTCTCCCGTTGTCCTTCGCTGGTGCGGGTGTCACTGTCCGAGTCCGAGTCCGTGTCCGAGTCCGTGTCCGTGCCGGGACAGCAAATCAACCAGAGAATGTCTTATTACTGTTTTGCTTGGTGTGGGGTTCGTTTTGCTGAGCATATAATAAGCAAAAACAAAGTGCCTCAAACTTGAAATGTGGCAAATAAGCAAAAAGAAAACAAAATCTGGCGAATGCCGTTGGGCAGTCCAACCAACCCAAACCCCTCCCCCCCCTCAAGTTGGTGGACATGCAGCTGACATCCACCTGGCCATCATGTTGCCACTTTTTGCTGACAGCTTGAGCCAAATATAAAAATACAAGAAAAATGAAATAAATCCTCCTTCTCTGTGTGTTCTCTGCACTATTAAATTATTTAAAGAAATACTTTTATTGGGGTCGTGTGAGTGCGTATAATGAATAAATATTCGACTAGACTTCAATTCAATTCTATTTTGAGTATATGTAATTAACAGTTTATTAACGGTCTATATATGAATATATATGAATCTGTTCAGCTTGGAAATTTTGATTATATAATATAATATAATTAAGCGAACTCTATGTTAAGCTATGCCAGTTTAAATTAGAATAAAATATTCTCAAGAAAAAGTAGAGCTTGTTATGCGAGTTGCCATTTGTAAGCGATGCTTAAAAAAGACTTAACCAAAAAGACGTAAACAAATATTCTGCTGGCTGCTGTTGTTTTCCCTGTCGATCGCCGTGACACGTAGCTACTTATCTTAACTTATGCATAGTAGTGTGTGTGTGTGTGTGTGTGTGTGTGTGTGTATTGCAAGCTATAACTTACTTGTCACGCTTGGGCTTATCCTCGGCACTGTCATCCTTCATGAATGAGGGCTGCAGGCTGAAACGTCGACGCAAGTGACGGCCACGCATTTTGCAAAAGTTGCTGTTACTGTTGCTGTTGCTGTTGTTCTCGTTGTTTTTCTTGTAGTTGTTTTATTTGAATTTTTTTTGTTGTGTTTTTCGTTTCTCGCCTCTGTTTCTTGTTGTGCTGCTGCTGCTGCTGTTGTTGTTGATTGTTGATTGTTGTTGGTTGTTGGTTGGTTCTTGTTGTGTTGCAAAAAGGTGCTGGCTTGGCAAAGGATTGATGTGCTTTGCAGTCTGCAAAACACAGCGACAGTAAATCAAGCGAAAAATCCCGTTATATGTTGTTAGTGCGCCTGGCCAGCGTCGTGTAACTATCTCTCAATCCCGCCTCCTCGCACTGCGCCACTGCCTCCGTGCGACTGTTTTTTTTGCTTTGTGGCGTCTGAGACTGTCAACGTTGCATAAATTTTGGTGGAATCGCCCGTTCAGCTTAAAGGCGTGTTGCACTTTATTAAGTATATATTTAAGCTGTTGCTTGAGCCGTAGCTGTGTATATGGAAATGTGGCCAAGGCTGTACCTGTAGCTGAAGCTGCCGTATTTGGCAAGTGGTGGATATCTTTAATGAGCGTTATGTTGCTTATACTGCTGCTTTGTAGTTGGCTTAGTTCATTAGTTATTAGCCCGTCAGCGTTTTATGCAAATATTTGTAGCGGGCTCTCGTTTCGTTTTAATTACGTGGCCCCAGCCCAGTTCCACAAAATGTAAATGTACCTGCAAATTGAAAATTTCCGTAAGTTGAGTGCGACACACAAAAGTGGCCATAAATTACGAAACTGTTTATGTGTTTCGTTCTGGGACATCAGCAGTGACAGAAAGAGACACAGATAGCGAATGCGATAGGGACAGACATCGTTTAGACAGTGACAGGTGCCATCGCTCTATTTAACTGTTTATCTAGGCTCAAAAGTGTCTGGCCAAGCTGGTTTTGGCTTGGTTTGGCTTATTTAGATTGCCAACGGGGAAAGAGCAGCGATTCCTGACATGCACAGAGATTAAATACCCTTGTTGACTTTAATATACTTCAATTGAATACCAAATCAAATCGCTGAGCAGCTATTAAATGCAAATTTCTCAAATGTGCTGTTTTTAATCTTATATGCAATAACATTATTTTTTATTTTCTTTTCTTCCTCCAACAAATGTCCCAATTTTCCCGTTTGCTTCCCCAAACCTTTTTTTTTAGGTTTTTGATTGGCTTTTTTTTTTTGCATTTCGAAAAACCCGTCGGTGTTGTACCCAACTCCAAGAGACTTAAAGTTTTCAAACGAGCCCGGGTGAAAGGCTAAAGTAAAGGATTTAATTCGGTCTTAAGCCCGGCTGAGCGCAACTCTAAAAAAACAAATTTAATCAAAAGAAATTTTAGGTGCGTACATATACATACATTAATTAGGCTTTGATGGTATTATTAAGACATATCAACTGCCACTTGAATTGATGTCTTCGTTTTTTACTACAAAAAAAAGGTAAGTTAAATATGATTTTTAAATTCTCATAAATATGTTGATGCAAATTGTACGAAATAAATATGAATTATTTGAAGTAGTCTCTTCAAAAAGTTGTTGTTAATTAATTCTTGATGTGGAATGAAGTTATACTTGAGTGAATACACTCTAATGGAATAGTTCAAGTTTACGTGGTAAAACCAAAATAACCAGGCTTTCCCTGAACGTATTTATGTATGTATGTATGTGTGTGTGTATAGCTAGAGCATTGTTGATGCTGGCAACTCTGATAATTAAACTTAAAACGCAACCATTTGGCAAAAGTTTAACAGTTGGCATCTGCACTGATGTTCTGAGCAAAGTAATTAAACAAATTTATGTGGGGCGTGTAAGTGAAAGCTGCTGCTTAATTTTGTTTATGTTTTGCCGACAAGTGGAGCAAAAGTAACTGAAAACCGACACCTAGGCGCCGAGAGCCAAGAGCCAAGAGAGCGAGATAAACAGAGAGAGAGAGAGAGAGAGAATGAGAGACCTGAGAATCCGGTCTAGATGAGCAGGACATGCTTGAAGGAACTGAGTTGCCTGCTTTGCAGACAAAATATTCATTATTTTTACAATTAAAAGTAGATTATCAAGTGCCAAGAACTAAGCAAAGTCAACAAATACGAGTAGACTTTTTAGATTAGCCTTGCTCACATTACTTTTAAATTATGACAATGTCATTACATTTAACTTAGTCCAATATACCTTATTGCAAGACAACTTTAACACAAGTTAGCTAAACTAGCAAGAGACAAGAAGCAGAAGTTACTTATGCAAATTCTGTAATATCATCAGCAAGAATTTACCACTAAACTATCTTCATATTTTTCGATGATCACTTAAAGCTTTATCGTTTCTAAGAATTTATACAGTTTTATCTATTTGTTTTTGAAGTATTTGGACTTAGAAAACATTAATGAAATTTATGGAAAAAAAAATGACTTGCAATGTGTGTCTTGGCATATATATTCAAACAATGTCCATGGTAGCCATTAAACTCATTAAAAGTGGATACAAAACCAACCGAGTCACGCCCACAGTAACAGCGCCACCACATGGGGCCATCGGTTGCAGACACATGAGTCGTATTTGAATAAGAAATTCAATGAAATGCGATGAAAATGCGAAATTTGATATATGTATATATACATAAGTGTAGACCCGATGGCCTTTGTTCTACATTGGTAGCGCCAAAATTACCAACAGCAACAAAAGCAAGCAAATATTTTAACTGGGTGACTCTGATGTCAGTTTGAGTTTGGGTAGACGCTTCGCATCGATTTGACTTGACTTGGTATAAACTAAAAATTCAATTATTTTCATTCCTTCAAATTGCATTTGCACAAATGCTGACGCCCAGATCCCATTCACTTTACAGCAAACCAGACGAAACGCACTTGAAAGTGATTCAATTAGATGGAATTATGCGTACTTGTGGCCTGTAAATTGATAAAGATGAAAACGAATCTGCATACTCTCAGCTGAGTTATTCAATTATCTATTGCTAAAGCAAAATAATGCATTCCTTTCAGCTGACACTGTTTTTTTCTGGGATTAAGAAAGGCAAATATATTTTCTATTAATGTGAACTGAAGGACGCAGCTGCACTTTTTGAGAGATATATTAACATGAACAAAATCAAAAAAAAATTCAAATAAAAACCAATGATAAATTTGGCTAATTGTCTGATTGAAGTTTTTAAAATATCTTTTTATTTTACTGTTTACAAAACTATTTTGATTTGTGATTGATTGTTTACCCTTGGAATTTACGTGAAGACTTAAGCATATAAATTAAGTATATAAAATCAATTTTAAAAAGTATCAATATAAAAAATTACAAGTTAAATTCATTATGACAATATTATTTTTTATTTGTTGGCTTTTTTTTTGCGCTTAAATGGAGTTTTATGTATTTATTTCCTTTTATTCGAATTTAATCCGGTTTGTTTTTCAAATTATATAAATAAATGTACATATAAATATATTTAGCAGTAGATTTTATTATCTTTTTAGTAGACTTTTGTCGCATTTGGCGTGTTGAAATGTATTCTGCCCAGACCCCCATATTTGTATGAGACAAATCGCCACGGAATACCACTGGGAGCTGATTTTCGATTGCTCCGCAAGGATATTGAAACTTTGAAGGCAGTCTTTTTTTCCGTGTTCATACCGTGTACTCATTAAATATGGGTATGATACAGGAAGAGGGAACCAACCTGATCATCAGCATCCGCTGAGTCCATTTAGTCATGCCCGTCTATATGAACACCCGAAACACGCCTATATATTATCATTACATCGTGTTTCTCGCATTTATCGATATCGATTTCCAATAGCAATAAAACTACAATATCCAATTCGATTTGTGTATATTTATATCGTCAAAATATTGATCAACTGTAGAAAGGTCACCAAGATCGGATAAGAAACACAGAAGCTCTAAACTTAATATAGAACAATCCGATATTGCTGTCAATCGTTATCATCATTTTCCAAATGAACTGTTTACAAAACTAAAACCTGTATTAATCGATGTACGATATTTAACAGCTGTTTACAGGGTATCGTCTATCCAGGCAGACTGGATAGACACATAGCTGCCTGTGGCTGCTTGTGGCCTTATCGCCAAGGGAAGCATTGAGCATTGGAGGTTTTGGCTCCTGAGTCAGTTTGGTATGGCTGCTCAAATGTGCTTAGGCATGCCAAAGTTTCAGCTTTCTTGGGGAGGTTATGTGCGGTGATTGTGTGCGTCTTAAGAAAATTTGGTGAGTACTGCTCTCCTTGCCCTGGCCTTCGATTCGCCTAGCGTTCTTTGCAACTTTCATTGCGGCTTAGATGGAAAATTTGTTCAAGTTAAGCAAGTTGAGGAACATTGACTGCAGCCAGTTTGGTAAATGGATTACAGTTGCCGGACCTTAATTTTGAGTGCCTGTTGTTGTTCCAGTTGTTGCACGGAGAACTGCTTGCGGCTTTCGACAGGACCACAGAGAATGACAGAGATAGAGAGACATGTAGAGAGCGAGAGAGAGAGAGAGAGAGAGTGCCAGGAAAAGAGCTATTTATGTCCATATATGCATATACGCACTAAAACCTTTAAGCCCAAGTCAAAGTAAGAGGTTTAGCCTCACGAATATATAATTTTCATTATTATGAATAATTTCACTGTGTGGAAAAATCTCATACTTTGACCTTAGTCACATTGCCTTTGCATTTGCCACAAGCTATTTGATGTTCTAAATGTCTGCTCAATTGTTCAACATTTTCAAAACTATCAACAGCAGAAGTGATTTTGTTGCATGGTGTCAAAAAGAAATCTTTCAGCTTACAATTCGATATAGTCCGCGGGTGTGAATAAATAGTTTGACGATAATGTTAGGTGGATAGTGAGAGTTGTTTAAAGGACTTAAAGAGATACCATTTGGCTGGTAAATGACAGGTTTATGGCATTTTCGGGCACAAAATTCGAATGAAGCCACTTTCAATTTAATTTTTTACATACATACATATATGTTCTGAATGTTCGGGATATAACAACGGTTATCGAATTAACTCCAACGAATGTTTGCTCAACAAATTATATTTACAAGCGATATGTTGTTCGTCGCACAAAAAAAAACAATGAAAGCGGATATGTGCAGCGTTTTTTTTTCGTGCCGAACAATTTGTGGAATATTTATTAACATTTTTCCGGTAATAATAAATAATGAAAATAAAGTAATAATAAAACCAATTTATTGCATGCAACATTCCATGTTGCGCAAAAAGTGATGAGTACTTTTTGCGATGTGCCGAATACCGAATATTAAAGACCAACTGTTGTATGATTCAATTGTATTTTAATTTATTGAAATAAAATCTCTTTAACTATTTGGACGTTTGCTTAATCATAAAAAAGTGTTGTTTGCTTATTCTGCAAGTTCTGCAAGATCTCGAGTAACTCTAGCTTTATAAAAATACCACTGAATTTGCTGAAGTCACTAATTGAACTAGTGCTTACTTTTTAGATCCTTGCCTTATATAGTAAGATGGCGTCTTATTTTTAATATACCCATAAAGTGATATGGACTTGAAATTTGTTTGACATACTTCGTCATTGTTTACCTCGAATTATCAATTCGCGGTCTTCGACAAACATACTTAATTTTTTTATTGCTTGTAGATGTTTTTAAGTATGTTCAGTCTGGAATAGAAATACAATAATTTCCGAGCCGTGCAGCTTCATTTTATATACTCTTTCCGAATAGATCTTGTCAAGAAATGTCAACGAATTGCTCGTTGTGGCAAATAGAAGGGGAATCTCTATATGTAATCATATATTGAATATATATTGAAATATGGATATGGATTAGCCAATAGTATATGAATCATTTAAATCACAGACAAATCAAGTAGAAATATTACATATGTATATATTTGCGTATAGAAATCTTGGGCATATAGGGCATATGCCAGTCGAGCAAGCTCGACTCGCGCTTGATTATTACTTATTGGTTTTTCCGTTTTGTTAAATACCAGAGCAGCCACACATGCCCTGAGGGTGTGTATCTCCCTATCCCTATTTCTATCCCTATCCCTTTATCCCGCCCTCTATCCTGTATGTCGGTGTGTGTATGTGTTCGTGTGCGCCAAATGCATGGGCTTATTTGTTTTCATTACTCGGACGCGAGCAGCGGTAGAAAAATGCGAGTCAGGTGCAGGACGTCAAATTTGAAAGCATGGCGCAGCATACATAAGGCTTGTATACGTTTAAATACATACACGAAATACATACAAATATATATATATATATATATGTATATATGTATATATGTGTGTATATACAATAATTTAATGGTGCCCTTAAAAAGCGCAACATTATGCTCAAATTGGCTTGGCCTGCCTTCGGATTTCAGTTGGGCATTGCATGCATTTGGCCATTCATTTTTTTATTTTCTTTTTTTTTCAAGGGTAATGGTAAATGGGAATAGAGGCCAGGGCTTGCTATTGAATTGACGCTGAAAGCGTTAGAGGCATTCGATGCATAAAAGGTTAGATGGAAAAGTGTTTCATTCATTCGCACGATATCTGGGAACTGTGCTGTGAGCTAAGCAGCGTAGAATTATGACACACTGGTGCACTGGTGCTCACTCCCAGTCCTGGCAGCAATCATTAACAATGGAAAAGCGTTTCGGCAGCTAAAAATGTTGATGAAGTACTAGCAGCAGCAGCATAAGACAAAACAACAAAGCTGCAGAAACAACAGCAAAAAACAACGCACCGAGAAAGTTGCCAAATGAGAAATTCAAGGCGAACAAAAGCGCACAAAACATGGCCTCAAAATTATTGACAGAAATAACAACACAGGCAACAACAATGCATAATAATAGCAAAAGCAACAGCAACAGCAACAGGCTGCTTGGCTGGCTGGCGGGCAGCAGCAGCAAAAACCAAACAATAACAGCTAAAACAACTAAAACAACAAAGAGATAAACAAAATGCCATTGTACCAGTGGCACAGACAAACATTTTATAATGCGACAAAAATGCTAATGAATCAGAGAGCAAAAGCATCTAATGAAAAACAAATAAACAATCACACCCACAGACTCAACCAAACAGAAATGGAAATGGAAATGGTAATGGAAAAAGCACGCATACATACAAATACACGTTCACAGACACAGACACAGACACAGACACACACACACACACACACATTAAAAAGGAAAATCCACGAAGGCGACTTAAGCAAAAAATGCTCAATTGCTCGATGGAACAGCTCACTGGGGATACAAATGTAAATTGGAATCGGTGCCCAAATCGTAACCCAATTGTGCTCTCGAATGGTTCAATTATTATGACTTGTCTGGCTTTGAGATGGGACAGTGTCGTATTTTCTCATTGAAATCACATAACTTAGCGACTTTTGCATTGGTAATTATAATTTTGTCGCGGAATGTGTGTATACGTCTCCGAACCTTTCCGTATATTCATATTTTTGATCAACATCAACATTGGACCAATTGGTATCACATTAGAACAATCAGCAAAAGCCAATCCTTTTTTTTCGAACTCAATTTTCAATGTTGGAACGATCCATTTGTGTCTCGCACATTTTATTAGGATGCCCATTTTGTGGTTCGATTGTCTTTCTGATAGTTCAAAGATATCAACATATTTATTAATTTTGACAAGAGACAACGAGTAGATGTGCAAACGAGCAATAAAAATGAGATAAAAGCTATAAGAGCTCGAGTAAAAGAGATACATGTATCAAATGATGATGTTGCTTTCAAAATTTATAGCATTTCTGTTCATTTCGTTTGTTTTTACTTTTCGTTTGACTGGAAGTATGCAATCGGTCGTAAAGTCGACAGAGTGCTTGGATACCTTCCTGTCAGCGGTGCACAGAGTTCAATTCTTGTAAAATACTCTGGAGCGCAGACAAATTGCTGCCACAGATGCAGTGAGCGTCAAGCAGAGAGAGAGAGAGAGAGAGGGAGAGACAGTGACAGCGACAGAGAAAGTCCATCAGTCCTGAGGTGATTAGCGATGTTGGGGAAATAAACATTTTGCGGCATAAATTGTTAGCCTAACGATATATTAAAGCTCTTAAATATATTATGTATATTATATATTTTTTATAAATAATAGCACTTTTACAGCATAGTGGTCCAATCCGAACGGATCTGCTGAACAAAGGGGGATACAAGTTGGGTCAGGTTAGTTTGCGAAACGAGGGGGTTCAGAAAGCCATCAGAAAAAAAGGTTGCCTAAAGTCAACTTTGAAAAGCAATTTACTACGCTCTGACTTAAGTCTGCCCTTTGTAATGAGAAAACAATGAAAATTCTCAACTGGTGACAGAAGCTCATAAAATAATGAAATAAATAATTGCGTGGCCAATTTTTGTCAGTGCAGCTCATATAAAAACGAAAACTTATCTGATAGCTTTCAATTACTTGAAATTTCGAAATATGACAAATTAAGAGCACTACTATAATTTCGCATGAATTCTTAACCATTGAGACAAAATCTTATTTCATAAATATTATTATGTCAAACATTTAATTCCAGACTCGTTACATCTTCAATTTGAATATATTTCATTTGAGTGCATTTGTTCAGTTATACCACAAATAGAATGATGTTTAAGGAATTTAAAGCTAACAGTTTAAATTGCAATTAATTACCCTGAATAAAATAATCGAATTATATATTATACGCATAATCTGGGTGTGATTAACCATGGAAGACTTCCAAGTGGCACCCAGACTCATCTTAAGTGACACAATTTTGGCTGTGTAGGTGAGTCGCTAAAATTTAAACAATTTTGCCCAACATTTTGTGTGCGTGTTGGCTGAAATGTTTGTTCAAGCAATTAAGGGGATGGCTTAAGGGCCATGAGCACGGAATACCGCTATATCTAAGCTTTTTCGGGGCTTAATCTCAAAGCCGCACACACACACACACACACACACACACACACACACACACACACAAAGACCGGGGTCTCAAGTAATTATGCATGACATTTGTTGTTGTTCTTGTTGCTGTTGTGTTTTCGACAGTTTTGTGTTTTGTGTTTTATTTTTTTTTATTTTTTGGCATGGATAGGCGATAAACACAGCGGTGCGACGGGAAGACAATTCAAATGACACAGAAAACAAACACGAATACGAATACAAATACAAATATAAATACAAATACGAAATACAAATACGAAATACTTATGAACAAAACACGATACACTTACGAGACATGGGCACATGCATATTTATCATTTATGTTGCCACCAATTTCTGTCTGCCTCGTGAATGACACAAAAAAGGCAATTTAAACTGCACACGCATACACACTTAAGCAGACACGCACACGCACACAAACACATTTACACTTATACGGACACAAACACTTAAGTATGTGAGTGCTGCTCCGCAAACATTGACGTTGCGCATTAGAGCCGCAGTCGTCGACATTGCCACGCTGCCGCCGCAGGCATTACAACAATTTTATACGCAGAGGCATGTGTGTAAAACCATGAATGTAGGCTCCCCCCTAACACTGTCGGCAAGCAACAGCAACAGCAATAGCAATAGTAGCAGCAGCAGCAGCAGTGACTGCGACAGCAACAAAAAGAACTGGCAGCGCTTATCAGTGGCTACAACAATCAGGCAGGCAAGCCGAACCCAGCGGAGCCCAGTGGTGGGGCCACAAAAAAGCAGTCGAGCAGCAGAAACAGGAGCCAACGACCCGAGCAACCAAATGACAGGCCAGCATATACACACTCCCCACACTTACCCACACACACACACACACACACAGAGGGAGAGTCGTAGTGCGTTATCACTTATGAGCTGTTGCTACGCTTACTTAGACAACCACAACATACAGTGAAACAAAAACAATTCCAGCTGCAAGTCAAGAAGTAGTCACCATATTTATATATATGTTTTATGATTGGCCCCTGCCTCATTTGTTAAAACTTGCAACAATATTCGGTATGCAGATATATCTTTTTGAAAAACACAACACAAAAACACAAACAAAATACCTTCTTTAAAATTTGCAGATAAACATGAAATAATTCAGAAAAAAAGGAAATACAAACTCAAAGCAACAAGACACCAATAAATCATTTATGGTTATTTTTTTAGGCGATTGAGCAGCAGAGTCTTGTGGATCCCAAAATTGTTAATTTTCTTTCATTCCAAGTAAAATTAAGGCTTCAAATAATAAACAAATTTGAAGGTTTGTTAAGAGTTGTCCAACATATATGCTCCAGTTGTTTAATAACTGCTCACATTTTGCGCATTTTGCACCACTGTGCCCGAAAGTGTATATGTTCTATTCCGTTTCTACCCTGGGCTCAATCAAAACGGTTAAGCGGGTATTATTAAGTTGTAGAAGTCAGAAGGAATCGTCTATGACCCCCACCAGGCATGTGTATTCCTGATCAGCATCATTGGGCGGGTTGATCTACCCACAATTCTGCAGCGCTACAAAATATATGGATCTATGCAATCTTATTTAGTTTGAGATTTTTTAATGAATGTATGTATATATTACATACTGTGTTTTTAGAAAGATAATGTTTTTCTTGCATATTTCAAGGTCGTACAAAATTACAGCTTGTGCTTTCCTTCATTTTAGTGAGGAAATCTTTTTAAGGGAAAATGTAAAACAAAAAACTAATTAACAAATTATCTGCTAGTCGGGCATTTCCGACTACTTCATTTCGTTGTTTTTTTTTTGTATAGTTTCAGTGAAAGGGGATTGGGTTCTGGTCTGTTAGCCAACGACAACTTCGATAACTTTGTGCTCATTTTTATTAGCAGGCGACTGGCTAAAAATTATGGCCAGCATTGTGTGTACGTACGAGGGTCGTCTGATAAGTCAATGGCCTATGGGAGTAGCCATATATACATATATATATATGTATTTGTATGAATAACAATTTACTTTTCAACGTAATCATTTAATATATTAATGAAACTTTTCCAATGAGCCACCTTTTTATGTTTCCCAAATTAAAAGATAGGTCAAGTTACGCAAAATAAGCTTTTGTTTCACAAATTGACTGAAATCTTTCAAGCTCAAGTATATCCAAAAGTTGTGAATAGTCGAATTCAATTTTGAAGTAAGCAATCTAATAAATGTATACATTTTTAGAACATTAATCGGAAATCAGCTGTTAAATGACACTAAATGTAAAAAATTATGAAATTTCGATGACTTTTCAGTTGACCCTCGAATGTGTGTTTTTGTTTTTGGTTGTATGTTTGTGTGCATGCTCGTCCTAATGAGACAATTTTTACTAGTTTTGTGTGCGTCTGTTGACTTAAATTTGATCCCTAATGAACTGTCGCTCTGACTTGTTGCTTTGTGTCTGCCCAGAGCGCCGAAAAGCAGGCCCCAAAAGCCTACAGCTATGGATGGCACTAGGAGGTTCTATGGGTTTCTATATACATACTCGTATATACGTGTACGAGTACTCATCTTCTTCAACTGTCACATTAGCGCGCCTTTATTGTTGTTGCTGTTGGTCGTCTTCGTGTTCGTGGTTGTTGTAAGCGTTTCAATTAGTGTTTTTGGTAAACTACAACGCCCATAACACACAAGAGTCACGCCCCCACCACTGAAGCCAACGACCATCTTGCCTGCCTGCCTGCCTGGCTGCCTGGCTGCCATCCTGTCTGCCAGACTGCCGGTCCGCCTGTATTTGCGGCTGATTAGGATAGTTTTCAGCTCTTTAACAATGAATCTATGTATGAATATTTGAATTTTATTACTTTCTTTGTCACATACGCAACCCAAAACACACACTCCCACTCTCTCCAAACCTGATTTGTATTCCCAAAATACATATGAGTTAGTTGAACATGTTCGGATTTCGATTTACCTAAAACTGTTGGGCTACGGCGCTCAGTGTTAAGCATGCTCCTGGGACCAGCAGATTAAAAGTGCATATGTATGTGTGTGTGCATGACAAATTCATGTTGATGTGGGCCATGTAGCCGGCGCTTAAAGTTGCTTTCGATGTATTGGCCCATTATGTACGTATGCATACGTGATGCTATTAAGTATTACATAAATCAGGGCTACAAACCGACTACACCTAATATATCTACACAAATTACCAATTACAGGATTCAAAACAGATGCACGAAAAGACTTTAGCGTTATCTGAGACTAGAGTTAGTAAAAAAATCAAAAAATAGTAGTATCTGTTCACTGCTTGCTGCTTGTGTTGCATTACCAAACATTCGACTTGCTTGTGATGTTACTGATTGCCAATCGATAGTGATGGCCAAATAGAGCTCCTTGGCGCTAATCTCAAGTATGCAGGCCATTGACTACGCGATTACTCATGAGAGACAGAGATAAAAACTTGGCCAGCTAATGGCCATAAAAGCAGGCAGGGGGAGTGTGGGGTGTGTATCAAATTTGCCTCAGTGCCATAAAAAGTGTACTTTTAATAGGCTGCCAAAAGCATGACGCAGCACACACTAAAGAGGCAAAGTTTGAGATTTATTTATATGTGGACTCAACAGAGTTGTAGACCCAAAGTCAATGCAGTGATCAAGATCTCAGACAACACTTTTTAACCGCTATTGCCACTAAATACTTAATATGCAAACGGGACTCTTTGTTTTTTTTAGTTTTTTTTTTTATAAATAGTTGCAAATAAAATAAATGCCTGGCATTTAATTTTGGCCAATTTTAATGCAACAATGCCAATGATAATGATGAGCATGACTATGGGGTGCTCGTGATAATTTTTGATGAGTAATAGACTACATCGCCAATGGAAATGGAAATGGAAATGGCAATGACAATGGCGATGGCGATGGTGTTGGCCATGGTAATGCTTTCTGATGGTTTCGCCTCGCTTATCCTTATCACTCAAAATGACAACAAGCGTGCACGAAAAAGACAAATAAAAAACCAAACAAAAAAAACATAAAACAATACAAAACAAAATAAAAATTGTATAAATATTTTTATCACGTTATCGATTGCGATTACTGTTTGGCATATCAGTAAATAAATTAAAAGTAACAGATGAGCAATGCATCATAAATTGAGGGAGCTCGACGAGGAAATACCCTCAACCAGAAATGTTTAGATCGGGTCGCTCGTTATAGGCTCGAAGATTCCTCATGCCTGTCACACAATTATCTAAGAAAAATCAGAACTTTAGCGAATCGTTTCAAAAGTATTTATCTCTATTTAAAAAGCGAACGGCTCTGGCTAGCAAATATCAGTCGAATCAGGTGGGATAAGGCTGGCGGCTGGATGCATTTCGCACTGAACTGAGGATCTGGGAAAGCTGCACAAATAAGCAGCTGTGAATTAAATCGGGTCATTCGAATTGCGGGACAAAGTAAAGTGACAAACGCGTAACAATTAATCATCACTCACATACACACACACACACACACACACAGTAACCTTGACATAAATGGATTAGCGAAAGGCTCAAAAAAACTAAACGGAAGCTTAGCACATTAAATGAATCGCTGACATTATGCATCGGACGGGTCTACAAAGTGCGTGAATGGCAAAACTGAGTCAATTTACTACGAATCGAAGCTATCGATGCTTCTATTATTTATTACACGATTCACACTCACACACACAGATACACACACAGATACACACACATGCACATAGACAGGAAAAATTCATTGATTTAATTATGACAAGCAATGAGTTTATTTACGATCAATGTAGATTACAAATACATTATCGTTCTTGGGTGAGTGGATTAGTGCGATTATGCGGTAGCCAAAGCTATCCTCTCCTATCTATCAGTTCCGGGCATAGCAGTCTACGATAACGCCAAAATAAGCACGCTGTCCTACTATATACATACACACACAGTGTATGCGTAAATAGTAAATAGTTTATATTGGCAATATTCTATATTATATATTATATTATAACACTGCTCGTTCTCGTACTATATTTGGCAGATTCCTCCAGTTTTCTTGCAATTTGCAAATGAGTATCGCACTGGTTTTTGATCAATTTCTAACGTATTTTTTTTTCAAACTTTTCTCTACTAATTTGCATCTGAATCCGACTCATTTTTATAGCATACTTATGTGAGTAGCTGAAATACACATGTATGAGGGATTCAATCTGTGAAAACACAGTTTAGAACACGTGTGTTTATTTTACCAAAAATAATTCAACTTCATACGAAATGCAAACAGTTTTTGTTTATCAGAATTCATTTCCTAAAATTTGCGAGCATTGATTAAAAAAAACAAATGAAAATGCTCTAGTCGAGAAAGGTCGATTTGGAGATACCCTGAATGCAGATGTTTTACAAATATGAAAACGATTTAAGCACAGGTCATAGTTGTTTTGGTGTATAGTCTCTGAGATCGGTGTGCTCACACAGACAGACGGACAGACAGACGGACGGACATTGTTAGATCGACTCCTCTGTTGATACATTATGGATTCGAAGATGTTTCCTTTTGCCCGTTAAACACTTTTGCACAATTGCATTGGGTTTAAACAGATTCTAAAATCGACATAGAAGTACAGTAAACATATTAAGCATTTATAAATTCATTGAAATATTATATTAAATTTATTTTTTTAATACCTGCGTGATTATAGCTGATTTAACAATCGAATTGAATTTCGAAAACTGTTTATTTATTTAGTTTTGTCTTGAATTTAATGCTGTTTGCATTGCCTTCAAGCACACAAAGAAAAAAATTCGAGTGCACGCAACGATTTGAAATTCAAATTTCGAATTATGCGAAACCAAAAAAAAAAAAACAAACCAAGCACATCAAGCAAACAATAGCACAGAAGTTTAATAATCGCACAAAAAGCGTTGGTTCGAATGAGTCTCAGCTTCAGTTGCTGACTTTAGTAACTTTTTTTTTAAATATATATTTTTGGCTATTTGCCTGCTCGTTCGCTGTTCGCTGTACGCTGTTAGCCTGTTCGTTCGCCAGTTGTCGAATGCGTTGCGTTGTCGCACTGACAGCAGCAGCAGCTAACAACACGCTGCTTCAAGTTCCCGGGAAAAACTAAACTGTTGTTACACTTGATGCATGCGTTCTAGCAGCGATACAGTCAACGCCATTGCTACTGCCACTGCCACTGCCACTGCCAGTACATAGTACACAGTCGACGCTCAACGTTCGCCAGTCGACGGTTGGCAGTCGCAAGGCGTAGACGCCACACGAGTGGCATGCCGAAGCACAGCAGCGCAACGAGCAGGCGAGCACCGTAAGAAGGTGCGCAAAGGGTAAGCTATATTGCGCCACAAAGGGGGGCCGAAAGCGCCACAAGTGCATGCTACACGCACAAAAATATATCCTTTCATTATTTGCAAATCTCCAAATAAATTAAATACACCTCGATACTAATCAATTTATTAAAAAAAAAAACAGAAATTACTTCCTCTTATCAACTATAAAAAATAAAATCCTTTTTATTTGTGTAATTCTTAAATCAGTAATTTTCGCCCATTTAAGATGTTCACTGCTGCCTGTGGACCATGGTGATTAGCGGTTATATATTCTTTTTTTCTCAGTGCGTTTTCGTGCCTCTGAAAGAAAAAAAGAAAAAAATCAGCAAATAAGCGAAATTCGAATAGCAGCTGGCTGCCGACAGCTGTGGCCAACTGGGCTGGGGAAATGTCGCTGTGAAAGCTTCTTTCCTTCGAGAACGAGATGCTGAATGCTCGCTTGTCTCGACGGTTCGCATAAAAGTATGCAAAGCTTTTTCGCAAAGCTCTCAGCGCTCGTGAAAATGCAACAGCCTCTTATATACATCCATATATATGTACATGCCACGCACACTTTTACCAAAGGGGCAAAAGTCGGAATTTTAGTAAATTTCAGAAAAAGCAAAAGTCTGTTATGAAGCTCGTCAGTTATTTGCCAGAGACAAAATGTTAATTATTTAAAAGAAGAGGTGCCAACTGAACATGGTCTCCATCTACTTGAGAAGGTATAAAATTTGTAGATGCTTAAATTTTAATGTTTCTAATCTTAAGTGGCATATTATTTATTAATTGGGCAGGAAATAGTAATAAAACTAAACTAATCATTTTGTGCTGATAGATATCTATGCATATTTATACGTTTTGTACGTATTATGTATTATATTATATATGTGCCAGTGGGTTGAGTGTGTGCTATATATGCACACACAATATTTGTCATATAGGTATGTGGATGCATAATCAAATTAATACACAATTTGAGTCAATGGATTTGTGCAATTATGAGCTCATGTTTCAATACCCATATCGTTTCGATGAACATTATAAGTTCATAATTGAAATGAGAATCCACTAAAAATTGCCGAGTTTGGGACAATGAGAAAGAATCCTCAAAGTCTATTATATTAGGTTGTGTCGCCTTAGCCAGGAAACTATATAATATCCTAGGGAAAAGATACAGGCTCACCAGGGGCACAGTTAATCTAAAAGTTTGCACAGCATAAAGTCCTCAATAGTACTAATAGCCTTAGCGATCCATAATAAAATAAAAGCCTTTGCACCTGCCAAGCTACCAGCTCAGAATTGAGAATTATAAACCCGTTTGATTGATTGAATGATTGATGGTATCTGCTAGTCGGGCACTTTCATATTTAATATTTAATATTAATTAATATCCTAAAGTCTAAAGTTAGAGACTGTAAAGAACGTCGTTTTGCATACATACTTAATAGAAATGGTATAAAGTCATGGCTAGTGGAGAAACAGGTGGGGGAGGTCGCTTTGGGGAGCTATTTGGCCGCATGGTTGAATACCTGTGTTAGTTTGCTGGCTGCCTAGCCATCTAACAGTTCATAATTGCAGTGTCATAAATCCTTTTAATTAGGTGATAAACAGGTCGGATACACGATTAAGGGCACAGCCCATTTTCAATTGCCACAAGATGTGGTTCCGTCGGCTTATGCAGCTGCCGCATCCATGTGTCGAGCTTACCTCTTGGGTTTTGTTGCTGCTGCTGTTGCTATTATTTGTTCTGACTCTTTGTCTGGGTGACATAATGCGCTTATCGCAACGTCACGTTAATAAAATGGCATTCAAGCCGCACTCGCAGCAGTTGTGGACTGGCTTGATATGCGCAAAAACAATAACAGCTACGATAATGGCTGGATGTAGTAAGTGCGATTGTGTGTATACTCAACATGTGTATATATTCATGATTTGATTACTTGACGTGCATTACAAGTGCATTTGACGGGGTCACATTGCGTATGCGTAATATGCGCATGACCAGATAATAGTTTATAATGTGTGCCATGCTCACACTGAAAAAATATGTCCTATCAAATACAAATGCAGCACGTGTTGATTTCGAGGCACTCTTCCTCAAATTTGCAAAGAATGTTTTCAAAAAATGATAGTTGGCAATTTTACTTCTTAGAGATAAAAGACTAGAAAATATTTATGAAAAATAGGTTTCACATGTCTGGAAAATAAGTTTATATTTAAATGGATAGAAGATAGAAAAGTTGCATGCAACTGTTTATCAACAACAAAATCGAACTGTTTGTGGTTTCGGTCTGTCATCAATCTGTCAATCAGGTTACACTAGTTTCACGATGTATATATATACATATATCTGATCTAATTGCCTAGATTTGCGTTAGAAATATTTATGCCCATAATGTATTGCTATGAAATGTTAAAATTTGCACTTGGTAACCTCACCGGTTGGGCAGCAAATATTTAATAGTAATTGGTGCAACAGTCGCTAACTCAATCAAAAGCATTTTTACTTCCTGCAAGTGCAGTGGTGGACAACAACAACAACAACAACTAACATTTAAAGTGGCAATAGTCGGGTAAAGGCAAATTAATTGTCGTTGGACAGTGACAAACACAAACTGCAACAGACGTCTGACACTGGCGGCGACACCACAAATTCGCGATGTGGCACGGGCCGCTTGCCTGCCTGGCTGCCTGTCTGCAGAAATTCAGCAAACAGTTAAATTAACTATCGATTTTCATCGCGGCCAGTTTGAGACAACCACTACCACATCTGCAATAAGTTCTTGCGCTTATAAGTTCTAATCTTGTGGCATTTAATTCATTGGTTGTCCGTAAAATTCCAATTACGAATTGTAAGAGATTTCTTTAAAGAAGTACACAATGGTGTAAGCTGTTGATTAATTACTTGATTTGGGCAGGAAAATGTTACTCTTTGCTGCAATATTCTTTAACTTGTTCCTTTATAATTTCTTGATTTTAGTTCTTGACGTAAGCATGCAAATTTAATTTTAGTAAGAATATTTTTTAATTTATTCTTTTCTGATTTTCAACGAAATAGGAACAAATAAACTTTTAAGCCGCTTACGGCTGGAAGAATGTTTAAATAAAAAATATTCAGTGATTGTCAAAAATGCATTCTTCTGAATTATTTAAGTACGAATGGATTGTATTCTATTTGTTTAGTATACGCAAAAGTTCGCAGGCATATATAAATGGGCTCTTAGCCAATAAGTACATACGTATTCCCATCACTAGAAATATAGCTGTAGAGAATCATGTACAGAAAAGTATCTGAAATAATCGAACTCACATTTCAATTATCCTGATTATAACTCTTTAGGCGGCGGAGAAATAAACACGAAGCTGTATCGGTAATTAAGTTTATTTAACAAGTTGCTAACAAAGTGGGCAACGCAAGAGTGTCTCCAAAACTTTGCAAAAGTGTGTGTGCCTTTACGATGTGTGTGTGTGTGTGTGTGTGTGTGTGCTTGAGTTATCGCGCCTCGGTCTGCGTGCGTGCGATTGTTTGCATTGGTCTGCCACTAAAATTTCAATTAATACTTGTATACCCATGTACGATGTGGTGCTGCGCATACCAAAGGGCCCAGCCGAGCAGAAAACGCTACAATCAAGAGCAATATAAAGAGTACCGAAAATAGCAGCAACATCAACAACAACAGCAGCTCCCAAACACTTTAAACTGTTGACATTTGAACAAAAAACAACTACAACAAGTTTTGTTTTTGTTCGCAGCCTATTGAAAATGGAGATGTGCCCGTGATGTACTCACAATGTTATTTGAGATAATAAGCATACGTACATACATATATTTATTGACATATTTGAGTAAATGAAAAACTAGCATCCTAAAACAAAGTCAAAAGTAATTTCAGAGATGTTGTCAAGTTATTCTTATATTGGAGTCGTGAGACTTGCATCAAAATGTGACCATCTCTAATTCGGGACACCCTAAAAGTGGGGCAGGGCACTCAGCCACAGCGGTTAAGATAGCAGACAGCTTTTGGGACGGGCTGTAAATTGTGAACCACAGAACGACAACGCAACAAAACCAGAAACAGAAACAAAAACATAAAACCAAAAAAAAGGAAAAAAAAAACAAAAAAAGGTCAAGCAAACGTTGTAGCTGTTGTTGTTTAAGTTAATTTGAGCAACAATAAAATAAATTGCTCAACGCTGTTGCCAAAAATTTTGATTTGGGTTTCGCAGGCAAAGTGCGACTAAGACGACGACGAGGTGGCGATCAAAGGTCACGCTGCTTAAATGTTCATCTTGCAGCCAGAGTATCTATCAAATGCGGGTATGTGTGGTTATGTGTGTGCGCTTAAGTGTGCACATACATATAAGTAAAATTCTGCTAACCCCAATACAGCCCCCAACCACCGCCAGTTCGCAGCAACCCTTTCGCCTTCTCGTGTAAGTGCCAGACAGAAAGCAAAAAGCCACACGCAGCCATAAAAGCCAGTTATGTATAAAAGTATCTATTAATGTATGGGGCTGTGTGTGTGCTGGTGTGCGTATGTCTGTGAAATTAAATATGCATGTGGCTGTGTATGTGTGTGGGCGTGTTAGGAGTTGAAAGCGTTATTATGTGCTCATAAATATCTAAAGCAGAAGCAGAAACAGCATCAGAAGCAGCAGAAGCAGCAGAAGCAGCAGCAGCAGCAGCTGAACAATAAGAAGAGCGACAACAAGTAACTGAGGGCAGAACGCAGTATGAAAAGCCTTTAGCGCTTCATTTGATGCCATTGAAACATTATGTGTTGAAATTTGCAAAAGCTATGTCAAGACTAGAGTACTAATTAACTGTTGTTGCTGCAACCAGCTGTGGCAGCCGAGCAGTACCAGCAACAACAAGAGCAACAACAACAACAACATTGAATACCAAAAGAACTCATCAATCAATCATCCTCATTGTCTCATTATCATTACCATGCCCAAGCTCTGGCCCTGGAACTAACACACACACATACACACACACACACACTCACTTACAGTTCGAACAAAAAACAACAACACAGCCTCTTCATCTGCCCTTTCCATCTTCGTTGGCGACGTCATCTTACAATTTTCATTACCATCCAAACAACAGCAACAGCAGCAGCAGCAGCAGCCCAGGAGCGCAATCAAGAAGGTGGCCGAGAGCCAAGGAACGAACTCATTCAACTAAACCATTTTTTTCCTTGTCAAATTCTGCAAGATACATGATTTCATCTGCTGACTGCATTTTATAAAATACAAAGAGTTTTCTGTAGACATTTATGTATGTATGATTGCCATCCTATCCAGTAATTGGAAAAAAGACCAACCAGGTTAAAGTTGTCCTAAAATTAATTTATGATATGCACTGCACTATTTGTGAATGTACCAAGTTATATTGTTAGTGTTCGAGCAATCAGTCAAATGCAATGAAATGGATTGCATAATTAAAGGAATGCTTTGAATTTTTATTTTTTTGGTTTGCATGTGGTATGTGTGGCATGTGTATTGCAGCTGTCAGCTTGTCATTAGTCCAGTTGAAATTAACTAATGAAATACCTCTGTTCAATGAAATGTTTGCTAACCATTAGTAAATATGCAAATATTTGAGTTGCACATATTAGGATTAATATGGACAAGAAAATGAATCTTATAGAGTGTAGAAGGTATGTATACTCGTATACATATATACATATACAAATGTGCATAAATTGATATAAAATTGGATTGCAGCGTCTGACATTTAACGTGGTCTTAAAATATGAAACTTTTGCCTAACAAACAACAACAAATTCAATTACAAATAGAAGCAATGTCAAACAGCAAGCCATATGACACATAATTCAATAAAGGTTGAACACTTATGCGACTGTTATTGATCCAATTAATGGTCAGTTGACTCTAAATGCGTTTTAGTCGCTCTCGACAAGAGCTCAGCTCTAAGCATCTGTTGAATCTCGTTGACATCATAGTCTGCACAAGCATACGAAACATCGAAAAGATTCAATAATTCGATAAATCGTAAGCGGATTTTCTCGTGTGGCTTTTGAGGAGATTTCGCTGCTAGCTGAGCAGCATATGCAATTCGTATTATTGGTTGTAATCAGTGATGTTCCATTTTCTAAAATGCGTTTGTTATTTTGAATATTTTTTTATATTTTATTTACAGGTATTATTCTTATTGTTTACCCCTTTTTATTTATGCATATACTTTAATTTTTAGTGCTTTGACAAAGCCTTGAAGCATTTACCTGCTAGAAGACGATTTGACTTTTCTATTCAATTTTATTTACATTTGCCTTAAAGTTTGAGAAGTTTTTTATGTTTTTAAGATCTGGCTTATTGCATATCTTAAGGGGCCCACACCTATTCAAAATGCTCCGAAAAGTCTGCCTTACACATTATGTGGACTTAATTGGAAAATAGTTGGATAGCGTTAATTTTTTACCAATTATAAGTATAATAATAAGTAAAAAAATGTAAATGGGCTTACATTACATACATACATATATATATGAGTTCGTTCCTTGGCTATATATATATATATATATATATACATATATATATATGTGTTGAAATAGATATATTTATGAATATGTTTTGGTGCGTAGTTATATTGCTGCAGGGATGGGGCAATGCCAAAATAAATTGGTAAGTTGAGTAAGAATTGGGTAAGGAATGTAAATAAAGACGAATGAAATGCATTTTTCAAAACATATTTGAATGAAATGTGAAAAAAGTTAGTTGAAGATATTATTAATATTATTTATTTTTAAATAATATTATTATTATAATTATCATTATATACGAATTAAAGTTTTGGCTACAAGCAATGCCGAGGAGCGACATCACAACTGAGAAGCTTTATTTAGCATTTCCAATAATAGAAAGAAAAAATATCAACAAATATAAAAAAAAATGTAAATAACAAAAGTAAACATAAACAATAATAATACTTGAAAACAAAAGTTAAAAAAGACAGATAAAAAGACAAAAAGATAGACCCGTATTACCTGCTCGAAGCCAGAACCATTTGGGAATTACTGCAATGAGTACGTTGAACAAAGCACGACAAAATATGCAACACTTTTTTCTATAAATTGTCATTCCGTCTGGCAATGCAAATTTCAAATTTAATTTTATTTTATTTTATTTTATCGATAACTTTGCACGTTCTGCGAATGGAAATCGATTTCCGAAAAGTTAAAAAAGACAGACCCGTATTACCTGCTCGAAGCCAGAACCATTTGGGAATTACTTCAATGAGTACCAAACAACATACAATCATATTTGAACTAATTATATGTTATTTTATCATTGCAGCTAATCATATTAGTTGCTGTTCTGCTTCTTTTTTTTGTAAGGCTTTCGCTTCTTGGTTTGAGTAGCCTCGCTATTTGTTAATTAAAACTTCGCCTTTCCCTCTCATATTTCTGTGTATATTTGCAATCAAACTTACATTGTAATTGCATTGTATCTGGTCGTCATATTCTGAATGGCTATTGTCACTGCCCCTTGCTATATGTGAAACCAATCTACCAATCCAACAATTCACCAAGCGACCTCCATGTTTTTTTGTGTGCGCCAGCTAATAATTGAAATTTTAATTGAATGTTTGTGCGATGGCAACGGCATAAATAACCAACAATTTCAGCCTACCGAAGCTGCATATACTCTTGTATTTGAATTTAACATAAAAGTGCTGGACAACAATTGCTGATACAATATTGATAGATTGTTACTTAGTTTCTTAAAAAACTTGCTTTTGATTTTCTTGGACACACAAATAATAAATCTCAGGCCCACTGGCTTCAACATGTAAACTTATATAAGTTAGCATAGTTTTGTAGCGTAGAGTCTCCAACTTTATGTGTAGATGAGTGAGAATATTTTTGAGCATTTTGAGTACATTGCCATAGGCTTCGCAGCCTTGAGGTCTCCAGTCACACAAAGACCAGCGGCAAAACACAGAACTTATTCGAACTCTTTAATTATTTTTAAAATCCTTTGAAAAGAGCTGCTTTCCCAGGGACTACCAGCTGTCAGCTGGATGACAAATATAGTATACTCATTGCTGCATACTGAAAGGGCGTGGCAACAATTTGCGCTGCGCCCGCAAAATTCATTAAATGAAAGCGAAATCAATTGAGTGTAAGGTTTTATTGGTATACGACGTACAAATGGATTTATTCATATGTACTAATATGCTTGTGTGTTCATATACCTGTATTTATATACACACTACGAAAACGGAGACATATTTTTAAAGCAAAAAGTTTCCTAACAAATAAACAATCGTTGAAAATGTTGACTTGCAATCGAGGGACGCGTTCTCTTTGCTAAAGAAAAGATATTTAATTTGTATACAAATTTCTATCACAAATCCTTTTCCCATAATCTGATACAAATTTTATACTATTACTTATACTTTTTTCGAGTGTATATATCATTCTGCAGCTATTCAGCGTGCAACGCAACGTTTACGCAATGTTTAACGAGCACCAATGAAATTTTTATGAGAGCTTCATAAAATTATTGTAAAGCCGGCCAGCTGTAATGTGTATATATATATATATATATATATATGTGTGTGTATGCGGCTGCGTGTGAGTGGGAAATTCGGCTTACCTTAATAATTCAATGCTCAAGCAAAGCATTTAAATCGCATGAAAATTAATCATGCGTCGTTTTAACCGCAGTCTGAAACAATTTTACACTTGCAACACAGTTTATATCATCTTATCAAACGCACACACACACACACACATACATCAATACATAGATAGACACATACGCAAACACATACGTGTGAGAAAAGTATCATTAAAAATTTATTCAGAGTTTATTATGATTGAACTGTTTCCATTTGGCATGTGGCACCCGCACAACATTAATATAATCCGAGCGCAGAGCGTCAGCAGAACAAACCAGACAGTCGGACTCGGTTGAACTTATGCATGTACATCTGTACATACTCCACATATCCATAGATGCATAGATAGGTAGATAGACGGATGGTTGGATGGATGGTTGGATGGATGGTTGGGTGGAGTATCCAGACAGCCACACGCAGACTTCATTTACATGCTGCACACAAGGGCAGAGCTGGAGATGATACAGAACAAAGCAAACGAGCATTGGCTCCAAATGGACACATACTAGTGTGAGCAAGCGAGAGAGAGAGAGAAAGAGAGAAAGAGAGCAAGCAAAAAGCCAAACAGGCGACATATAAATTTAAATCGCTTTTGCTCAGCTACCTTTGGCAAAAGTTAACTTGAGCTATGTTTGCGAATCGAAGATTTATTAAACTTGCCATTTGTGGGGAATTTATTTAAATTTTGCAATATTTATTTGAGTTCTTGTAATGTAAATTCAGTTACAACAATTAAGAGCTTAGCTCAATGCAGTTTTGCTGCGAACTTATGGTATATGGAAGTTGAAGCGGCAATGATAATGTTGCATGTCAAGCACGTTTGCCTTCTACATGCAGCTAGCGTACATTATGCATACATAAATACATAAAGATGTACATACAGATACATATGCATGCATGCAGCCTACATTGATTTGCATGTAAAAAGATGTGATTGTTCTGCTGTGCCAGTGAGCATCACGAAGACTCGGTGGGCGTGAGCGGGTGGCGGTTGGAAGGGTGGAGGGGGGGGGGGGGGGGGGGCGTGGTCTTGTGCAAGGTCGTGGCTTAGTCACACACTCGGACAAATCCATTTAAGCTTCGCTGAGTTTTTCCAGCATCCATTTTGCACTCCCTCTTCAGAAGTCCTTGTGCAGCGTGGCCAGAGTTGAATTGTGTGTAAAAAGACTCTTATACTCTGTTACTGAAGCAAGAAGAGCATATTGTTTTCATGGAAGGTCAGTCGTGTCGGTAAATCGACAACACTTCTATATAATCTAAATATGTCACACAATTTCAAAACTAGCACAGTCGAACTTAAATTGTAAAGTCATTAAATGGTTTACTAATTAAATTCATATCGCTCCTAAAACTTTAGAAATTTTACTCAAAAATCGCGTAAAACTTTATCGACTATTGTTTAAAAACTGGGTTTACCACATCTGAAAGGTAATTTATTATGTATTTATACCACACCTACTAATGATTATTATAATATTACAGTACGACGCAGTCGGTTAAGTCAAAATGCAATTTTCTCACTTGTTGAAAATTAGATTTGAGCCCAGAATTTCAACAGGCAACGCAGCAGAGTAGCAAATAAAATCAACTTGCATCCTATTTAGTGGACCAATTGCTCGTTGCTGGTTTGCATATCCTGCTTTTTTTAAATGCGATTTGCAGCTTCAATGCTGTCAATTGAGTTTGTTGTGTGTGTGAGTAAGGTTCAAGCAAGTCTTGTATTTAAACTAAATATGTTAAGCTGACCAAGCTGAGCGTCTCTGTTGGAGCATTGCGGGTTTTCCTCAATAATTGTTCTTGCTTATATCGATAAAGCGTTCAGCAATCAATCGACTATTTGCTATGTACTTTAATTCTTTTCTCTGATGAGCACCCAACTTCCATAAAAATAATGTTTAATTAGCTTTTGCTCTTCAGAGAATCGGCTATACAAAAAGGGGTTAATACATTTAAAAGGGTTTTTCAAAAACGACCTCCGCGCCGTTTTCACTTCACACTTCAGTTGTTTTTAAGGTTATTACGATTTTTGCACTTTTATTATAGCTATAACCGTTGATTTGGTTTTCTAAACTGCAGTAAATTTAAGCAGGTGCAATCTTCATCAACATTTGCTTAAAACCAACAACATTTGCCTCCAAAAACCAGCCAAAAAGTAAGCTCTTTTTGTTTGTTTCTGTCTTCGTGTTAATTCAATTGTCTTTTTCATGGCCAGTTTCACAATTACGAGCTGGAAATTGAACACATTACTGTCTTGCTGCTTCAGCACATTGCACAGCGTGTGGGCCATGCAAATTTGTCGAGCAGCAGCTATCAGGGCGCTTCTGGCCACTTAGCTAGCTGACTGACCTGCTGGCTGACTTCTGAGTGTGTCTGCCTTGTTGGGATTGCTGTGAGCTGCCGGGAGTGCTAGAAATTTGTTACCACAATGACGCTCATTGTTGGAATTGCCCACAAAGATGCATCAGCTTCTAAGCAGATAATTAATATGTACAATACTTGTATGACATCAATGACCATAAAGCTTTTGAATTTGTAAGAATATTTGAAAGAGTTTTGCTACATTCTTGTTTATTTCCTTAAAATAAAAACATTTATTCAGGTTTTCATGATCATCTTAATTACGTTAAATAACCGGTGCGTATACGCAATGTCAGTTGAATGGCTTCTTGGGTGGTTGCTGTCAGCTGGCAACCGTAAAAGGCACTTTTTGCAGTTACATAGCTTAGATCAAGATTCGGACATTCTTTGTTGGTTTGAATTGAGCTAGTTGGACACGGTCGAACGTCAAATGACCCTTGAGATGCCAAAGTTTGTCAGCTATGCCGGCTATTCAACAGCACTGTGCCTGAGATTAAATACCAAGGGGCAATCAACGCATGCCAAAGCGTCTGTCAAGCGTCCTACGTTACATGCACCATGGTTAGCATGAGCATGTCATCGAAGCGTTGGCCAGACGGAAACACCGAACGAAGCAAATCAGGAAGGAAGCTACTGAAATTCCTAACAATACTTTGACATTTCATTTCACTTGGTGCCCACAGCCACGCCCCAAGCAACAAGCAGCGGAACCAGAAACAGAAAACAACTGAACAAACCTGCGATAATATTGAGCTCTAGGCTATATCGCTGGCATCAGAGCTGTCGTTTCGGCATCTGCAATGAATTTATTTTGCCCTGTTGTTGCCACGCCTACTATAACTTTCCAAGCATTCCTGTGGCTTTGCCACTGCCCTTTTGTATTCCCTTGCTATACAAATATTATTAGATCTGCAATGCATTAGGAAAAGCCAGACATGCACATCTGTTTCTTTAATTTATGTACGTATACCATTATCATATATACATATATGTATGTATATAAAAGTCAAATAAGTGAAACAGATATAAAAAGATGCGAACAACTAATTTATATATATCTACAAACTATTTAATTAACCTGTTACAGCTACAGTAAAATAAAGCATTCAAAATATAAGAGCCATTCGAGAAAACACTCGACAAGATAACATTTGACAATTTTTAGTACTTTACGAGTGGCGTTGCCACACAAGTGGACTTCAGCTGCTGGACAACTGGGCAACCTGCATTTGAAATTGAAGGGTATTCAATATTTAACAATGGCGCGCGGTGTACTTCCCTGTGTGTTTTTTTATTTTTACTTTCTCATTTGCGCGTGTTTTTGTTTGGCATACTTGACTAAGTAAGCAAATTGTTTAAGATTGACAGCTGGCCGGGGTGCAGACCACAGAAGCCCGCTTTAACAAGCTATGCCAAGTTTGACCCCTCGGTCGCTGGCACTTACAATCGATGTGATTTGAATGCTGTAATGAGGCCAGTGCCTGTCCGGGCTGCAGACTCCAGGCTCCCTGCTTCATGCTCCATGTTTCATGCTCCAGGTTCAAGACCAGTGCCTGTGCCTGTGCTTCTCTTACATAGTTCTAGATGGCGGCAACGTTGCCAGTTGCCAATAAATTTCAGCGCCATGATTCATCATTTTGTTGTTGTTGTTGTTTTTCTCACTTCCTCCATGGCTGATGTTGCGATAAGGGACAACTTGGTGAGAGAAGACATTTGCCCCAAGTGCAAGTTTGTGGCACATTTTGAGTACTCCGTCTTTTGAGTGCTATGCATGAGAGCTTCTCTGCACTTTGGTTGTTTATCGGAAAAACCCCAAAAACTTTATAAGAATGTGTATAATGAAACATTAAGCCACTAAACTATTTGGGGAAAACATGTTAAAATCTCTTATCTTTAATCGTCAGTTTCGCAAAATAAATGCAATTATTTGCAAAATTAAAGAGTTTTCGATGCCATTTTACGGCTTCGTAAGACTTCCTTATTTTAAAGGCTGCTGCTTAAGCCCAACCATTTTGGCAGGTAAATAAATAAAGAAAAGAAGAATTGGCACTGTTTTCAATCACTAAATGAGAGTTGCGGATAATCAACAAGTAATACGCATAAGCACGATACGTGTTGCTCCAGGAACTGTGGCAGTGGGGCAAGATAACGATGTTGTTGTAATGCTGCGACTGTCCTGTGACTTGGGTTATGTACTCGTATGCCATGTGGCATGGAAGCAACAGCAACAACATCATCGAAAGCGAAGCAACAATCGATTTTCTTGGCTTAAGTCGAGTAAAATTCAACGTTAAAAAAATGCGCTTAAGTTTTATTGTATTCCAATCTCATTAACTTATCTTATTATTATTTGTATTTTGCTTGCTGCTATACCTCGTTCTTGCTCTCTCACTCTCCCTCTCTGTCTCGCTATCTCTTTATCTCTCTCTCTCTCTTCCTGCAATCTCTAACCTTCTCTCTCTCTCCCCTATCTTGTTCTTCTCTATATCTGCGAGCATTTCTGTTTTCGTAGCTGCCTTCGCTTTTGCTCCAATTTACGCTTGTCCTTTTTTATACCCTTACAGAGAGTATTATAAGCTTGTCATCAAGTATGTAACACATCGATGAAAATGATATCGACTTCATAAAGTATATATATTCTTGATCAGCACCAATAACTGATTCAAAATCCGGTATAGTTGCTAAGAACATTGACAGATAGGTTGTTGAGTTTAAAACTGGATAATTACTTTAGTTATTAATCTGCTTTATCAATGCCAGACGACTCTAGAATTTAGCATCCATACGAAGAATTTATCGGATGATGAGTTATTGAATGAAAAACTAATTTGTGTACTGGAAAATGCGAAGTGAAGTTCCTAAGAAAGGATGACTATATGGAATATGGCATATAGCAATCGTATGGTTTTTCAAACTAACAGTTGAGTGTATGCTTTGTACTGATTGGGTATCAAATATTCGGCTTGGCTAAAATGCTGATTTATGTGTTGATGCGTTGCTGTTGCTGTTGCTGTTCCTGACTGTTGATGGCAGCGAGCTCGGCAGCTGCGCTTGACACAGGCAGCCAGCAAAACTGTGCGATTGTGTCTCTGTGTGTGTGTGTGTGTGTGTGTGTGTGTGTGTGTGGGTGTGCGTGGGAGTGTGCGTTCAAATAAAATCGCATAAAATAAAGCAATATCCTTCACTTATTTGACATTTTGGGGCAACATTAATGAGGCTTGTTGCCGCTCGTATTGGTGTTGGGGATGTTTTTGTAGTTGTTGCCCGTTGTTGGCTTCTTTTGGTCTTTGGCCACATTTTGGCATCTTGACATCTTTTGGGCATCTGTCGAGTTCGACGGCCGTGCACATAAATCGGTTGTCTTGGGCCCTTTTAAATTCAATAAATATGACAATCTGATGATTAATGAGCCGCCATCATGACCATGACAAAATGAATCGAAAATCAGGCAGATTTACTTTAAGCTGCACGCCTGCCACTCTTCTATTAAGCACACGCCCATAAGCATTTGCACTCATTTCAAAATTAGTCATCAATAGCAGCATGGGCTGTGATGTGCCTCCGACCACCCCCCACCGCCCATCATCGTCCACCTGCCTGCTCCCTGCACTGCTCTCAATGGCTGCATATTTTGCATTTTGATTGACTGTACCGCGTCTCGTCGCCTTGCCCAAGTCCCCGACATCATTAACGGTCGCCAGTGCCTTCCCCTCCTCGGTGCTTGCCTGTTGGTTAGTTGCGGCTTATGACAGCCTCAATATTCGTGGTGTCAGCCAACACCAACTGTTTGCACAGCCATTGACATTGCCACAGCCACAGCCACAGCCACATCCCTATACTTATTCCCATTCTCGTTCTCATTCTCAGTCTTGGTCCCATTCTCATCGTTATTCTCATCGTCATTCTTATTCGCATGGCGGCTGGCAGTTCTACTGGTTTGACTTTTGTTGCATTTTGCATACTGTACTTTAATTTGCATAATCTTAAGCCTTTGCACTCGCCGGGGGATTTTAGAGCACACGCCCAATATAAGAGATTTGAAACACACACACATACTTATATATATACATATATATATATATATATGTATATATGTGTGTGTCTACACATGATTTCTTCATTTCAATTTAAGCTTCTGATTGTGCCCTGTTGTATACATAATCACATATATAACAGCATCTAAACATATACAACAAATATACAGCAACAGCAAAAGTTTGTGAAACGTGCCAATATAGACTATATGTGTCTTTATGCATCTGGGGAAATATCCAAATACCTATGTACATATGTTCAGCACACTCTCATTCATCTGTCGTTGGGGACTCGTGAAACTTATATCAATTATCCAAATTGCCAATTTGTACAGACATTTATTTGGTTACATATAATTTAGTTAAACAGTCGATAATAAATCGCCCCAAAGGCGAATACCTGATTAGCCTTTGTATATATTCGCATGTTATTTTCCTTTTTTCCTTTCGATTTTTCTTTGCACATTTTAAAATAATACTGAATTTGCACACTCAAATGCAAGCAGGTGTGGAAATGCTCTTATTTCTTACTGAATACACATGGAAAATGCTTGCGCCTCTTGAGAGCAATGAGATCAATCTTAGCATAAGTTTTGCAGTGTTTCTTTTCAGTCTTTCTTATCCGATCTTGATGCACATTGTCCAGTTGATCAGTGTTATGCCAGGAAACATTAATTGGTAGGCTCGGAAATGGATATAGATCGCTGTGCGGTGGCAGTTATCGGGGCTTCCTTAATCTCAGCACGTCCACATGCACCTGGACATGCACACGAAAATTCACACACAAATGCACATTGTGGTGGGCGACTAGCTGGCAAAGCCGATTAGTTGCCCATAGGATTAATAGAGGTGGGAGAAATGTTGCAAGTGGGGCGGGATCTGGGAAGGCAGATTGCGTGGCGAAAGTAGCTACTTGTAGACTTCTTGGGCGTTGTTGCCAGTGCCTGTGCTTGAACCGTTTTGTAAAGTATTTAGGTGCCTCCATTGTTTTGTTGCATTGTGTTTTCTGTGTTGCACATGAAGGACGTCGAATGTGGGCGCAGACTGACTTGCGGCAGACCCTTGGGTGCATTCGGCAAATTTACTGAGTCATGGCTCAGTTATGCTTTGTTAGTTTTCAATCAGGACTTGTTTATCAATGTTGCATGCCACAAAAGCTAATGGCTAATAATAAGCGCGCTGCCGACAGGCCGAAGCTTAGTGATATGAAAAGTACAAACCAAAGGAAAACTCAGCATCAATCAATAGCGAAAATGCAACGGGCACACAAGGGAGCCCAGTGTTCGTGCTCCATGCGCAATTTAGTGAAGGTTGCAGGACGCAGTCTACATTGCGTATACGCCACGGTTGCGTCATGCTGTAATTCTCCTTGTTGTGTTGTCAGTCGACTTGGGGCACATATACTCGTATATTTAGCACTGACCTCTATTTCGCACATATTTGGCCCCTTTCCAATCTATTGGCAGTCAAATGCAGCAGCTCCTATTCTATATATGACAGCTCCACTGAAATACTGGCCAACATTTTCAGCACAAATACAATGGCCACGTCGCGAGTACAACAACGAGATACTTTGCTATCTAACAACGGTGTGTTGCCAACTATTTCTAACCCAGTTTGAAGCAGAGCCAAAATCGCTTTGTCTCGTAATACATTCAATGCAATTGTGGCTTTTAGGTAAAGTTATTGATTTGCTGTTTTTATAC
Organism: Drosophila basisetae; assembly: GCA_035041595.1. Classification (NCBI taxonomy): domain Eukaryota; kingdom Metazoa; phylum Arthropoda; class Insecta; order Diptera; family Drosophilidae; genus Drosophila; species Drosophila basisetae. The sequence continues at coordinate 10,522,899 of JAWNLB010000174.1, read as the reverse complement.
TCTGATACCGAAGGCACCAATTTTAAAGGCCAACTTTGAGGATAGATTACTGTGGCGGCACTGCATATATGAATGCATATATTTTATAGCTAAATAGCATTAATATCTTTATGAAATTATTCGTTTGAATGTTCTTAATAGGAAAATAAGATAGAAAAAAACGCATTTTATTTACAATTTCCTAGATCGAAATATTCGTATTCATATTTTATTTTTATGATAATATTAAAGCTCAAATAAATATGAACATCGCTTTGTGAAGTGTCTGTTATAGTCAAGCATTAACTATGCTCATTATCGATTTGAGCTTTATCTTTGAGATTTGTGTAATCCTTACAACTGCATATACCCTTTGTAATACCTTGATAACGGTACCACAAAAAGAAATCTAAATCCAAATCCAAATGGGAAGCAATTGGTCTCGAGTTGTGCTGCGGCGCAGCTTGAAACAATGGGAAATCACAGCGGCGTTTTATGGCAGCACGCACCAGCACACACACACACACACACACACACACAGACACACATTTACGCACACAGACAAATATACGCGCAAAATGCCGCACAAAGCTTCCCAGAATTGTGGCTGTGGCAAAAGTCGGATACACTTTGTGAGACAAATAGAAAATAGGCGAAACCGATTTTGGCCAGATTTGGTGACTGTTAGGTAGTATTCAATTAATTATTGTCAAATTAAACGTAAAATATCAAAAGCTATTTATAATGCATGCGCATATCATGGCAGCAGCCCCCAAACATGCTGGACTGGAACTGCTGTGAAGGCACTTAAGTGTGCACGTGTTCCTCATACGCATGTGTGTGTGTGTGTGTGTGTGTGTGTGTGTGTGTGTGTGTGTTCGTTGGATGCCTGCGGAAACGGAAGCGTCATGAAAATCGTAGACATGTCGTCAATGTCACAAGCTAAACAACGGCAACAACAATAACGCACTGGGAGTACCACAAGCAGCAAGCAGCAAGCAAGCAGCAAGCAAGCAACAACAACAACAAGAACATTAACGTTGGTTTCTTAGCGCCTCGCATTCATCATCATTGTACGGGCAACACCTGTGGTCTATGGACGCTGGAATGACACCTCTCAACGACACCAGAAAGCGGCTGTCTTCGCTTCTGGCGCCTGTCATAAGCAGCAGGCTGGCAGGCAGGCAGGCTGGCAGGCAGGCAACAATGTTGCCGATGCCTTCTGCTCTTGTGCTTCTCCTTGTTGCCGGTTCTTGGTATTGTCTTTGCTTTGATTGCTCGTCAAGCGAGTGAACGCAGCTTCAGCGCATAAAATCTACCTAATCCACTTAGGCATAATTAACGTTAATAACATCATGTATGTGTGTGTAGCTAGGAACGTGTGCACCTGGTGGAATGGGGTCCAAAGGGTAACGTGGGACGAATGTGTGTGGGTTCAGCTATACACGCGCTTAGCCCCATGCACCCCCCACGCACACACACACACACACACACACACAGATACACAGACACACATGCGACCATTTTCTGTGGCTGCGTGCGTACAAAACATTGTTGCTTGCCAGCCTCGAGTGGCAGGCAGCTTCGAGTTACTTTGTCTTTGTGCAACAATCTCGCAGTAACTGCATCCCACATATATGCTTGCAGTACCTGGTGCAGTTGCACGCACTGCCTCTTGCTACGTGTTAAGTAACTTGCTAAAGGGCAGACACCAATGTGTTGCTTCAGTGCCATTTGCAATTGAATCTCGAAGCTTTCAGCCCCAAGCTACTTAGCTAGGCAGGTCGGGCTGTCAGTCTGACCAAAGCCTGACAAAGGTATGTAAATTGGTTACATTTTGGACATAACGACAAGGACATGTTTGCACATGATGGTGTTTGATTTCAGAAAGTCCTTGGATGCTTACCGCAAAACACAAGATGAATCGGCTTTAAAGATTGCCATCGAACTGCCGACATTTAAATTTCACTATAAATTCAATGGACCGACCGATTTGTGCATCAAATCACAAAAATCAAGAATACATATATATATATATATACTTCATAGAAAATGATGATTGCGTTTGCTGCTTACCTCTTCGACAAAATATTCCATTGAGCCTGTTAGCATTGCACGTCACCTCTTTAAGATTGACTGATATTATTCCAAAAGAAGCTTATGCCCGATCGGATATATATCCTTTATATAGTTGAAGTACAACTGACAAGTTAGTTAAATAATTTATTTTGAAATTTAAACAAATAAAGCAACTCGCTGTGGTGATTCTTTGTGTATGCACAGTATTATCCCAAACTCAATTTCTGTTAGGTGATGGCATGAAAGAATTTAAATAAATGCTTTCCAGCCCAACTCAAGCGTAAGGCAAGTATTTTTTCCTTTCTGAATTTGAATTTCATAAATAAGGGATGCGATTTGTTAGAAAACCAAGCTGCTGATGGCGTCAGTTGCATTGCATTTAGTTGTTCGTTAGGAAGGATAATACTTGGCTAGTTTGAAGTCTTGGGCATACTTGCAATTTGGCAAATTGTTTTCAAAGAATGCTCTGGAGTTTATTGTTTGAAAAGTGTGAAGCTCATCAACGGAGATGCCGCTTGTGTTAGCAGCCGTTGGTTGCATTTTGCTTTGCCAGTGTTGCATTCCATTTATCAACTGTCTGGCGACACACGCGGTATATGATTAATGCACACCGGATGCAAGCAAGGCGTCTGCCGCTTTCCCCAACTCTGTCTCTGTGTGTGTGTGTGTGTGTGAGTATGTTTTGTTGCGTGCCAAAAAGCGCAGTGCCTGATGTGGCTAAGCACGGAGCCAAGGGTGGTGACATTGCCAAATGGTCTGCATCAATCAGGTCTTTCAGCCAGGCATGAGTTGAAGCTGTAGCGGAAAGCTGAGAGCTGAAAACGGAAGCTGGCGCACTCGGCGTATGCGTGACATTAATACCCATGCGATGAATGCTGCTGGCGCTAACTTGGTGTCAACTGTATATATCGCTTCCTGCTTGCCTATGCATAACACACCAATTTGGACATACCTGTTGTGGCGGGGAACGTGCTTGGGAACAGGGGAGCAGGGGAGCAGGGGAGCAGGCCATTGTTACGGTTCAGGAAGCGGCACGGGATATCATTACGGCCAGCTCGAGTGGCTGTGAGCTTGGCAGCCTAATTACACATTAGCTGGATACATTTGCCATGCTAAATGACATTGAAACTGCTGCCAATGTCATGGCGCATCGTTTGAAATTGGCAAATCCATGCCGCACCGTGGTGCCAACTCCCGTCGAAATCAACAAAAAATAACATTACAGCACATTACTGTAAGCCATTGTGCCGTATATTTATATTCTGAAATTGAAATTGGAGGTGGCTCATAGTAAAATAAAGCATTCCACGACGCACATGCCATCAGCAGGCTGCCTTTTCCCTGCGCTGCCTCCTGAATGCAAAGCTACAGTTTACTCTTCGTTTAGTGTTTTCTACTTCGTAGTGATATCTTGGTATACTTGATATGCCAATAGATATGAGTATATCTAGGTTCGCTCTCCACTTGTACATTTATGTTTGACATGTTCCATACATGTTCGCTTCTTGATTGATTGATTCTTCAGCAGAGACGTTGCAGTCCCTGAAATATGACTTTAGGAACAGCCTAACTCCATTCCTTCGTAGTCAAATATTGGTTGATTATTAATAGAAAATAAATAAGTGCTCTCAAGGGATGAGTCTCGTAAGAAAATTAAGCTGTCGCAGCTGTCAGTTGAGTCAAGATAAGCACCTAGATTCTCTTGTTGCAAAAATAATTGTAAACAATATGGAAGATATTAACCAGACGACACGACTCACTGAATTTCTTCAATATTTACCTATTTAATGCACGAACAAATAGAGGAAATTTCAGCATTGCATTGTGGAAGTTGGAAGTGATCAGCTGCATTAACTGAAAATCATAATATACTCGTATAATATATATTTGCCACCAATGATCTTAAATACTTGAAATTGTTGACTACTGTGCGTCTATTTTTTTTTATTGTCAGCCTTTTGGTGATGTTGGTTTAGTTTCAGTTTCACTTTCAGTTGCCATTTTGGGGCATTCTTTTTGCCAAAATGAAAGTTAATGCTTGGCTAGACAGAGAGATGCAGAGAGCATGTGAGTCGTGGGAGGTGTTGGTTGTTGAGGTGTTTCTTATTTGTCCACTGGAATGGGGGGATGACGACTGTTTCGTTTATGATGCTCAGCTTCTGGCTTCAGTTGTGTGCTTTCACCAGTACCACCTGCTGCGCTGTCTTCTGCCCCTTTGGTGGAATTGCCCCGGGGTCGTGTATAAACATTTTTTGCTTACCTTGGTATATTTGGACTGTTGCCCAGCCAAAGGGGCACTTTCACGACGCCCAACGTGACCACTGCACCCACTGCACCCACTCTCCAGTCTCCACTGTCCTCCGAAAAATGCCAAAGTACAAAAAGTGAGGAATTCTGGTCACTTCGGAGGGCGTTTGCTTTTACGCTGAGCCACGCAGTTTAGCGTCATTGGCAAATCGCTTTATCATCAGCACCTGTTAGTGGGCGGAGAGTGCGAACTTTGAGCCTGCTTTGGTATTCTGATGGGCCCCAGTGATATGGGTTCCTTAGCGGCATTACCATTGATATGTTTACACTCGTCAGTCTGGCATTGGCTCCCTTTCTCGTCATGTTTGTTCGCGCATTGGCTTTACTTTGAATTTCATATCGTTTCGTTGCGTTTCGTTTCGTTATTTCTTTCGTGATTTGTTTGTATGTTAAAATTGTTTGCATATTTCTTATGCGCATTTCTACGCATCAACCGATTTGTGCCTAAAATAACACCTCATGCGAGATTACAAACATTCTTTCATATGTGCGTATGTTGTGTGCATAACGTATTGGTAAATTGCAAGAAAAAATGTCGCAAAGTGATGCCAACTTTCCAATCACCTGTGATACCCTACATACCCAACAATCAAATACATAATGGATGTCCTTCAATATTGAGGTGCAAGTAGCCTAAACAAAGAATTCTTAGATTTCAAAAACATATTTAATTTGAATGGCTCTCATTTGAGTGTGAGAATTTAAATCAATCTTAATACAACAACAAACATGCATTGCTAGGGCATGTTGTAGTCGAGCCTTTCGACAACTGTTGCCAACTGTGAGCAATTTGATTTTATGCGGCGATGTCTCCTTATTCTAAGGGCAAAATTGTGGCAATTTGGCATCTTTTATCATTTATTTGTACATGTAGATACTTTTCCTGGTTTCTGCTCTGCGCACTTTTCTTCGCTCGATTCGAATACCCTATTCAAATGCAACGCATTTGTTTATTCACCATATTAGTTGTAAATTTCAATTAAAAGATTGGTAAACTTTATGAAAGTCATAATACACTGAGAAATGATTGAATGAACGATTGGCAGTAATGTAGACTTGGATGGAATAATAATTACAAACACACACAGGGCATCGCATAGTCGAGCACAAGAGATTCTTACTTGATTTTTTCAATTTTTCGAGAGTTATATTTATTTAGCTTGTTGCTTTCTGGCAAAGCCTTTAAGTAGTTTATTGCTCGGTGCGGCTTTTGTGGCTGTCGCATCAGCTTGAGCGATTTGCCAAATTTGGTTGAAGGCAGCGAACTCGAGTTGACGTCAAACAATTGAGCACAAAACAATTTATCTGTGGTTGGGATACAATTTGAATTTCAACCCTGGCAAATGTGTTTGCCATTTGAGCTTTAAGTCTATTAAATGGATGGATGGAATACAAAAACTCTTCTTCTTGTTGTAGACTTGCCAGAGAATAAATGCTTCTCAATCGAAGAAGATATCTCTCGGTTAGATATCAATTGCTTGTCCGCAATCCTTAGCAATATTAATTGCACTGTTAGTGTTATGAAAATGAATTTGCTGATTGGCAGATGCCAAAAGTAGTTTCTGAATTTTAGGCGATTGCTTGAATGAGTCCGAAAATCAATTAAAAAACCAACAACAACAGGTTTTAGTAAAGAAGTGAAGAAGAAACGATATACAGATGTCTGTGTTAAGCATGGTTAGGGATATTTGCCAGCTAAAAATGCCGAACGACAGTCAGTAAAATTCTGCTGACCTGGCCAAGGTCTCGGGGTTTTCTTGTGGAGTGTCCGGTGCCCCAAGTGCTGTGACTGTACCAGCTTCTGCTTGGTGAATGCCCTTTTCAATATATACACTATATATACTATATATGTATACATACTTATTATGCCAACTTGAACTGTGTGAGGCAGGGATGCTTGAGTTGATTATGGTCAGGGCGGGGCGTGCGCTATGCTGGGGCAAGGGCGAATGCAGGACTTACATTATGTATGTAGAGCCGATTCTGCGAAACGATAACAAACAATTCTTTGGCGGCCCACGTGCAACTTCATTGAACAGGAAACTTGTAAAACGGCGAACCCAAAAAAGCGCACAACAACAGACAAATACATATACAAACGCAAATACAAATACAAATCCAAAAAAAAAAAAAAAGAGAGAGAGCAATGTGATGCGATGCGAACTTAAAGATACAATTTAGTGCTCGCTCCGCTTGAGTTGGGATTAGGATTAAGCATGTTTATGGCAAGAGACGTGCGTATGCCATTCAAACAGCTTTGTTTGCTACCTTCAATTCTTGGCCTGGTCGCCCATCGCCCATCGCCCATCACCCATCCACTCGAAAGTTTTTTAATATGGCATCCCATTTGGCTGGCCAGACCCATCGACCCATCGACCCATCAAACCGGATGTTTGATTTGCGTGCAAACGCGTTTTGCATTTCGTATATTTTTTTTACCTGCAGCACTTCGGCAGAATATCTCAAAGTGCTTGCAGTATAAATGCTGGCGCCGGAGTTTCGCATACATATATGCATATATACATATACATACATTTATATATATACGAGTATATCCATATGTATTCTGCAGATGAGTTGTGGCCTTCGCTGCGTTCGTTTGGCGTTGGCCTGACCCAATGACTCCGTTTCTATTTACTTATTTTTGGCGTGACACAGACTCCATGGCGCTGGCTGCTGCTCTAGTTTTTGTTGCAAGTATTCCGCAGCAATGATGAGGTTGAGCAGCCCGCAAAGTGCTCTCATACTGCTGCAACCTGCATCTATCATCACCATCACCATCATCATCGTCCTCATCATCAGCATTGCAACCGGAGCAAGTGTTCTTGATTCGCGGAATGCGAATGCGAAGGCTCTCTTATCTAAGATATTTTAAGAAGTTCAACGAGACGGCTGTCGACAGTGGACAATGGATAAGTGGTGGACAATGGGAAGGATATTGGAAGTATATGTGATAATTGTTGAGCAAATATAAGTACATATATGTACACAGGGACGCATGCACAGGTGCACATGTGCACATACATACATATGTATGTACTTGTACATGGCTTACACACAATTCCACAATGCCACTGCAATTTCCCCTTTTAAAAAATAAGCGGAGAAGCTCTACATAAACTTATTCAGCGGCATATTATGCTGCAAAAGAGCTTTCGAGCGAGCTTAAAGCTTAAATTGGTTTGCAAAATGGCTTAAAGTTAAGCGGAGCTAAAGCCCTCAAGTAGTTTCTTAGATATATTTCAAAACTCAGCTTTCGGATGGCTTAATAAATATATTGCATTCAGTTAGATTTAAGGCTGAGTAACTCAGTCTGGCGGATTTGGCAATATCGAGTCGGCTACTAGATGCCAATCAGGAATATATGTATATAGTTTATAGTATTGAAGATGTATAAATAATTAAATAATATAATTACAAAACATAAATCTCACATTTTAATGACACTCGCTGCTAGCTTATGCGAATAAGATAAATGCTTGGAAGCGACTGGGATTTGATTGCAGCAGCAATTATTAGCGCTGCAACTGCAACAGCGGCTGCTTACACAATGGGGTTAGCCCGTGCAATTTTTTTTAAAGATAAACATGAGATTTCGAGTCCTCCTACTCATATGCAAGTGCATCATCAGCAAAACGAAAATAAATACGGCTGACAGCAAAACAGAGAGACTCATGCCGCAAACAAGGCGGTTGTAGGTAGCCTGTTAGGTAAAAGATCTATGCAACTGACAGCATTAAAGATGAAGTAATAAAATTACGCAGAGCTCAGAGTTCCAGATAAAGTTGGAGATGGAGACGGGGATGCTCAAGATTGACCTCAAGCCACCTGAGTCTCGACCCGAACTCGAACTCGAACCCGAGTTCGAGCCCGAGCCCGAGTCGGTGGCCCTTGCGGAAGCAAAGCGTTAGCGGCATTGTTATGGCAGCTGTTGCGGCATTCAGCTTTTGTCTTTTGCAGTGTCAGTTGCACGCAAAAGATGCGGCATATCGAAAAGCGGGTGCCTTTGTGGCAGCCGGTTACTCCATGACGCCATGACGCCATGACGCCATGACTCCAGTGGCTGTCGGGGCATCTAGCTGTTTAAATAATATATGCGCACTCTTGCGAAGTGGCAAGCTCATGAAATGGCAACCCGATGCCGTAATGCGAGTGGTTTTGCGGCACTGGTGGCTAGTGCCCAATGTGTCAAGTAGATCTCTCCTTCATGGTGGCAAACAAAATGCGCCGTCTTTTCGGCTCATTCATAAACCTGCTGTGAACTCCTGTTCGGCTGTGGTCAACTGTCGCCGGGCAGTCGCCACTCGCCACTCGCCGCTCGCCGCTCGCCAAACAAATTAACGATGCAAATTGTGCATAAGTAATGACCAACACCAAATTGGACAGTCAAAAAAGCATTGACGCCAGTGCCTTAAGCTGCCCCGGGAAAATGCCTATTCGTCTAGACAGGCTGTGGACCCAGTTGGATCCACGTTTTCGGGCTTAGTCAGCGAATGCAACTGGGACTCTGATTGGTATTGGAATTGGCTATGGAATTAACACTGGAAACGTTAACCAGATTTTCATGCAAACAAACGTCCAGAGTTATATGCATGCACAGTGGGAAGGCGAATGAAAATTTCAACTATGGATAACTGAATCAGTTTAATGGGCAAAACACAATTACTACAGAAAAACAACGGGCGTATCTATCTCTAGCGAATAAAGATTTTATAGGCAAATTAAAAATAAATACAATCTCTGGCTACCATCAGGTTTATACGAGTATGTGGCGTTTGAATGGGTGTGTTAGAACCTCATCAAATGTTGCAAGATACATTTTTGTGCTGAACAATTAAAGTCATCAATGAAATACACATTCAAAAATTAGTTAACGTTGGTTTTATTTGTATTCGTTTACAAAAAAAACAATGTTCAAATATTTAAGTGCATTATGATTGGTAATGGTGCCCACTGTGCAAAATCAGCTTGCTGTTGTTGTGCAGCAAATCAGTAATTGAATAAATAATTTTTTGACATTGTGCTTAGATTTGAATGTTCAATATCTCATATTGTATAAGTGCCTAAGCCCAACCAACCGGTTCTTAATTTGTGTACACACTCTATAGCCAGGTATTATCATTTTGTCATTATATCTGAAATAAGCGTCGTGGTGGGTGGTGAAGAGTGCCAAGAAGAGAAAGATCCGCTAATGCCTACGCTGGTCATCGAGTCCATTGTACAAGGCTGGCGAGCACAGCATTTGCACTGCAGATTTAAGTTGACCCAAAATAATAAATATATGTGAATTTGTATATATGAATATGCGCCTGCATCAACCATTATTAATTTTGTATATGTCGTATAGATATGGATCAAAATAGCTTACGGCTAAGACCAACTTATGTTTGGACATGAGAAACACACATAAATATTATTTGAAATTCGAAAGAGTATTTTATATTCGGCATCTGACAGATAGTTGCTGTTCTTTCTTGTAGTCTTCCCGCCAGCATGTGAGTTTTAATTGTTTTGCAGTTTTTCGGGGTTTTTGTGTTTCGCTCTACGGCAAGGGTCCAATGGCGTATAATTGCTTTGGCAGCCATTCACTTTTGCGTTTGCCCATTGCCGTGGTGTCAAGCGAGTATTTCGATGTCACTTGTTGCAGTTGTTGTTCTTGCTGTTGTTGTTGTTGGTTTTGAGGATCCTTTTGCAATCGTGCTTCACGTTTGATTGCCCAAGAATGTGTCTGACCGACTCACAGCTTAATTAGTTGCCATTTCGTGTTTGGCTATTTGGTCGCTTCACTCGGCAATTGCTTCATTTACATTTACATATTTACATCCATCTGTGTGTGTGTGTGTGTGTGTGTACTATGCATATATGCAAGTTATCAGCTTGACAAGCAGCTAAATTACACTTCAACATTCTGTTAGATGTGCTGGTAAGGCATTTTCTATTACTTGCATAGACAGACAGATACAAAAATATAATTATAATTATTACCAAATATAATAATGGAATTGTGGTAAAACGAGCAGCATCAGCAGTAGAGTCGAAAGGATTCGAATGGAATTCAATATTTACACTGAAAAGATGGGCTCTATTAAGAAGAGTTGATTCATCATAGAATCGTTTAAAATTCTATCCTTTTCTATATTTTCGCAGTCATCCTTAGCACTCTCAGCGATGCTTCATCTTGCGATACGCAATATGCTACTACTTTCGACTACAATTCGTTGCTAAAATGCTTTTGCTCTGGCAGATATGGATTACAGATTATGGGATGTATTATAGATACAATTAATTGCGTAGCAGAATATGTTAGAATTACATGGGCGGAGATATATGTATGTAAGAAGGCCATCATTCGGCCCTGTTGCGCATTCTTCAGACTTTGCCGTGCGATAGGCGATAGTCTTTGTGGTGGCACCCTGGGGCGGTTATATGTTCTTTAGATATAACAATAACCATGGCTTAATTTACATCCGTTACATATACCCAGACGAAAACAAAAAGAGCCAAATGTAACTGCCACCTTACTAAAATAGAATATATATATTTGATTTCAATTGAACTGACTTGTGCATTGTTATAGTCGAATATGTTAATGCTTAAATGATCATTTGACAATGTATGGCAGAATGTATCCGAAACGGTTGGAATTCGGAATATTTAAGTGAGACGAATTACGATTTTCATATGCTGAAATACACAGACTTGTGCATATGAACACGGTTCTGTTGTGGCATGTGAATTTGTATTCATCCCAAGCTCAAGTACGCATATCTCTTGATCTGTTTACATTCAATCAGATGAATGTGTACAAAGTTGTCTAACCTTGCTACCGGTACATTTGTGTGCTGAGTCGGGGGCGGGGGCGAGGGCGGAGACGACTGCCTCGCTTGCCTGGCATGTTTATGAGAACGCTTGGCTTTATGAAGTTACTACACGAATAGCATATGCGAGCTCATTTGTGCTAATAAAGAAGCCAAAACAAACGGCAGTCATAAAGCAAATACTTATTGCAAGTGTATTAAACATTTGGAGCAGCAGCAGCAGCAGCAGCAGCAGCAGCAATTCAATGCCTCAATGTCTTCTACCACATGCTACAGTAAAGCGCAAAGATGAAATCCAACACTCAAGTGGGACAGCAGCGCAGCATCGCAGCGCAACTTGGCTTAAGAAATATCTGAACTGATCTCACTGATCAACTGCTCAAACGCTCGACTGCTAACTGAGGAATGAACGAACCAATTGATTTTCCAACCGAGCTCGTTAATTAAAACAACAATCACAATCATTGCAATGTGGACGGGCCTCAGACTGCTGCCAGGAGGGCAGATTGCCACAGTTGGATGGAGCCTCAGTCAAAGCCACATGCACTACTCGAGCGAGTTAATCGCGTTGTCAAGTGCAGCACTTGAGCGACGAATACCATACAAAAAAAAAATAAAAAATAGCCAAAGACGTCGACTGTAATTGAGAAGAACTTGATTTTGATTTGATTTTCGACCGGCCCGTCCGACCATCCATCCAAGCAGACACATTGCAATGCACACCATTCCCAAAGCAGTCGTCTTCTGCTTCCACCAAGTCGTGGGCGACAGATTTTGCGTATTCCTAACTGCGTAGGTGTTCAATCTCAGGTGGTGAGTTCTGACGTTTGATTAAGTCGGCTATAAGCTGTATAGGTAAGTTGCCAACGTAAGCAGATCATGTTTATCGCCATCATTTGCCTGGGCTTGCCTTGCCTAATGTATGCAAATGTTGCATTTATTTCAAATTCGAATACAAATTTTGTACTTGAAGAATTATTCACGGTTGTGCTACGCACACAAATGAATTGATTATAAACTATCTGGTGTTTAGAAGTATTTCGTTTACCAAACCATTTTATTACTATATATGCACTGCCGCCAAGTAATTTGCACATCAATTTGTACTTTGTACCATCGAAATGGACAGAAAACCTCAAACTAGAAACAAAATACAAAAGTAAATAAAAGAGAATGGGGCACTTCAGACAGTATATATAGAATATGTGGAATATACTCTTATATGTAGGAAGAACAAAACTATTTGTAGCATTCATGAAGGTTTGGTTGTAGCTGGATCACGAACTTATATACTCGATTCTTACTTCTCGCTTGAAGCACTTTTTGAGTGTGCAAATAAAAATAATACTCAACTTTTGTAGTTTTATGCTTAGCAGACTAACCTGACTGGAATAGTATATGCAGTTTTCAGTCTTCGCACAGAGTATCTTCTAGCCAGGCCCTCTCGAGCAGTCTTTCGTGTTTGCTGTTATATCAGCTCTGTGTGAGCATCAAAACATTGTCTTTTACCTGAAGCAGTCGTAACTTATAATTGCTGCGAGGCCTGTCTTTGGATTGTTTCCTATGTTCGCCATTGTTGCGTCTTTCTTCTCAGTCGCATAACTTTAATTGGCAAATTGACACAGAAAATCATCGACAAAACGGAAGTTCATTAGGCTTTGTTTCAGCTCACGATGCGACGCGATTCTGTGATGTAACTGGCTAAATATTTAGCTCTATGCCCCTTGGGCAAGAGGCCATTCCGTTCCATTCTTTGAGTTCAACAATAGTACATCGATAAAAATGAAAAATATTTACGCAAAACTTGACGTAGTCGCCAATTCAAGCAAAGTCGGTCAGAAGCAAAAGCAGTTGCAATGGCAACAAGCTCGGCCAACAATAACAGTTTTGTCGGGAATGCACGACTAGGGTATACCCTCTAACCAGCCCTAAACTACAATCGAATTTACTCAAATATTTCTATATTGTATTACACATGTGTAAAATATTTTATACATTCTATTTTTACATCAACTGTGTAAGTACATATTTAGTGGTTTATTTTGTCGAACACATGACACAGTCTGATTTAAATTTTAATTAATAAATATCTTTGGGTCTACAACTATTGCGTCTGTGTTAAACAATGAAGAGCTCCTACTGTATCTAATAGCTTGGCGTGTGAAAGCAGAAAACCTTTTTTTGTGTACATGTGAAATGCTGAAGCAAAAGTTTGCATAATGTGCACACGGCTTGGTTTGCACTGCTCTAAATAAATAATACAAATAAATATACGTGATTTCCTGTGTCTGCCTATTGGATGGTATGGATATTGAGAGGCGCCGATTTGATCATTCTATCGAACATGCTTCGCTATGTAAGTATGTATAACTTCTAGTTGTATTTATATACGCCCCAAACCAATGCATACATTGAATATGTTGGTAATGGCATCTTTTTCACTATTTTAAATAATAATAAAATAAAATAACCTCTCCAAAAAGTATGAACTTGAATGAGCTGTGCATATTAGGCAATTGATGTGTTTTTAGTGTACAAAAATAACACTTCAAAGCGTGAATATGCCAAAAATCAGGACAGCCTCTTGAAAAATGTAACATATTTGTCCGACTCTAGATATGCTGAATAATCTATATATTTATCGATATGCTGAAGTACTCCATATTTAGACTTTCTAGCTGCCTTAGTCTCAATGCTCGACTGTATCATGATACCCTTGTGTGCATTGGCAATGGGCATAATGCAACACAAGAAAAAACAGCAGTTTCCAGGTTGTATATAAATTTGAAGAGCAGCGATGTGGCATGCAACATGTAGCTGCTATTGTTTGTGTGCTTCACTGACTCACTGACTCACTGACTAAGTGACTGACTAACTGACAGCTGGCTGACCCAGCTTGGCGCACCTCTTGGCCTGCCTTCGCGCCCTGCGTTGCCAATTGACAATGCGCAAAGCAGCCCGAATCTCAATCGCAGTGATTTGCAATTGTTTGTTTAGGCAGTTTGACCGTTACTCGTGTCGCTTGTTATGCAAATGAATGCAGCGAGTTGGCTTTTTGCCTCACCTTTGCCCACGCCGACCCATCGGCATTAACAACGTCTGCAATATGTCCTTGACATGCGTCGCTCCATTTGGGTTCAGTTTCAGTTGCTGGCAGGCAGCTCAATGTTGCAACAATTTTGTGACAGCCTGCGTTGGTGTTTAACTACAGTTAATCCTAACGTATGCATGCCAGACAAAGGTGCTTTGATATTTGCCAGGGTGAATAATAATAATCGAATGCGCCAAAAATTCTTAGCAGCAGCCAGTTCGTTGCCTAAGTCTTTCGTTTATTATTGTGTTTACGTTTGCAGCTTGTTGTTGTTGTATTTGTTGTTGATTTGTCTTTTTATGCCGTTTGGCGTTGGCGTTGCGCATAATTTGTCCGCAGTTTTGGCTTGGGTTTCGTTTCCTACTCGCGCCAGCCCCAGAGCCATGGCAAATTGCTTCCTTATTTGCATGTACATTGTACCTAACCTCAGCTATCGAATACAAAGCATTTATTGTGTGCCCAACCAAGCAACTAACTCACACACATGTACCCATATACATGTACAAGTACAAGTACTTATGCTAAACTAATCTCGAAAACCCAACACTGGTGCAAGAGTGCCTGCAATTGTACTAAAATATCATAGCATTTTTAAGTAGAACATTTGGGCAAAACAAAAACGGAGTCAACAAATTGTTAAACATTTAATTGAAAATAGAATCTAATTTTATCGACACACGGAATCCAAACAGCTGCTTTATGAATTTGTAGCTTTTGGCAACTCAATATCAATCGGCCAAGCAAAATTCAGATTTCAATAATTATTATACTCTCAATTGAATATTTTAAGCAAGATTCCTCGTTAAAGGACTGAATTGTACCAGTGTGCATAGCTGTATTGAGAAATGTTCGATGCTTCTATGTATCAAGTATTTTGGCATCGCTGTGGGCGTTCAATTGGCCCCATACACAATTTGCTTGGCCGCCCTCTAATCTTATCGCCTTAATTTGATCTCGGCGGCGGGCGCCTAAGTGGCCGTCGTTGTCTCAGATTTTGTTGTTTTTGTTGCTCTTAGAATCGCCAAATTTGGGTGCGCCATAGCCAACAATAGACCATAGGCAGCTACTCCATTTTAGTGTGTGCGTTTGTGTGTGTATCTCTGTGTGTGGGGG
This sequence comes from Drosophila basisetae, assembly GCA_035041595.1. Taxonomy (NCBI): domain Eukaryota; kingdom Metazoa; phylum Arthropoda; class Insecta; order Diptera; family Drosophilidae; genus Drosophila; species Drosophila basisetae. Next base: position 10,507,512 of record JAWNLB010000174.1, on the reverse strand, counting down.
GGCTTACACTTTAATGAACTGAGACCCGAAATCTCGACTGAAGCTGGTCGCCCTGCCGCTTATCGTACATCAATCAATCACACTCGACGACGCTGACAATCATTGGCCATTGGCCTATGGCATAGGCAAAAAAAAAAATATATATATATATATATATACTACATCTCATATGGGATCGCTGGCTGGCACTCGACTCAATTAAACGTTAATGAAAACATATTTTAATGGCAATTGTTGGTAATTTGTTTGCTGTTCGCTTGTCGTGTTTGATTAGTATCAATTTTTCATATCACTATTACTATCGCGTCGCATTTGTGTCTGTGTATCTATGTTTGTGTGCGTGGTGTTCTTTTGGTATATCGACTATTAGAATCGCATTTGCGGGGGCCACAGCCTTGAAATCATCGATTGTTGTTGCCGTTGCGTGATTTCTAATTGAACCCACATGGCATATGGCGTAAGTATCTGCTTCTGTGTGTCCGTGTCCCTGTCGAACCGGATAAATCCGTCTAAAATGTACAATTAGTACGTCATGTCCAAGTGATTGACTTGACTTTACTTGCCACTCGCTCACTCTCTCAATGCTCAATGCCCGCTTCTTTGTTTAGCCCATTCAATTGGTTGACTTTTGTTTCTATAACCAAATTCCATGCTCTATGTACTTGTGTATGTACAAATGTTTACATGCCATTCATTTGTATCTTTTAAGCTCCAATTCGCTCCATGTTCCTCTCTCTCTCTCTCTCTCTCTCTCTCTCTCTCTATCTCTTCCTCTGTGTGGAGCGGCTGGGTTGACATTTCACTAGCTGTCGCTTGAAAGTCAAGGTCGTCACAAAAGATCAATCGCTTAAGCCCAATCAAGTGTCCGTTCGGCATCTCACATTCATCGATCACTGATCAACGATTGCTGATCACGCCGCTCAATCGCTAGAAGCGCAATCGATGCCAAGCGGCCATGTAACTGACATTTCGCTGACATTTGACAGCTGTGTGACAATCATAGGACATTTATTATAATGCATTTGCCAGTTGGCCACATTCCCCAATCGCAATCCGATTGTTGCTGTGCATGTCCAACAGCAATTGTGCCGTTAAGTATCTGTCAAATGTCAAAACCTGGACACAGATCGAGGAAGAGAGTGAGAGTGATTTAGAGATTCGACATTGGTTTGATTAACATATTAACAGATTAACTTCTTATAATATGCAAGCAGATATCGAATTTCTCTAAGGAGGGCACACAAATGAATAATTTATTAAAAATGCCGAGCTCGCAAAGAAATACCTTATTGACCTATTCTTAGATTGTATTACACGGATATCACAGTATTTATTATAGAGTTAAGTCATGCTAAATTCGTGGCTTAGTCTTGTGTGCCGTACATAAGTTTATATCTCAAATTATTTACAGACTCGAGTATTGGATGAAGATTATTTGTGTTCAGCACTATAGATGAGAGTCAGCTAAATTTACGACTAGCAAAAATATAATTCTTGAGTAACAAATCACAGTAATGATTTGCGAAGCTATCAAATTTCCCATGGTTGAAGACACAGCAAAGCTGTTCGATTTGAGGCGTGGAACTCGCTGTTGTTGTCGTGCTGGCATTGAGTGTAGCGAATGAAATTTTCTCTAGCTATTGCGGATTACCATTTATTGCTTGCGCAAACCTTGAACAAGAGAAAAAAAAAATAATAATAAAAAAATAAAATAAAATAATACTCTATCTATCTATCAATAAAAGAGGTAAATAAATTCTGCGCAATAATAATTGTGGGGCCTCTGTGACTCTGTGTCATCTTCATTCGAGGAGCGGTTGTCCAATGGTGGCACACAAGTATGGGACGGGTGGATGTGGGATGTGGGAGTGGGAGTGGGGCTTCTGCCTAATAACCCATTTTGCCTATTAAATGTTGCCGCTGAGGAATGCAGCTGTTGGCGGGTTGACGTTGCCAAGATCTTACCAAATATTTTTCCTGACATTTGCAAAAAAACAAAAAAAGAAGAAAAAAAACGACAAAAACTAAATAAAAATAGTGTACGACAGGCCCGGACGCTGGCAGCAGCTGAATATATTGTTTCTGCATTTGCTGTTGTTGCTGTTGCTGGTGTGGCAAGTGGTCGGTCTGCGTGTCCCACAGCAACAACAGTGCCAACTCCAACTTTAACTCCAACTCAGTTGCTGCAACTCTCCCCATGCCTCTCGTTGCCGCTGTCGTCTTTGTCCCATTTAACATTTTGGCACGCCGCAGCGCATCGAAGTCGCTTGCCATGTTGCCACATTGGCTGCGTTGAATTGATCGGTAAACAGTGATTCGGATACAGCGGGGGGAGGTGGGGTGCGGTGGAGCTAAGGGGTGTTTGGTGCGGGACGGGTAGGTGTCTTGCGACAAATGTTTCTATTGTAAAAATTGCGCCCTTTCACGTTTGCCGCAAATGTCAGGCCGTGGCAGCTGCTCAAATTAATTGCCACATGCCGTAAGCCAGCAGCAAGCAGCAAGCATTGCCAGCAGTGCCCCACCCCCGCTTTTACCCCCTATTGCTTGGATTTAATGCTGACCCTGTCAACCTATTCACATTTCAGCAAGCAAGCAGCGAAGATGACTTTGTATGGGTGCATGCCACACAAAGCCGCATTAAATTATAGGCAGGCCATCAAAATTGCCATTCGGTGGCTCCGCGGCTCGCTAGCTCACTCAGTGTGACTTAGTAGCTGGGTCGTCTTTTGGGAGCTGTGACTGTGACTGCAACTGTGACTGTGATTGTGAGTGGAGCTGGGGCTGGGCCTGGGCCTGGGCCAAATAAGCAACCGCAAAAAACAGTTGCGGCAACTGGAAGCTTGCAACTGGCAAGTCTCACTTGTGTTCTATTGTTTTGTATGCCTTTTAGATTGGTTTTGGTTATTGTGGTAAGCAGCCTTTTGCGCTTCATGCTACATTAGTCAATGACACTTGCTGTTGTTGTTGTGAGTGCTGTTTGCTGCTTGCAACATCAACATCTTGCGTCAAGCGCTGAAATGATTATATATTGTGAATTTTTGCAATGCGACGCCAGACCATCATTTCCGTCAAAAAAATACACATTTTTTACAAACTTCAAGTTGGTTTCACTGAACATGAAATTCTATTCATAATCGGGCAAAATCACTCTGAGCTGACTTATTGATACTATAATCATATTGATTGAAAGAAAAGTGAATCACATAATAATCGTTTTCAATAAGCTTGATTTTTTGCTCAGGAATTCATCAATTTGGCCTGAGTAAATAGCTGAAATGTAATAAATACATTTAAACTTGTGATTTGATTTAAAATAATTATGTTCCCTGACATCATTCAAACTAAAACTATATAAATAAAGAAGGCTACACAATTTGGAATCAGTTAACAATCATATTAGCCAATCAGCTACGCATATAAAGTATAATTATAATAATAATAACATAAAATAAAAATAAATGAAATCTGAGTTAAAAACGCACGCTGAACATAAATCGAGAGTTGTGTAAATCAAACATGTCATATTTCCATAGCACAACAGCAAATCGCAAATGCAACTACAACATTATCATGCTGCAACAGCAGTACATACAAGCAATGACTAATTAGCAGCAGCAACAGTTGCTGCCACATAATGCAAATGCAAATTAATAGCACATTAGCGAAACGAATTCAACTGACAGGAAGTCTTGGTGATGTTATCGAAGAAATTCAATAATTACAAGTTGTGAAAAATTGCAAACTGGCAAACAGCAATAGCAACACCAGTATTGGCAATAACTGCAACAGCGACAGCGGCAACATGTGGGGGCAATTTACGCGCTTTTGATCAACAGGAAATTTGTTTGGGGCATTGCAAACGCAGTTGAATCCAGCAGTGGCTTTCCATGCCGGCCTCACTGTGCAGTTGTTGTTGGGGTTGACACATTTTGTCAATTGGCATGATTATGTTGTCGCTGCACTGTTGTTTGTGGCAAGTTGTTGGAGCTGCTGCTGTTTGTTGCATTCATAACTAACGCAATTGAGTGGACGGTAAGTGAAATTGGTTTCGCTTTCCAGTAAAAGCGTGCGACTTTTCTTTTTTGGTCGACGCGTCGTGCGGCTTTTCGCTTTCCTCAGCAACATTGATTTCCTCTTTCATGGCCGGTTAACGTTGCTATCGACTCAGCTCCGCACCAATCCTAGTTGCATTTGCAGTCGCACAAAAAGTGTTTCCTGCTCCGCAGCAAATCGTGCTCTGATGTTGCAGTTTTGTTTTTGTTATTGCTGCCAGTTGTTGTTGTTGCTGTTGTTGCTGTTGTTGCTGTTGTTACTGTTGTTTCTCTCAGTTAGCTTATTTTTCGGGCACTATGCAAAATTGTCAACATTTACGAGTATCTTTCAATTTGCATACCTCATGAGGCACATACTCGTACAACCCCGCCACGACATCATCCACACAATTTCACTTTCGCTGCAGCTGAAAACTCTCACTGTGCCCAAATCTTATAGTTTAAATTGACAGCTTACGTGCATTGCCATGTTTATTTGCTCTTTGAACAGTACCACAGATATATAAAGCTTATCAGCCACACAAATAAAATGAGAGTCAATAGCTTATTTTTGAGATCTCACAACCAAGCTTAAGTCACGAGAATTGATTATAATTCATAAAGTTATAGTCAAATTTAAATTGAATCTAATTAGATGCTAGCTAAATGCAAGAAGAGAAAGAGGAAAACTTCCAGTTCGGTACAAGCGAATAAATCAGCTCAGCAGCTAAAGCAGGATATGAGTGGAGTCTCAAAGTCGACCCTGAATGTTGAAATTCGAAGAGCTGCTGCTGCTGGTCGAGTATGCTGGTCATGAAGTGACAATTGATTGCATCAATTCATTCGACGGTCTTGGCAGGCGTTCAAACATATTTATTGTTTGCTTTGATCACCGCAGGTCCTTTGTGTGTCAACAGTAAAAAACAAGCAACAAAAAAAATCCCAGTTTGTATGCATACAAGTACTTGTAAAAATATGCACGGTGCAAACAACAATACGATATAAAAATGTGAAGAAAAAATTTGCAAGCTCACATTGTAATTTAGATCATGGTTGATAAGTTTTATGACACGAGCGCGACCTATAAATTTATTTCGCCGACGCCGTGGATAGTCAGCAAAAAAAAGATCGTGTCTTAAGTCTTTCGTTTGTGAAACCTCTGCTAGTGTCTCCGTGTCGCATTGATGTTGTCAGCTTGTTAAACAACTCGACTGTTGACTTGACGCGTCTTTCAGTCTGGATGGAGTCCGCACTCTTTGGAAACGGCAGCAATAAAGCACAGCGCATCTTCAATAAATCGAATGCAGCTGCCAACAGATAAAGCTGTAGAAATTATACAACAAAATCAATTGCATTTTGCTTCGGCGGGGTTTTTGTTTGTTTTTTGATTTTGTTGTTAAATCTCTTTGCGGCTTTCGTTGTGTGCCGACATGCCGACACCGACAGCGACGGCGACAGCGATGGACCGTGCAACTATCTTATATAATAATTGACATGAGTAATCATCATAATCAACAACATCATCGCCGTCATCGTCATTATCGTCTTTAGCAATTGCAAAAACAATGAACATTAAGCTAAGCAATCTTGTTTGCATAATTTACTCAAGTCGACAACGCTATGAAGATATTTTTGGACATTTATCTCTTAGGCTTTTTCAGTGACTCAGAACAAGGTAGCCGAACTATGTCAATAAGTAAATATTCCAATATTTTTTTCAAATATACTTAATCTGTTTAATATTTTAAGTAAATAATACAGAGAGAAAATTGGCAAAGAATTCTTTAAAATATTTTTTTTTGTTGATAATCACTTTTTTTATTTATTTATTTTCTTTTTTTTAATTTGTTACTAAAGTATTGTCTACTCAAGCCTTCCTCTCTCTAGTATTGTATAAACAACATGACAGCGTAAAGGACTGAACAATTATAGAGTGTAAGCAAAATTCGACTCAAGGCACACACACACACACGCACACACACACACATATACACTCTGGTCTGTTGTCATTTGTAGCATGCTCAATCAACTCATGAGTTGCCTGCTGTCAACGTGGTTGCTGTTGATGTTGCTGCGGCAGTGGGGGTATTCCTTGTGCTTCTCATAGACGGCTGTTGGTCCGGTCGCTGCTATTAGGGAGGTTGCCTTTCCGTTGTCTGGGCCATTTTGTTACATGAATTTCATGGACTACTCTGCTAAAGTTTGAATTTTAGATTGTTTGGGGGCTGAAGGATTGGGCATAAAATGATGCGACATGTGGCACTTGGAGCGCAGTCACAGCCGCAGTCTGTGTTTTTAGCTAGAGGTTGCATAATTAACAAGGCAAAGGCTGCCAGCCAAAACAATCAATCGGCCAAAAAAAAAATATAAACAAAATTCAAAATTCAAAACAACTGACTCAGGCCACGAACTTTTGGCATGCCACGCGCTAAGTTAGTGATTGAGTGACTGACTCACTGACAGTCTATCAATACTAACTCTGATTACGAATATTTGGCATTGCTGCAGCATTGCGCTAATTGTGCGCAACAACCCAGCTGACAACTTGTCGATTGCGACGGCGACTGTGACTACGACTACGAGTGAGAGTGAACATCTGTTGCATCTGCATTTGACAGCAGACAGTGATGGCAAAAATTTACAATTCCAATTGCAACTAAGGCAAACAGCAACAGCAACTGTGACAACAACAACAACAGCACAAACAGCGACAACAACCACAAATGGCGGCCATTGCCTTTGTAAAAATAACAATAAGAATGTGTTGCAATTGAAAATAATTGTTTATGCTTGGCATTAAAATCATTTCAAAGCGACAAACGCAAACAGCAGCAACTGCAACAACAGCAGCAACATTTGTATTTGATATTTGCGCTCTGCTGTTGTCTAAATTTTCAAGTTTCCAGCATAACATTGACAGTTGCCAAAGAGGAAACAAGCACAAGTTAAACGAGAACAGCAACAGCCACAGCAATAGCAACATCAGCAGCAGCAACAAACAGCGAACGGTAGCCCAACAACAGCAAATAGGTACCAACAATAATAACAAAACTTTAAACAGACTTGTATACCCTACAAATAATTATCGTTTGGATCTTAATTTAATTTTTAGCCAATATATTTATAGATGTTGTGATACTTTTAGGTTCATTCTTTCACATGGAGTCTTATCATCATTTTTACTGAAATTGTGTCTATAGCATTTCAATGTTGTGTAAAAAAACACAAATTATTCAAGGAAATAAAACACATATTTTGTTTGTCAAACACCAAAAATGAAGCTCAAAATACACAAATATATATTTATAAATTATTCATTTATTATAGGCACTTGTAATACTGTTAATACTGATATTACTTAGAGTATATGTCAAATCGTTGCATTTGTGTAATATTATGTTGCCTTTATTATTGGGTAATAATGTCACAGCAATCATTTGTTCATTTGTTCAAATGCACAGCATTAATCTCGATTTGTTAAGCCCACGACGACAATGATGAGGATGACGATTGTGGATTGACGATGATGACTTAGACTTAGTCTTAGACTTAGACTTAGACGTCGTCTCTGTCTTAGGCTGTGACTACGTCTTCTCGGGATGATGAGCACGCTGACAATTTGGCGCTGGGATTTGCTGTAACTGTTCGTTGAAAGTGACTGTTCACAATTTATTTGCATTAGTTGGCAACAAACTGTTGGGGACGTAAAATATGCTTGCAGGGTTGCCATCACGATGTCTTGCGACTGTGAAAGGCTCAAAAACGAATGTTTAACACTGTACAAACAAAACAGAAAATAAAATAAAATAATAATAATAATAAAACCTAAAAAAAAAAACTTCAACTGTGAGGCGCCTAAATAAACAGAAGCCGCTGCCAACAAAGTCGCCTTGAGCTTCGCTCGTTGAGGCATTTCAATATTTAACTAGTTGTGCCTCTCGCATTTACATTTCAAATTGTTGATACCAGTGTGCCTAATGCTTCTAAGAAGCTGTAATTGCTGCTAGATGAATCATCGATCTGTGAGGTCTTCCAGCTAAATTTTAAGATCTACAGTGGGCACTTTTTCTTACTTGTGAGCCAACAGTTTAAGGTCTTTATTGAAACTATGTTTATTGTCTGTGCACTGCGACCACTTGGGCTGGGAACTGCAGCATTGTGTTCTGTAAGAATGAATGAAAGAAAGAATCTAAGCTTGAAAGAATCTAAAAGAATCTAAACCTGTTTGTTGGACATTCCTCTAGAATGTTTTTTCCAATCTATTTGCTCTTAAGGCAGATCCTGCTCCTGTTTTTGTTTATTTTGCTATTGTGTGTTCTGTGATATTTATTGTAAATATATTAAAATATTAAAAAATATGAAAGCAAAGATCTTAATGTTAATCAATAATAGCACTAACCACAAGAATAATTACACAAACTGAAAGCGAGTCGCCATATATTATTTTTGAGAACATTCAAATGCAATTGACTGTCAACACGTATGTAGAATTGTATGTTGGTATGCTCCAAGCATACCATTATATAAGATAAGCCAGTAAGTACGTGTATGTATGGCCAGGTAGATAGATATCCACCCACAGATTCTGTCGCTCATGATGTCGGGCCTGTCACCTTAATGAGCGCTTAAATGCCAAATTAATGCCAGCTAAGCCGGCTAACGGGGGCCCTTGGCCGCGCCGGGGACCGTGACTCAAATGCTGCTGGGGTCGACAGTTTTAGTTTCTGATTCAGTTTTGGTTGCCGCTTTTTTTTCGTTTTTTCTTTTTATTTTTTTTCGTGTAGGCGACAAAATCTGCACTTTTGGCGTTTTTTATTTTTTTTATTTCTTGTGTGTTTTTGTGTGTGTCTTTTTCTACTTGCATGTATCTTCGTTGGGTTAGTGGAACTGCTGCTTGTAAGTGGTAAGTGGCAACTGTTTTGTTTGGCCGATCTTGGTTCTTTCGTGTCAAGTGGCCATAGTTGCTAGCCATAATTTTGTTTTCATTAACAATAAATTTCAATTAAGCGCACGATTTGGATATTAATAAAGTTTTCAGCGGCACGAAAGGCAAATAACCAAAAGCAAAAGCCATTGCTGTGAAAAACAATTTCTGTGTGTGTGTGTGTGTGTGTTTGTGTGTGTGTGTGAAGTATGTAGACCTATTTTGGTGTTTACTGAAAATGATTTTCAGTTGTCGTTGTTATTATTGCAACGGTACCTTGCTATATTGTCTCGCTTGCGTGTGTGTATGTGTGTGTGTGTGTGTGTGTGATTGAATTTCAGTTGTGCATGTGCTTGGCCAAATGTTTTGCTGTTGAAGTTTATTAGCCAACAGCGCGAATTTCCATGCACCTAACTGCCGAGTGGGTGTTCGAGTTGCGCGTTCTGTTGAGTTGTTACCGCACACAAGACACACACAGACCGACAACGCAATGCCACAAAGAATTTGTTATTTTGGGTAAGCGAGGCGCGTTGACAAATGCTTGCCGCAAGACAACATACAAAACGGTTTTCAAGTGCTGCCCGAACACAAATAAAATCAACAAAATACCATTTCAGAGGAGTGCCGCGCAAATTGTAGTGGCGGAGTGGGAGGAGCGGGGCATACAGCTCAGTGAATGCAAGTCAAATACAAAAATGAAGTGTAACTCGATTTCAAGGAAATTAGTTTGTAAGCAGAGACTTCTAAAGAAGTTTTCAGACTGTTATCGATTTTAATGGCCTGTTTGTGCACGAGTCAATAATTTAGCATTGATTCTTACAACAATTTTGTGTTAAGTACCAAATCAACGAAATATTTCAACTGTAAATGATACAACAGAAATTGCAAGCAAGACCGCTTTAAACGAGCTGCAAAAAATTGCTGCAAAACGAACCGCAAAAGCAAATGCCAAAAAAAAAATAAAAAAAAATTAAAAAAAAAAAACCAGCAATCAGTAGGCGATTAAAATAACAAACACAGACAAGCACAATGACAACCAGCTAAATTTAAACTGAGTTAGATTGAAACGGAAGTGTTTTTATGATTAATTAAGAATGATGAAAAGCCCATTAAGAAGTCGTCTATTAGTTGATTGGCTGTTTGTCAAATGTACTCATATTCCATTAATAACCTGGCTAATTATAATAAATTAGTCACATATGTTTATATAGCATTTGCACAGAAATGGTGCATGTGTCGTATGAGCAATATATATATACGAAATTTAAGTATTCGCAGCTTTGACCTTTGCGCAGAGTCTTGGGTTCGGTTGCATTTCAATCGCCATTTTGGCCGACGTGAAACGAGTTTCATGTTTTCCCACGACAAAAAATTGGGCGGCACAACGAGTAATTGAATTTCTATACAACGTAAGCGGGGCCAGACTTTTAATTAGTTTTAAACTGACAGTTGCTCAATTAAAATTACAGGGCAGCTAAACCGGCTATGCCTGGGCACACCCAAACCAAATCTTTACTACCAATATTTAGGATTACTTACACGCTACGCACTCGAACTGCTTGATGTCCCCTGCCCCAGCTGTGCCCATGATCGAGCCTTAGCCTTCGCCTAAGCCTGAGCATGAGCCTGGGTCTGGGTCTGGGTCTGCCACTCGTTTCAATACGCCAAATAGGCATAGACATAGTTTTGAAAAAAAAGGTGGGGCCATAAATTGAGTGCCAGCCTCCAAATGTCACAACATATGCCAAAGTCGGACACTGAGTCGGGAAATCTCCAGCTGTCGATAGATAAAGAAAAAAATAAAAAAAAATTTAAATACAGGCCCACATGTAATAAGAACCGCTAGCGGGCAATGACCATGACTGAGACAGCAGTAAAAGCAGTAGCAGTTGTGTTTGCAGTTACCGTCGCCGTTGCCGTTGCAGTTGCATTTGGACAGGCAGTAGTAAACCGTTAAACTGAACAACTGACCAGTCTCGCGACAGTCGACAGTCGACAGTCGACAGTGGTACCAGAACATTAAATATACGGACCAACGGGCATGTCGATATAGACTCAACTATTGCTGCTGATCTGAAATATATATAAACTATGAAATCCGAAATGGGAGCTTTTGTCTGTTACATTTGATTCGATTATTATTTTATGTTTATTAAGATGCTCGATCAGTTTCAAAATAAGCTTTACCTTGCTAAAGAATAAATGTAACTTTCTGATTTATGGTATTTAAGCAAAACTTAAGTCGCCGCAAAGAGAATTCTTCTTAGCACACGTCTCCACATTTATTCCTTATTAATAACTTGTTCATGTATAAAACATATTTGCTAGTAGCTCCTTATGATTATTATAAAATCTCCGTGCAGTGATATTGACATCAGCCCACTGTGGGAAACAGGTGCCTGAGTGTCTTGCGGTAGGTGTGGAATTAGATCCGCACCCCTGGCGTATAATTAAATCATTTGCCATTAAGTTTTACTTAGCCAAGTTTTCTGGGCCTGTGCCTGACTGGCTGGTTCTTTAATGAAGACAGGCAAAATACATTTTTCATTATACGGCCAATTAAGCAACTGAGTTAAAAGTGTTTTTAAGAGTCAACACTCCCATATCGCATTATAATGGACCCATACATGAGCAATCGAACAATTAGTTATATATTTTACAACAGTTCCTGCTGGTAGACTTGTAGTCACAGATCAAAATCAGCCAGTTGACAAGCAGCTGCAGCGTTGCTTGGAATTGGTCTTTGGGGACCATGACATGTCCATCTGATGGAGCTGATGACTTTCATGACTTCCTTCCGATTTGCGTGCCCTGGTATTGTGTGGGTATGAAGACAAAGCCCAGAGCCTTTATGCTAATGACCTGATTTTGATCTTGTTGCGGTTTCTTTTTCGGCACTATTCAATGTACAGCGAATACAACAGCAAAATACATAACTGGAGAACACTCCAGCAATTTTGAAAGCTTGACCGTTTCGCTACTCTGTTGGCCAGTTAGTAAATATTGTTGATGTCGATGTATTTTTTTTTAAATCTTTATTATTTATATTACAATTAAGAGCTGGGTTTTTTTTTATGTACATACAATACAAATACAAGTATAATTATGTTTAATTAAACAAAAAATAATTAAGTAATCGATACGCATCATAAAATACGATTAAACAAATAAAAATACAAATACAAATACAAATAAGCTACGTGCTACAATTACAGTTAACAATTATGCAACACGAAATGTGAGGCAAGTAAACAGATACACAAAAAAAAAAACAAATTACAATAATAATAGTAAGTAATAATAATTATAATAATAATAATTAGTTACACACACAACTAACGGAACTATTGCAATCCATAGACGGGGCAGAGGGGCACGTGTGCAAATGAAATGAGGCCGCAGAAGACAATCTGATTTTGGAATTTTGCTTTGCTCAAAATAAATAAAATATAAAAACATAGCTAACAAGTGGAAAATATGCAAAGTTTTGTCAGATGAATATTACAAATTATATGGGCTCACAACGAGTCGAAAATGGTTTTGCTCTGTGTGCGAGCTTAACTGAGGGCCAGCAGCGGCTCCAGTTCCAGTTCCTTGCCAATTGTCTTTTTCTTGTATTTCTTTTGCAGCTTTGTTTTGGATAGCTTTGATTTGGATTTGCTGGGCTGTTGCTTTTTGAGCGCCGCCTCCTCGAGCGCCTTCTCGCGATCCAGTAGCTCGAGCTGCTCGAAAATGTTCTTCGGATGCGGATGGGAGCTCGGCTTGGTCGCATTCTTTGCCGCATACACAACCACAAACTGTGAGAATGCCGAATCTGCGGGCGTATTTATGTCCGCAAAATCACGGAAATTGGCAAACTGCTCCTCGGGATATGTGTATTTCTGTATGAACGCCTCACTGGGACGACCATGACCATTGTTAGCATCGCCATAGATGTAGTCGCTGTTGTCCTCCGGATGATAGGGCATCTCCTCCTCCGGATAAAAAGTGCCACCACGGAGCACACCAAAGTCACCGCTGCCCAGAATGGCTGCATCAAAGCCGCGCTGCTGATGCTGTTGCGGTTGTGGCTGCTGCTGATGCGACGTCGTCAGTAGAGGCAGTTGCAGAGGCGAGTTATCGCCAACGGGGACAGCGGGTCCAGAGAAATAGGGACGCGAATGGCCCAATGGTGGCGCCTCATGATAGAACGGTGGATAGAAATTCTGCGCCGCCTGACTATGCAAATCGGCACCGGGTCCGGCCGTGACATCTGCGCGCGAAATCAGCTGCGTATTCGGATTGGCAATGGGACGGAACTGCTCCTGTTGCAACGGCAGCACAGCCTGAAAGTGGCGGCTCTGTATGGGCGTGGCAATGGGAACAACTGCCCGCTGATTCTGCTGCAGCTGCGTTGTGGGCGGCATATGGTAGTGCTGCTGCTCATGGGAACGCAGCACTGTAATGGGCGTAAAGTCATTCGGTTCCATCAGCATGTCGCTGTCCTCCTCTGGAAACTCAGCTGCAAACGATATAGAGAGTGAGAGAGCGATAAGAAATGAGTAAGACAACAACAAAATAACACAAAAGTATAAAACATAAAAATGAAGAACATTGCACTAAAAAATAGCTGACTTAGTTATTACTCTAAGTTGTTTTGCGGATTGGGTAGTTGAGAACAATCGCGACTGGGAAATTGTACGCCTATCTTTGAATTGATATATAAACTAAGATTTGGAAACCATAACTTAGATACGACTGCAAACCATTTCGCTTATATATATTGCACAAAACCAGCATACTCTTTTCTCATCGGGATCAGAGAATAACAAAAAAATTGCAATGCATTTTCCGGCAGGCGTATAACATCGTCTTGACTGCTCTTCAATGGGCCACTTGAGCCAGCACTCGAAGATAAACTTCAGTATCGAGTGGCGCGTCGACGCAACAGGCAGCGGGCGCTTCTTTGTTTGCACCGTCATTGTTAAGTGGCGAAATGTGTGGGTTAATGGCGATGATGGGGCAGCTGTGGCCACAGCCAAATGTGTCGAGAAGGAAGCGAAAGTTGCAACTTTTTTTTTTTTGTTTTTGATGATGCTCTCAACTTTTTCTGACATCCAAGTGCCTCACTATTCCAGGAAATCCAAAGTAGGACCACAGCTGAAACTAACTTTTTGAGTCTAGAGCTGTCTGTAAAAACGTAATTGATCGAAGCTAAACTTAGTATTAACTTTTCAAATGTAAGTTCCACATCTACATTTGGTAAACTGACTTTAAATAAGTAAACAGCAATCACTTTACGAAATATTCTCGCATGCTCACAACTATTTTAAGATCCAAATTGAATAGGCATTTCTTCAGCTCTGCCAAAGTATCAAATATAAATAACTTAATTTTTAAACATTTCTATTTGCTCATTAATTGGTTAGATATAATTAGATATAAGCTATAGATATAATTACTAAAGATAGTGACCACACTGGGGTATCTATTGGTCGTTCATTGGTATTGCCACCTGCCATCCAATCGCATCCAAAAAAAACATTGCACAAAGCATCGCATGCAGCAGATCAAATGCAAAATTCCGAATGCATTTCGGTTAAATTGCGATCTGTGATGCCAACAAATATTTTGTTATATCAGCTGCCACATCTTTGCATTGAATTCTTGAACTGCACCACTCGTGCCACCACTCGCTGCTCGGCTCGATTACATGCAGCTTCTGAGGCTATGCTCAAATTTGTGGCTATTATTGTTGGTGGTGCAGTCGGTGGTTTCTTTCTTTTCATATATATTTTTTTCTTGTTTGTTTTCATTGGCTGTAGCTGTAGTTGACCAGCAAAAGTCGATAATAATGTAAGCAGCTGGCAGCTGGCATACATTTTGTTCTAGCCATGTTGCCTGTCAGATAGCCGGGGCAACCGACCAATCGAGCCACCGATCAACTGACCCTCCCATTGCCCACAGTCCCTCCCCCCACTCCCCTCCCACATCCAGTGCGCCTTTCAACTGCCACATCGCAAGCACGAGTCGCCTTTCATATGGGTAGCTGTTGTTGTTGTTGTAGGTGTTTTGTATTTTTTTATTGCTGCTGTTGGCTGCTTGTCTGTGGTTTTATTTCAACATGAACTCAAATTTTCACTGCATGCAATGCTAACGGTATTTTTCTTTTTTCTACGTTATTTTTACCTTCTTTTTGCTTTTGTTGCTGAACATTGCATATTGACAACCAATGTTTTTCTGTTTACCCTGTACCCATTCAAAATGGGTATGATGTATAAATATATATAAACAACAAGCAGACAAGTGCAACCTGCAATACATATAGGAACCATGAGCTCCATCGATTTGCGCATAGCCTTCAAAACATCGATAAATTTCGATTCCTGACATTGTTTTGTTGTTTTTTTTTTTTTTTTTTTTTAATTTTATTCAAATCAGAGTGTTCGTCAGTCGGCTATGTCCGACTGCAACGTTCTCACTTGTTTCACTTTTTTGCCTAGCAAAACGGAACATAATGAGTTGGCTAAGTGTAATTGGCCATTGCCTGGGTACGTTTCGGGTTTGGGTTCGGGTCTCGGTTTGAGTCTTGAGTCTTGATTTTGGCTGTGGTTTTGGTTGCGAAGTTTGCGTTAGTTGTGTGGGGGCTGCCCGGCCGCTTGATGATTTTCGATAGCGCTGCCAGAAAATGGGTCAAATACATTTCGGTTTTTGGCAGCGATATGTCGTGTATTAAGTATAAATTACTTTATTATTTATTTGACCAGATCGTTGGCATTTCAATGGCTCCGTGCGGCCTGCACTGCACAGCACGTTTTTCTGTTTTTCTGTTTTTTTTTGCCATCGACTGCTCGTCTAATTTGCGAAATTGCTGGCATGGCTGCTGGCTAAAGACAAAATAACTACAACAATAGCAACTCGGTAAGCTAGGCACATTATCGCTGGAATCGGCAAACATAAATAGCACCAACACCCCGTTTCTAGGGAGGGGTGAACAGCCAATGGCTAAGTCTTGATTGGCCTATGGCCAGTGTTCCAAATCCCCAAACTAAGTGTCCAAAATAGCCAAGGGCTTAAATGCAAGCCTTGCAAGCCAAGTTTTGCAGTTCTTTTCCTGTCGGATAAGAGCAATGCTATCAACTTTAACCATATATGGGTTTGGGTTTTTTCTACATTAGGGCCTCTAAAGATTGAATTTACTTATGCCCTGATCTATTCACATACTTATTTTACCCACTTTTCTATAATTCCAATGTTGAAAGTCAACTCGCTAGCTAAAATTTGATACCACTACGCTTACATATTTTTTTTGGTTTTATTGAATGTAATTGCATTTCTTATTTCATATTCCTTATTTGTAAGAGTATACCCTGAATATGGGAATTGCAATGTAATTTAGTCA
Organism: Drosophila basisetae; assembly: GCA_035041595.1. Classification (NCBI taxonomy): domain Eukaryota; kingdom Metazoa; phylum Arthropoda; class Insecta; order Diptera; family Drosophilidae; genus Drosophila; species Drosophila basisetae. The sequence continues at coordinate 10,491,176 of JAWNLB010000174.1, read as the reverse complement.
AATCCAAAGGTTTCCAATTTTGCACATTAAAATCAATTTTTAAGGCTGATATGTATATTAATTATCTATGCATATAATTATAAATATGTGTGTATAAAGTTATGACTAATTATCGATATTGAACACCATTGTTTAATATTCGAAATTAATGATAAAAACAACTGTTAAACGGCAAGATCGAATGAAAAACAAAAGAGAATGATTTCAGATTTTGTTTTGCCACATTTGCCACTCTTTTGTGTGCCAAACAAAAGGCAGGCTTCTGCTTGTGGCGTTGAAAGTGGCGAGCAACATGAATATATAAGTAAATCTAAATATGAACCCAAACCCGAACCCGAATTTAAATCTGAACTCCAGTTGGCATGCAGGTGAAAACAACTGAGCAGACAGATGAACACAAGTCGCGTAACACTTTCATCAAGTGAGTGTGTGCTCATCAATCATTCATTCATTGAGTCAAAACAACAACAACAACAACAACAACAACAGCAACAGCAATCATCAAAAAATAAAAACAAAAAAACGAAAGCACAGCTCGACAACTTCAGAAAGTCACGAAACTACAAACAAAAACAGATCGAACGGCATTTGGCCAAAATATGGTGTGTGGAATGCTCGAATAGATGCCCTAAAGCACTGCAGCCCAGACACGCAGATCGATGACTATTGCGTGTGTGTTGGGTAATGAAAAGCTCTCCATCATAAACAAACGCAAAAGCTTGTAAGTGTGCATGTGAAAGCTGGATGAAAGCTTGCACAATATGCATATAGCCTGGCCTAAAGGCACTAAATATTTAAGTCTAGTTTTAACTGATAGAAAATCTATTAAGTCGTAACATTAGCACTATTTTGCATTAATTCTTGTTACTATTAAGGATACGGAAAAAACCACGCATAAGTCCATAATCCATAAATTCAATATACTCTTCTGGCTGAGGTATCTCAGAGTATATATAAATATCAAAGCTTCAAATGTAATTAATAAACGCAGCGTAAGTGATAAATACGTTAGTGTTGTGATTATTGCTGATGCAATTGTTGCTGTTGTTGTCTGAATTATGAAAGTGTTAAACAATCAGACAGAAAGAAGAAATGAGAAGCCAAGCAAAGCAAAGATATTTCATAATGATTACCGCGCACGGTGGCAGACACTGTGGAAAAAGCAGGCAGGGCGAAAGGAAAGACTACAGAAAGACTACAGGCTACCAGACTACAGCTGGTGCAAGACAAACCATTAAAGCTGGCAAATACTCGTACATACATACATATTTGTATGTTGTTGCAAGAGGCATAAACGCCACTCGTAACATGATGACCCTGCTGAAAATGACGATACTTGCTGTACAATGGGGCGTATGCGTTAAATTGAGCGCGTCGTGCACACAACAAATGGAAAGAGTGTGCGTCCCTCTCTCTCTCTCTCACTCCCTCTCACTCTTTCTCATTCTCTCTCTCTTTCTATGTGTTCAGGTACCATGACATGTACAGGCAAGCGTATATGTATTTGAATGGGAGATAAAAAATTGAAAAGAAAAAATTGCCCATTGCGATTGTTGTCGGTGATTTTACATTGTATTTTAACATGACACTTCTTCAATTCAAATTCACAATTCGCTGATTATCTGGCTTTTGTTCGGCTTTTGTGGCAACTTGGGACTTGGTCGAGCGGGGGGCAACGGTGGCTGCGTGGGCGTCAGCCATGTAATTAACACATTGTTCGCTCAGCGTGTTGCACCACGTCGCATTAGTAATGCGAGCGCGTCTAAGTGGGCGTTAAATGGGCGTTCATTATGCTGATTTCATTTGGTGACGTCACCCAAAATTAATGATGCGTAGTTGAGCCTAATCACTACATATATACCTCTATGTGCATATGTACATCTGTACATATGCATCACTGTTGTCTATCAAAGCAGGTATGCAAATCGTCAATACATAAATTGTGTGCTAGTTTTTGCAAAAGTGTGTTTATTGTCACTAAAATAGACTGGCCATCAAATAAAAAATATTAGCTTACAAAAACAAAAAGTATGTTAAAGATTTAACATTTAAAAGTTAACGCTCGAACAAATCAATAAATAATACAAATTAAAATCACACACACTGGCTAAATTTACGATACGAGTATAGTTAAATTAATTGCAATTGAATAACCCTAGCTACTAGTTCAGTGCTCTTCAATAATAATATAAATGGCTTGAATACAATTTAGTGGCTGTTTTTAATTTGACAGTAAAATAAATAGCTGAAATGACAAGTCGACTAGTTAAGCTAACAAACAAGCATGAAATTGCGGCGGCCCACACGTTTAGATTTGATAAACAGCCATGATAATTCGCAGCACGACTTGATTATGATGCATGCCACTTGTGTTTGGCTGCGGCATAGGCGACATAAGCGACACACAACGGCCACAAGCGACGCCCAAAGCAACTGAATCTCATCTATAGCAGCGCATGGCAATTTTCCGGCACTTTACTGGCACTTACAGCAAAGCTTGCGTGTTCGACTCTGTGTGTGGCTCATAATTTTCCAAAAATTCCGAGATAAAAACATAATTTATAACTAAGAAAATATAATCGGCGCTTTCGCTTTCGCCCATAATTAAGCCACATTTTTTGCTGGCAACTGAAAGTTAATAATTTGCGCTCAATGAAGGGATATTCATACATATGTGTCGATCTTTCCAGTCACAGATATAACCTAGCCTGTATCCATGGAAAGCATGTTGAAAACTGTGCCTTTTTCTATATTTAACTTGAATGGATTTCAAATGCTTAAGACACATCACTCGAAGTTAGCATTAAGATATCTAACACATGAATTGCAAAAACAAAAAAATAATAATATGTTGCTTAATAGATATTTACATTAATTATTTGTAATTGTTACAACAAGCCAAATCTATCTGGTATAAATTTCATAAGCAATCAAATAATGCAGTTATATCGTAGTATGTGCAATAATCGATTAGTGCAGATATCAACTATCTAAACACTCGAGTTGGGCTACTTCTTACCGATCTAAGAAGTCTAATAACTCAGACTAAGTTATAGCTTGTTACTAGGTATCTCAAAGCCTTGATTTGTGCGTTGCTCATGCGAGTTGCGGGCGTGTGCTTTGGACTTGGATTACACTTCGATAGTTGGAATGGCAAATGCAACCTGCTTGACTCTGGGGGCAAGGGGCACTTAAATGCAGTGATTCTTGCAGTTATTTATGAGGTAGAAATAAGCGTTCACATTTTCATTTGAATGCACAAACGCATATATGTCCATAAATAAATGTGTTTATAAACATTTGCAATTAGCGGCTTTTTATGTTACATTTTAATGGCAGTTTTGTCTCTTTTCCTTTTTTCAGTTTAGCATTTTGTGTGTTGTCATGTTTTCCGCATTGAGGCGCCCAACCTTGAAGCTGGCACTGCAACTAACTGACAACCAACCAACTAACCAACAACACGACATTAATTTAGCTTCATTTGCAATTCGCTTGTATGTATACAAAAAGAAGAATTTTAAAAAAAGAATAAAAAATATTAAAAACTCAAGAATCTTGCCGCTTACAATGATGATGAATCAGCTGGTTAGTTGGACAGTTAGACAGTTGGATAGTTGAATAGTCGGACAGGCAGTCAGCCGGCCGGCGATGCATGCGGTCAATGTCAAAGTGTGCATTAAGTGTGAGCACGAAACTCATTTCAAGATAAACAGCTTGCCAGCAGCCACACGATGCACATTACTAGTAATTGTCAATATTAATAATTGCTGAAAAGTTCCTTTACATCCAAACAGACGACAGTGCACAGTGAACAACACCATTAATTATCGATAATGTTTTTCAATTATGATGCATTTTACTTAAGCTACTAAAAACTAGCCAACAATTATACTGCATTTTGATTTCGATGCATTATGTAAATGTACTTAGGACTTATTAATGTCCTATGTGAGTGCCAATATATCATTTATACTTAGCATATATTTTAATTTAATATTTCGTTTTTATTACCAACATTATTAACTATTAACCCAAATTATATACATATATGCTTGCATACTATGACCTTAGGCATTTTATATTTCTCATTGCCCCGCAGTCAAAGGTAAATATTAATTAGTTTTAGTAATAATTGCTACGTCTCTTATCTTAAAGCTCTTCTTCCATCATGTGCTCGAATTGATGCATATAACCTAGAAACCTAGAGATGAAAATATAATGTTCTTTTTGCTATTATTGTCAGGGTTAATTGGGCAGTCAACCACCCGAGTGTTAAATTGCCTAAAGCAAGGTTACAAATCCAGTTAGATTTATCGAAGAGTTTTGCAAGCGCACTATTAAGCATTATTAAATTATTAATCAATTTTTGTTAGAGAGCATCGAAATGAGTACTCGAAGACTATCGGGAAATGTATTTGTTTGTGAATAAAATCAAAATAAATAGAGATTTCTTCATTTGTTGGAATTTTTGGGAATTAATCAGTTGAAGCGACTCTTTTCTGTCAAATACAAAAAAAAAAATAAAATTGCTGTGCACTGAAATAAGTAATTCTGCACCACTGTGAACAGCGCTTCGTTGTTGTTAGCTGAGTGTAATGCGGCGAATGAGTGATGCTATAAATTACCTCTGATTCGTTTGGTGTGATTTTGCCAATAAGCCGCATATCGATGACTGTGCAGCAGCCACAGCAGCAGCAAATGTAAAACAACAACAACTGCAATAGCAACAGCAACAGCAACCAATGCAAGTGGGGGTCATTATGTTAGATTTAATTTTCTATGCCATGGTCTGGGACGCCAGCAGCTGGGCCAAAGCAAATGACAATAATAAAAAAAAAACCCACAAACACACACACACAATGCAAACCAACAAGCAACCAAGTAGGCAAAGTTGCAACGTAGTTAACTTGAATTTAAGTATGTTTTTAGTTGTTAGTCACACAATTAAAATTGAAATTTTCTTGCTGCACTTGAAGTATGAAAATCATTTGATTGAAGCATATAACATATCAACAGATCTGTTTTAGTGAGTTTTGTTACTTCACTCACCATCATCCCTCACAGGGAGTGCTCATCTTGAGTTTTTGTTGAGAAACCTAGCCGCAGCCCGCTGCGGGCTTGAGTTCCAATTCTTCCGCATTGTCAAGCCATCTAGGTTGGAATTATAATATGGGAGTTGTCTAAGCGCACAACTTCTGTGCATATATGTATAAAAAAATAGTGTGCAATTAGTCTTTTAGGGGTGCAGCTATAACGTACCTAAGAATAGGTTTGGTTGGCATTGAATGATCAGAGACTCACACACATATGATTTGAAATATAGACGTGAATTAAACAAAAACTGCTGGTAATATATAATACAATAAATTTGATGATGGGATTTGAGAATGAGGCTGCAATCTATGCTTCATATATATCAAAATATTTACATAAATATATATATATATATATGTATATACATAATATCTATGTAACCCATAAGCGTTATGCATGCGCCTGCGCCCAACCCAAGAAATATATAAAATATTACCAGCATTCAAAATATTTTAGACTTGAACTTTAAAGTTCAAAGCGACAAAATGGCATTTAACTTGACCAACAAGCCAACGCAGAAAGATGATGCCGTGGAAATGTCAAACATCAAGTTAAACAAAAGACTTAAGACACGAACTTTAAACAAGGACAGGCAAAGAATTAATACGTACTTGTATCTCAAACTAAATATTTATCTTGTTTGGGTCGGTGACATTCACTCGGTATGCATGCAACTAGTTACAGTTACGGCGATGAGGAGGAGCGGGGGTGGCAGCAATCATTGCCTAATTTGTCGTCAGCCGGTAACGGGCGATGTCTCATATTGTAAATGATATATGATGTTAGAACATAATCAAATATATACACAATTGATCAACCTCAATAGCACTAATATACAACGAGACACACGAATAAATAGATAAATAATAAACAAATAGTGGAATAGATACACAGGCAGATAGGCAGATATATAGATGTATAGATATATAGAGGAATAGATAGTTGGATTGTGTGATTGTTGGCTCCAACTCGGTGCTTAATTTAATAATTGTGCTCAATGACAGGCATAATCTAGAACGTCTCCTTTTTATGGCCGTACAAGTTCAGAGATATTCTTGCTTCAGCTCAAGCTGACCTTTGCTGGAGCTTGGCTACGTTTTTGCTCCATCTTTAACTCAATTATTTGTATGTAAGTTATGATTGAAGAAGCGGCCAGTTTTTTTTTCTGTTTTGGTTTACTTTGTTTATTTATTTATTTTTTTTTTGCATTTTGCAGCGTTTCAAATGTTGTTTTGCTGGTGATAAATGAGTTTGCTCCGATTTCAAAAACATGCGATCGCTTCAACTTTAGCATTGGAGTTAATTTCTAAAACACTTTGCCACACATGCGCTCGCAATTAGCCATCTTAGCCATGAGCCGGCGCGCTCCAAGTGTCTCGTCTCGGCTACAGTTTCAGTTTCAATTTCAATTTCAGTTTTTGTTTCAGTTTCAGTTTCGGTTTCGGTTTTCGTTCCGTGCCTGGCATTCCGATGCTGGGTAAGCAACATTATTAGCCGCTTATGCATTAACTATTCGATTTTATGCACACCTTGTACATGCCCAGACCAAGCAGCCCAGACAGCGCCCATAAATCTTAACGCCTCGCCTGACTCAATTAAATATGTATACACATGCATGCACACACATCCACACACACACACACACATACACAAAAATACACACACACATATATACATATAAAGCATTGAAGCAGGAAGGTGGCCACGATGCAAAGCCGAGTGTAATATGAGACAACAACTCAAAACTCAACAGTTGCATCGCCCTTTAATTTATCGAGGTGGGAGCTGCTCACTTAATGAATAGTCGTGGTAATATGTATCCGTAAACTGTCATATCATGCGCCTCTTTGCCACTTTTATGGCATCAACACGTTTTGCATTTGCATGCAAGTACACAAAGCTATTATTAACAATCAGTTTAATTGAATGGGTTTGGAATGACTTTTTCAAATATGCATTACTTTGTTTGTGTTCCATTTATCCAAGCATCACGTGTATTTATAGCTACGTATTTATTGGTATTTGTTATGATCTAACTTTATTTTCTTCGTATTAAACAACTAAAGATTGTAATTAATTATTGATAAACAATTTATACAGAATTCGACTTGATATTAAGTGTGATATTAGTAAGATATTCCAACTGTTCAAATGACAGTTGTAGAAAGATTGTCACATACAACGTGAAGTAATTAAAAATAAGTTAAATTAAATTAATAGCTGCTGTGATGTGTTCTTTGAAGATGATAACTATGATGGAGGATGGCAATTACTGTTGCTCAATCGATCGAATCGACGATAAGACATAAATATAGTTCAGCTAAATTAACGATTGCGCAGACAACTACGGATTACGATTTATGATTTGGTCAATGTTTTGGGCTTACGGTTACGCTTATCATTAGCTTGGTAGCTGTCCGCATTGTCATTGAGATAATTCATTAGCAGGCTGCCGCTGCAGTTAAATGGCCGCCAGTTTCAGTTTGTAATTAGATGAGCAACTTGAGAGTTTGATATTCGAGGCATATATCCATTACCATTTCCGTCACTTGAGTTCATTGTTCATTTTATTATGTTTCTTAATGACTTACAATGATTTCTTGCTGTTGCTGGTGTTGTTGCTGTTGCTGTAATGGGCCAGCGGCTGCCTTGTGTGACCCTGACTTAATTGTTGCCTAGCTGGCAATTTGTGACTTTGACTCCGGGCAGCACCTGTTACATACACACATGTGTGTGTGTGTGTGTGTGTGTGTGTGTGTGTCTATGAAGATAGGTACATAAATGCGCCATCATCCATAACCATAGCATAGCCATAACCATAACTCAATTTGTTAACATAATTCGCTCTGACAGCGATGCCACGTTTGCATGCCACGCTTAGCTGAGCCATTTGCTACACGAGTCTGTGCCTCGGTGACACTGGCTGCCGTTTTGCAACTCGCAACTTGCAACTTGCAACTTTGCGGCTGGTGACTAATTGAACATGACATTTGCCAATAAACAACAATCGTTTAGTGTGCATTATTCTGACCTTAAACAGTTTATTGAAAATGTATTTATGTTTTTCTTTCTTTCGGCTCGGATTAGCTGACTTTGATGCGGTTTTGGCTTGATTTGGTTTGAATTGGCTAGCTCTGGCTTGTCGTGGATGTTCATAAGCATCAGCCTTAGGCGCCCCTACAGCACATCCATTTCTAGGCATACGGACGTACATATATTTAAAAATGTTATAAATTATTATCGTCGATACACAATCGCAATTTTTGCCTCTTGTTGCGATGAGCTTCAATGTCAAATTGCAAGCAGCGGCCACAATGGAACTTAATTTCAACTTTAAATATCAATCGCTGACTTGTGGTTCAAGACAGCAATTATGTAACTATAGATATAGTGGCCTCTACCATAATTCTAAACATCTGTGGTATGGCTTATGTATACGCTTTAATATGGACTAAATGCTTTGCACTTCAACAGACTAGTTGAATAACTGTCTCAGCTGTCGAGCTCAATGTCGCAGAGTGAAAACACAGACCAAAGTTACCCAAATGACTTCAAAATGCTTAGAATACCCTTAGCCAAGATTGATTTTATTTCTGTGCTTCGCCAGAGAAATCTCAGCCTGTGCTTAATTATATACAATTTAAAACGATGTTGGCTAAGATCACATTTAAATTTTCATAGCTTCACTTAACTGTTTGGTTTTACCAAAGAAAAATGGTACAATCCGTTTTTTTTTTTTTCTCATCACAATAAGGAATTGGCTAAGATTTGTTTAGTTAGCATTTGATTTATTGCACAGAATTTGCAATTTCTTTCTGCGAATACATTAGACAATCTTGGAAACTGGCAAGATTATCAGATTATGAATTGACTTTTCTAGCTGTACAATAATAAATGCAGCGATTATAAATAAATGTTCGATAGAGCGACAAACGCAGCAACAATCGCTGCCGTTGCGATTGTGTCTCATTTAGTTTATTTATTTATTTATTATTATTTTTTTTGCTGTTGTTATTCGTTAGCAAAATAATAGCACTTAAATGGCTATTTTAAGCATTATTTATGAGTCCTCTAACTGTTGCATGACATTAATGTGGCTGTCGTCGCCGTTGCTGCTCTCTTATTGCTGTTTTTGTCGTTCTTGTTGTTCTTGTTGTCGTTGTTGGTGTTATTGTTGCTTATAAGCATTGCACGCATATGACCCTCAGGTCTTCCACGAGTAAAGTCATGAACATGACTGCAAACAGACAAAGTGACAGTGGGACAGAGGCACTGAGGCACAGATGCGGGCCAACTTGGTTAGCATAAATAGGCTTACAGTTGAACAACAAACAACAACAAATAAGAAACAAGAAACAAGAAACAACAGACACTTCCATAACGTATTTAATCGGAGTTTATTGTAAAATAAATATACTCGTATATATACCCATAAATTCTCTGTTCTTTAATATCATTATAATAATAATAATTTTTTAAATCGTAATAATTCTTGAACGTTATTTTTTTCTTCTATTTTAATATTATAATTTTTTTTCCCATCGTTATGTCTAATTAAAGTTTGGGGCTTTGTCTTTGTCGTGCTTTTGAGTATTGTGGCTTAAAGTGGGTGGTCAGGGGGTGTGCTGGAGGTTTCGTATATATGCTCTTTAGCACCCCCAAACAGCTGAAATCTTATTATTTATATCGTCATCGTGTCGTGCCTGACACACTGCGAAATTAAAAGAAATAATTATATATAATGTTGACTGGCCAAGGACGCGCTAGTTAGTTGCGTTTTGTTATTGAGGTTTTTCGCGTAAGGTTTCCATACTTTATTCTCTATGCACTGACTGACTATCTCAATCCGCCTCCGTCTGTCTGCATGTCCAACTGTCTGTCTGCTTCTCTCTCAGTCTCTGTCTCTGTCTGTCTGCATGCCCCAATGAACATTGTGCAGTCATGGATTCGACTTTTGCTGTGCGCTTCGCTGAGCACCTAGTCGATTATGTTATGAAGATATTTTATTGAGCCGGGTGTCTATGAAACATATGCTGCCTTACAGTGTATAGTATATAATAAGTGCGAAATGCAACGTGCTGCGATCGAGTAGGTGCTGTCAGTCAGTCACTCAGCCAGTCGGACAATCATTGAATGCAATGAGCGAGGGCCAAGCATAGGCGATCGACGAACAGGTGTGACTGCGATTGACTGATTGATTGATGATATTAATACATTTGACACGCTTATAAACTATATATTTACAAGGGGGGCTTATGTATTTTCTTCATAAATTGGAATCGATCCTTATGTGTATATATACAGTTTTTATGTCCCTTCTGCGGACCCCTTTCCGGGTTCGTATACAAATGCATGCCAAAATATTTGACGGCACTCATTGCTTGCAAATTAGCATTTGTCTATTGATTACAATAGAGCGTATAAGCGTGCTCTAGCTGAAAGTGTCCGACTAGCAGATATTCCAGCTATTCTAAACGTTTTATGTTTATTTTTGTTTGTAGGTCCACGTGCCATGTTCCTTGATGGCGCTGGAGTTGTTTCTTTCTGCCTTTCACATTCATTTGCATAACTTCATAGGAGCCCTTGGACAAATTACGAAATTGGCATAGGGTATACAAACGTGCCGCAAATAGTCGGCTGCGAAAACAATCGAAACAAAATATCCATTATGAAATTGATTGCTTCGGCATGGCTTGCAATGAGCTCTTGCCAGCTATCATTCATATGAACGTTCTCTAAGCAGCGCATGCTGAGAGGCAGCTCAAATTTGCTGGTCACAGAATAGTGGATAATTATTAAAATTAAAGAAATTGAAGTAAAACGAATTCAAAATTCATTGTAATACCCGTACTTAAATTCCAAATAATTGCACCAATAAAATCGAATATGCAAAAAAAAAAAAATAACAATAGAAAACAACGAAAATCAAAAACAAAAATAAAAACAACAACTTTGATTAACGATGCGGCTTTTGTTTGGGTTTGTAGATCGGCGCTTGCCGATCGAAAAGCGAATAGATCTTGTATTGCAGATCGCAGATCGCAGATCGCAGATTCCTTTCAAAATATTTACACAAGGGCGTACGTGTCCAAAAGAAAGAAACAAATCAATATCAAATTGTGGCACATTGCTAGTGCTTTAGGCATTGGCAATCGCATTCGCATTCGCATTCCCAAGCCAAAACCAAAAACTAAAACCAAAACCAAAACCAAAACCATTCCCATTCGCATTCGCATTTATGACAGGCAAGTGAAATGAGCCAGTGGCCATAATCAACATAAAAATACAATGCAAAGTTGCCGTTTTTATTGCGCGTTTTTTTTCTTTCTTGACAATTGGCGAGTCTCACTGTGGCTAAAAATGGTTAATAAGCTGGCCGTTTGCCACTTGGCGTATGTGTGATATTTGTGTTATATTTTTATATGCGCGCCGCATGCAATTAAATGTCGCCTGAACGCGCTTTGACATACGAACGGCTCCATCTGTGTCTGGCCGAAACGACACGTTATTTGGCTGAGTCAGCGGCGGCCCCCAAACACGTTTCCAGGCCAGCTCTTAGCCCAAAAGCCAGCCATTCAGCCAGCCGGACAGACAGACATACAGCCAGCCTGGAACTGGGGCCATGGCACGTTCGAGTACAGTGCCCAAAAAGCAAACTGTTTTTTTTTTTCTTTCTCAGTTTGTTATTGTTGGTGTTGTTGCTGCTGCTGCTGCTGCTGTTTTGTGTTGCTTTTTGGTCTCTTTTGACCAACAAGGTGAAGGTTAGCGAACTGTCGCCAAATGCAATACACGACTCACAGATATGGGGGACATGGGAGCCAACATTTGATGCATTGGCGGCTCCATAAATATTTGAGTCACATTTTGAACTCGGACGACGACTCGACAACGGCTGAATAAGTGCAAGGCATTCACTTATTTTATATTATTTAAATTTATTACTTTTTTTTTACTTGCTTTTGCCGTGTTCCGTTTTGCTGTTGCAGTTGCAGTTTGTTTTCTCAGCAGCTATAATTGGATCGGGACGATAAGCTTACGTTGGAAAAACTGTTCAATAAACTACTTTTTTCGCATTCGCATTTTTGCCCAACTATTAAAGGTCACAATAGACAACGTTGACATTTTTTTTGGAAAATAGCCCTAAATTGTGAAGGTTAAACTGTATTCGAAAATAAATATCAGGTTAAGCATATTTTAGAAAGCTCAAAAATGTTGGCAACTCTAAATAATTTAATAGTATTTTATTTCTTCTGGGATACATAAAATTAATATTCATTTGTTAGCCAATTTTTTTTGGGAAATTTATTAACGCAATCATTCAAATCAAGTGTTGCAAAGGAATGCCCCACATCAATGGGAAAGTCAGTTACAAGACAATTATGTTATGGATGATACAATTGGGCAAGCTGCCTCAGGTCACTTCGATGGGCATCTAATGATGATGTTTATTGTACAGCTGGACACATTGTAATCAGTGTGAAGTACCCTCGATGCCATTCGGTTGAAATATGAATTACTTTCAAGCAGTACCGCAACTGCTGCCGCTGCTGGTTGAAGTGGCAAAACCCCAATCACAATTATGCGGCAATCCAAACATAAAAAGCACACACACAACACATCGATACTTGCTGGTTGTTGGTTGTTGGTTGTCGGTTGTTGTCTGTTGGTTGTTGGCTATTGGCTGTTGTCTTGCCCAACAGTTAGCTCATCTTTTCGTCGGCTTTAAGCAGCTGCCTGATTGATTTTTGGGATTACAACATGACCTAACTGATCATTACGACCATAACGCAATTTGCATTCGTCTTACCGATAGTTTGTCCCCTGATCATATATGTGTGTGTGTGTGTGTGTTTGTGTGAGTGTGTTTGTGTTTCAAATGGAAAATGGAACTTTGTGATTGATTGCGATGCCTAACGGTGCGTGTCCAAATGGCCAACGGGCCCTGCACAGCGAGCAATTACGTTATTTTTCAGTGCGAGAGCGTAATGAAGACATCAGTTGGCTTTAATTTGGCTATTTCCACATTTCGACTTGAATAACAAATTGCGAACCCACACACACAACTGCATAAAACGGTAAATAACAGTCAATATTCGTCGGCTAAAGCAACGCAAAAAGTAATTAATCAAGTGTTACCAAAAAATCAGCAACAAAATTATTAACTTAATTTGTTGACAATTAAATACACTATTAATGAATACATTTGTATCCGTTTAATAAATCGTTATATTTCTCAACATAATATTGCTTGCCCAATTTGCAGATGTTTCTATTTCGTCCAGAAAGTTGGCAAACATAGAAAATGGTTCAGTTTGATTGCAGAAATTGAAGATTTAACTAATTAAAATGTCGAGCAGACAAAGCATACATATATAAATAATATTTACATTTTAACAACTTATTTATTTAATTCACATGTTGACAGTATAATATATTATATCGCATAAATGTATATATTTAAAAAAGTGATGTATGTCTATAATACTCTTGCTTTGCTCAACTCTGCACAGCAGGTCACACATTTTCGTTAATTTATTTAAATGTTAACAAAAACAAAAAAAAAAAATCAAGTTGAAAGCATAAGCAAAAAAAAAAAAAAAAACCATTTCATTATGTTCCACAAATTTCAAATGTGCCGCTTACAGCTCTTGATTAATTTCGTATTTTGTACTTTTTGAGAGCGAAAGTACCCCCAAATGCGGATCAAATTGGATTTTGCCGATTTTTTACCATTAGCTAATTATACGCTCTTGCCGCCAGATTATGTAAGTCAATGGTTTTTTTTTAGTTTCTCGATGCGTTATATAGATCGTCTTATTTGCATACTCAGGCAAGGTCTCTCCCGCTCTCCCTTTCTCGCACTTGGACTCTGCCTCTCTTTCTGTCTCTGTATGTCTGTCTGTCTGTGCCTTAATTTTTATCTGGGAAACGAATGAACGATGTCGCTACCGTTTGGCGACGCTATTTGTTTTGGGCCATTGCCCAATTCCGATTCCAATTGCCTTAGATCAATGATTGATGGCTGGCGGTCGCGGCATTTCTTTTCATTTCAATTTTAATTGCGATATCAGTTTGAGTTCGCGTTTGAGTTTGAGTTTCGATTTCAATTTCTTGATTGCTGAATTGCCCAAAATGCGTTTGGCATTTCGTATAACGAAACCTTTAATAAAATCACATCGCACATAAACTGTGTAATTACAGTCAGTTTGGCGGGCCGTCAGTCGCACAGTTCGTTGCTTTTAAAGGTTAAGACTGGTCATTTAAATTTTAAAAGCCGTTAAACTGAATAATAACAGCAACAAACACAATGACAACAACAGCAACAATTAACCAAATTGCTCTTTGTTCCAGTTTTAAAGCATGTCTCCTTTTACGCCTATTACACACACACACACACACACACACACACACACACATACTCTCGAATCTGTTAAGCCTTTAAGCCATTCAATATTTTGGCCAAAGTTCAAATCGCTTATTGCCAACAGGTGCAGCAACAACAGCGACTGCAAAAAGTCTCAAGCTTAAATATATTTTAATTATTCACATTACTACAAAAAAGTAATATAAAATCTTTGGACTTACTTCTTGAAGCAAACTATTTTCATTCATAGCGGCAGTTACAACAATTCTTTCGAAAATCCATCTAACAACTCAAACATTAATTGGTAATGTGAAATGGTCTTTGAACAGGCAGTTAATAAGCTGAAAATACTTGGCGGGTTGAACAATGGATACAAAATGATGCCATTTATATTATACTCGTATGTTATTCTATCTAAGCCGTTGTATTTGAGTACTACGAGTATACCACGATATGTTATAGGCAACAGGAATGAAATGTATTTTCAACTTCTTAATAAATGTGGACAAGCCTTCAATTAAAGAATGAAACAACTGATGGCAAGCTGAGAGCACATCATGAATATCAAAACCATACCCAACAAACCCATAATGAAATTGATCTGACTAAGGCAAACTCATTTTATGGGTTTTAGTTATTATTATCATCATCTTTATATTCTCTATGGCTGTGCTTAAAATAATAAACTTAGCAATGTCGCTGGACTGTTTACTTGATTTTTTTCTGGCTATAACAATATGTACATCCAAAACAAAAAAAAAGTATATTTTATGTATCTTGTATAGTTCTAGTAATGTATATATTATAAAATATATTTATTATAACGTGCATTTGAGTCCATAATTAAGTACAAAATGAGCTAAGCAGTGTTAAGGACCCAGTTTCCATTTCCTACTCGAGCCTGACACAGTAACAAATGGTTGTGAGTGAAATGAATATTATGAGTATGTGCGACTAAAGCAGCTCAGCAACCACAGCTCTAATGAAGCCAGAGTAGATCTTCAGATTGCGGCACGATGCATGCAACGCCTTTTTGGCCACGTTTTGGGCCACGTCAATAGCGATTGCGTTATGGCCTGTAAACCAGCGTTAAGCTTGCCATGAATTCAATTTTGTAGTTGTATTCGAATCGCTTTATTTGTATTATTTCATGCACTCATTCAATTTCATTCATTGTGCAAATGAATGGCAATTGTTTGCTTACGATTTTACAGGTCGTTCGAGCCACGAATTGGGGGCGTCACTTGACAACCTCATCATCACTCTATGCACATACATATACATATATTTAACTTTTCATACATCATGTATATTTGTATGTATGTGTTTTCTTTTCTTTGGAAATTACATAGCCCGATAAATAATAGTTGAGATTTTAGACGATTTCGAGTGCTTGATGTTTAATGTCACAAAAAATGGCTTAGAGGCAATGCATCGTAAGAAGCATTAAAAAAAACAGTTTACTGTTATGTTGTTGAGACACAGGGTATCTACAAGCTCAATTACAAAATTCTGGCTTGTTAAAAAAATATTCCAATGAAATTACGTGAGCACAAAGAGAAAAACCGAGGGAAATTGTAAAGAAAAGAAAATGTGCAGCCAACAATGAATGTGAGTTGCCTTATTGTTATATATATATATATACATACATACATATATATATATATATATATGTTTAAAACAAAATAAACACTTATGTACAATATGAATGCAGTTGGGCTGTGTCAACGGCCACTGGGAGTGGGTCTGGCACTGCAACTGCAACTGCAACTGGGACTGGGACTGGGTCTGGCGACCGCATGACATAATGACACAGAGGCCACAGATGAAGGGCGGTAAGCGGTAAGTGGCATGGAAAGTGGCAACCGGGGGGTACACAAAAGAAAATGAACTGCAAGTGGCAACTGGCAACTATTGCAATGGAAACAACTGCAACAGCAACAGCAACAGCAACAGTAACATCAACAAAAATACGGAAGCCAGCAGATGAGACCCGTTTCGAGGCACCAAAATTTGCTGGCTATTTCGTAAGTTGCAGCAACTGGGAAAATGTGTTCGGACCGCGATAGATGGCTAGACACACACATGATGTATGTAGGTATGTATGTAGGTATGTATGTATGTATGTATGTAATGCACATATGTGTTAGTCTTTTGTCTTTTGTTGTGAGATGTCTTTTTGGGGTTTATTGTTGCTCTCAGCTCTGATTAATTAGCTGGCCTTTTCTCGCTTTCAACGCTCTGCCCTCACTCGCAGCTCAGTCTCCAGTCTCCAGTCTTCAGTTACTTAACGATAAATTGGCAACTTGGAAGCGACACCTGGCCATCAAGTCAGGTCTGTCCGAATAGAGTCGGCAATTGGTTAGCAAATGGGAGAGCAGATATTTGGAGTTTTGCACCCAAGTTGTAAAGTGTAACACTTTGGTGCGGAAGTTATATAATAGCCCTAATTGGTTGCGTGGGAATGCTCAACTGCAACTGTGTTTTAAAAATGCAGATGAGCTCAAGTCATATGTAAGCCATTCGTTTGAAGCTGAAGAATTGGCTCAGAAATCCGTTTGCATAAAATTAGCAAAGTCTATTAACAATCCAATCAAACTGCGGCAGATCGTTTATAAATATTACTATAAATTGTTCAAATAAAGGCACAGATAAAATTCTATTTGTAAAGCGAGTTAAGCAATAATTGCAAGTGATGAAAAAAACTATAAAACAGAAGAATATAAAATAATTGAAGTGATTTGAATAAGAATAGTTATTTATTTAGTATAATTTATTAAGGGATAAAGTATGTATTCTTTAATTAATTGATTGAATTTAAAAATAGGAGCTGCTTTGCTTTATAATTCGAGTTGATTTCTAAAGAAAGTATTACTATACGCCAATCAAATATCTGCATTCATTGTGCAACTTTCATTTGACTGCCCTTTCGGAGAGTCAAGTTCGCAGCGAACTTGCGGGAATCGAGTTAACATACAAGGTAAACGATACGTAATCCAATTATGGCCATAATGTTGAGCTACGCTGCTCTTGGCCGACATCATTATTAAACAAAGCTAATTTTTGGAGACTTGACACGCCCATCAAATGCCC
This sequence comes from Drosophila basisetae, assembly GCA_035041595.1. NCBI lineage: Eukaryota > Metazoa > Arthropoda > Insecta > Diptera > Drosophilidae > Drosophila > Drosophila basisetae. The sequence continues at coordinate 10,473,625 of JAWNLB010000174.1, read as the reverse complement.
GAGAAAATCAAGAAACCAGCCAGGCAACAACAAAGCAACAACAGCAAAGACACAACAAAAACAACAAAAAAAAGCAGCTGCCAAAGTGAAAGCGATGCCACAAATCAAAGCCATCAGCAGTTGAGCAGCCCCCCTTAGCACCATCCCCCCTTTCTCAGACTTTAGCCCCCTTTTCCACACATAATGCCCCTGCAACCGGTTGAGGTTGATGTTAACAACGCTAATCTTGTGCTTCGTGTTGCTCGTTGCTCGTTGCTCGTTGATGACTTTATGCGCCACACTTCTCAGCTAGATAGCAAAGGGAAAGGTGTAATTATGGCGGGGCAGGCGGATAGGGGGCAGGGGCATAGGGGCTTCAATGGTGGGTGGTGGCGTCGGAAGTATTTTGAGCGTTGTCACTTTCGCCGTCAACCGTTAATTGTTTATTGGGCAAACTGAAGAGTTGACTTACCATTTTTAAGCTCAGCTTCCTGTTTGGCAGCAGTCGGCGACTTGGTCACAGCCAGCGAGGATGTCAGCATCGGCATCAGCATCAGCACCAGCAGGATGCCAGCGGATAGATGCACTTGTTGTCCATGTGTCGCCATCTTTTGCCTGTCTGCAAATTTACAATTGCAATTTGCAATAATGTTTTTGTTGTTATTGTTATTATTATTGTAACTGTTATTGTTATTATTATTATTATTATTATGATTATTATTGTTGTTGGTTGAATTTTGTTGCGCTTTCGACTTGTTGTCTTGTTGCGTTTCGTTTGTTGTTTTGTTAATTTGCTATTGACCTGTTGAATGCTGCTGCAGCTGCATTTCACTTTCATATTGAGCACAGAAAATAAGTTGATAATCAAGCAAAAATGTAAAGCGACAACATCAACAACAGCAAAAACAGCAACAGTAACAGCAACAGCAACAACAACAACAACAGCAGCAGCGCAGGCTGCAAAGTGAAATTTCACTTTCGTGCATTCAAGTGGACCCTCTGGTGGGGAGCAGGTATTGCAACAGCAACAAACACTCACACTCACACACACACACATACACAGACGAACAGTGTGGCAAGTGAGTTTTGTGTTGGGGTCACGCACTCCTGTTTCCAGTTGTTGTTGTTGGTGTTGCTGTTTTTTGTTGCAGCAACTTGAGCTGATGCTGCTGTCGATTATCGGTATTTTGTTTAGCGTTTCAGCAGCAGGAATAACAACAACAACAAAAACAACAGCGACAGCAACAGCGACAACTGCAACCAGCAACAACAACAACAAGAACTGCAATCACTTGTCTTGCAGCAACAGCAGCTGTTGATTTTTATGATATTGTTGCTGTGGTTGTTGTTGTTGTTGTCTTGGTCGTTGCTGCTGCTACTGCTGCTGCTACTGCCACAAAGCAAATGTATTGCAGCAACATTTTATTAATCTTAACTATTATTTGTTGCTAGCTTGTTTGGTGTTTTTTTTTTTTGTTGTTTTTTATACACTTTTTATTTGTATACAGGAAACTTTTAGCGCGGAACCACACAAATAAAAAATCTCTGATTTTAAAGTGTATTTATCAAGTGTTGCAATTAATTTGCATGGCACTTGCCATAATTATTGTTATTGTTTGCTTAGTAGCTAATATTTTTTGCATTTTTTCGTTTATTTTATTTTATTTCTTTTCTTTTTTTGGTTGAAGCACTTTTCAGTTTCATAATGCGGAAATGCCGCCCAATCAAACACTTGAACACTTGAACAAATATCAAAAAAAAAATAAAATAAAAAAATGAAGAAAAAACCAACAAAAAAAAAAAATTAAATAAATAAATATAAAAAATTGTATGTGTGTGTCCACTTAAATTGTTATTAAAACGAGAAGCGAAACGCGGCACAAAAGCGCGTAATTGCAGGATGTGGCACGACTTCGCGTTGGACTTGGCTTTCCACTTCCGTACGTACACGCACACACACACACGCACACACACACACACATGCAAGAAGCACACGCGCACGCATTTCCATTTGCTTACGGTCTGTGGAGGGGTTGCCTGCTTGTTGGGCGGTGTTGGTGGATGGGGGGTTTTGGGGGGTTTGTGGCAGCGTGGGCGATTTTTGACGATCGGGATTTAACGGTAAGTAGGCAACAAACCCAGAAATAGAGAGAAACGCGTCGTTTGCCCAAGCGCTCGCTCCGAACGCCGTCAACTGTCTGAGCTGCGCGCAGGCGCCGTCGTACACTTTTAAAGCCGCCGACAGACAGCGAGGCAGAGAAACACAGCGTGCGACTGCGAGCGCGCCAGCGCTAGAGAGCGCCACGGCAATAGAGCTGCAGAGCAGTTGAGCAGCTGAGCAGCTGAGCAGCTGAGCAGCAGCAGCCAGAGAGCGCCAGAGTGCAGGAAAGCAAGCATTCGTAATAGTTGAACGCTTCATGAATGAAGCAGCAGCCCACATCGGTCGATCAGCTGTGCCTTAAACCGGTAAACGTTGTAAATGCTGCACACAATTGTTGTTGCTGCTGCTGCGACAGCTGTTGCTGCTGCTGCTGTTGCTGCTGTTGCTGCTGCTGCTGTTGTTGTTCTGTTGCCAGCACGTGACGCATGCAATTGAGACACCCACGACCACGCCCACGCTTAAACTCATTAAATTAAGTTTGTTGCAAATTGGAAACAATGAGTTCTTAAGAATCCTGATTTGGCATTATTAACAGCTGATCAAATTTATATATATTGATTGATATAACACACATATTTATTTAAGTGTGTTCAGTTACTTTCAAGATGGGCATTTTTGAAGCAGTATTCGTAGCTCAACTAATGATTTGTATTATTCAACTGGTTGGTGAGCCAAAATAATCGGAAATGATTTGAGAAATTTCCTTCATAAGGCCCATTCACAGCTAATAATAAATTGGTTTAATGATTGCACTTTATTTTTAGTTTAATATATGCACATGTATTTTAATATTTATGTTAACGAAAAAGACAAACTTTGATCTCAAGCAGACTAATCCAAATATGAAATGGCTTATAAACAATGTAAGCTAATTGCAAGATCAACTAGAGATTTACTAGTAGGCAGAGTAAAGTACTAACTTATTAATGTAAACATAAAACTATTTGATAATGTTGATGTAGATTTATCAGTAATGCAACTATATAATGACGACAACCGAAATTCCAAAATATCTTTTAATTCTGAAAGCAGACATCAATGAATTAAAAAAAAAAAAAAAAATCCTTATTAGAGATGTAGAGAAAAACGCATGTTATTATCCCAGATATGTATTACATATTAAGAGATATAATTTCAATGCTTACGATTGGTCTTTGCAAAATCGGTTTTAGCTATTCCTATTAATTGCCAAATTTTGTAATCAAAAACTTTATTTCATCCATAACTTTTACTTGTGCAAAGGAAAAGATGTGTCTTTGCTAGATTTTCCTATTGATTGAGCTGAGCTGAGTTGAGTTGTTTGTTGAATATATGTTTGATTGTTTGTCCCATTGTCCTTCCATAGAGTCTACAAACACTCTGTGTCGCCTGGGAACAAGCAATTTCACTCAACAAGTGCAGCAACTGGAATAAAACAGACCAGTTAAGATTGCACTTAGTTGTCCTTTTTGAAGCTTAGAAAACCTGGCCTAATTCCAAGTACGTTTATTGCCACACGCGTGGGCCCAGCTCTAGCCCGAGTTTGGTTGCACAGATCCAAGTATCGTGTTATTAATTTGGCCCTAAGAAATGCCTGTTGGCTGCTGGTAATTCCATGGCACATTGCGTATATCTTACATTTGTTATTTGGTGTTTTTATTTGTTATTGGCCAAATGGAATGGCTTAATAGTTAAGCAAAAAACAGAGAGCTATGTGGCGATAACTGGCCGATAGCCTTAAATATTCATATAATCAAGATGTTCGGCAAATTAACGCTTGGTTCGAATATAGGAAATAAGTGGAAAAGTGGCCAAATATTTGTACCTAATCATGATTTGCATAACATTTGAAATCGAATTTAAAAACGCGTTTGTCATTTCATTAACTGGACTGTGACAAATTAGCGCCATTAACCGATTAGATGCGACATTTATGAGTCGCGACTTTATTGTTCGGCCACAAGTGCTGTGGGCGGCATTTCAATAAAAACTCGTATGCAGAAATTACAATACTCAGTGACAATTGCGACTTGTTACGGTTTGTGATTTTATACAAATCAATTCAATGTCGGGCATAGGTAACAAAGTTACCACAGTCGTTAGCCTAGTTAGGAGTTCACCCAATGGGTGTTCAGTTGCCAAATTGAATCTAAATCCAAATCGCAAATCAAACTGAGGATCGTCTTTTGCCAACTATGCACAAGTCACTCCAATGAACAATTCGACTTACAAAAAAAAAAAACGAAAAAAAAATTATGGCAAACAAAAAGCAAATCGAACAACGCCAAAACAATGTTAACTTTGCATATACATCAAGCTGAGCGAACGAGGTCGAGGGTAGCTTAAATAGTTCGCCACATTCAGTATTTCAACTAGCTAAGTTCAATGGATTAAATTAAATGTAGATTAAATTGCATACAAGTGAGTAGACACCAACTTCAGAGTACCAAAATGTATTCAAATCCATATTTACGTTCAGTGATATGTAAGACCTGCATTTGTATAAAATCAATTTAAAAAAAAGCTCTATAAAAAAAAAATAAATCTACAATTAGCTGACAAAAGCATATTACAGTAGATATCGATCCGGAGATTGAAAAACGATTTCCCATATTCTCTTCTTTTACTAGTTGCATAAAAGCTGTAAAATAATATTATTATTAAAGATAAAAAATAAACAATAAACATATTTTAATATCACAGATGTATGTGATATAATAATGAATTTAGTTTCAATGATTAACGGTAGATCGCTATTTTTATTCATGGATTTTAAACAAAAAGTGCAGATTCGTATTCTTATTAATTGTCAAACTGTGCAATCAAAACCTTTATTCCATCTGTAAATGTTCATTTATTTAATGTGGACGCTTCAGATTTGTAAAAAAAAGGTTTTAAAAAAAACAATTTTAGAAGTAAGGTAACAAGTTAAATTAAATAAAATTTATATAGAGTAGTTTAATTTAATTGAAAAATAAATATTTAAAGCATCCATTACTACACAAAATTCTTAATTTAATAAATAAAAAAAAAAAGAATCAAGTCAAACTATGCGGTTCATTTTGAGATAAATATTCGAATAAATATTCAAGTGGGTTATCGGTTTTGAATAATTGAGTATTTACTTGTTACACTTAGCAGACTTCTCTCTGACTAAAATTTGATCGCTATTATTCCAATCCTTAAACAGCAAAATGAATTGTGATGCGTGTTTATTTTGTAGTTACACCATAAACTGATTGACTTACCTACGTATGTAGTTAAGTATGACTGTGCGCTTTAACAATGTCAAATTGCACAATTGCAGTAGCTGCAACGGCGACAACAACAACAACAACAGCAACAGCAACAGCGACAATACCAAATACAACAACAACAAGGACAAAAATAGCATTTGCTGTCAAGGCGTCACGATGGCATCCAATGAAAATAAAGCGCAATTGGAAACACGAAAAGCAAATCGCGATGCGGAGATGCGAACAAAGATACAAACTAGCGACAAAGTCTTTAAGCGCGTTGTTGCCCGGTGATGTCATTGATATGGCACAGATATCAATTCCCACAAGCGATAATGCCACACACACACACACATACACACATGTGTCGATGTGTAGGGACAAAGTACACAGAAAAGCAACAACAAAACAAAACAAAACAATAGCTGAAACTAAAAAACACTTTGGCCCCAAGCATGCCACAGCGAAACTAATGTGCCCATATGTATCTGTATCTGTATCTGTATCTCTATCTGTATCTGTATCTGATTCTGTATCTGCATCTGATTCTGTATCTGTATCTGTAGCTGCATCTGTATCTGTATGTATACCTGTACTTGTATCTGTATCTGCATCGCTACTCGTATTTGTATATTTGGCCAAAAGCTGGCTGCATCTGCGTGCTACTCAGCTGACTGTGTTGTGCGCTTCTGCCTGATTCGTTGACCGCATCTAATATGCTATTGACCAATTGACTTGGATATTATAGTCCACGATTCTCCATGCATCTGTAAAGGCTACTCTCTTTTACATGCCACTATGGCAACAATTAATTTTTTCCAATATCTTTTAAGCTACAAATTGATAATGCTGTCGTCAATTAATCGCCCTCAAGCACAACTGCTATGAGCATAATCAAGTGAGTTTTGAACTCATCTACTGTTCAATACTTTGAGCATTTTTGTATTTCTGTCATAGCCCAATTTTTCGAGATTGAGCAGCATTTGAAAGACATGCGACGCTTTACAAAAATTTGCAAAATTAACCAAGATTGAAACTTTTTTGCTTGCCAAATTGTTTTTTTTTTCTCTCCATATTACAATAATATTGGACAGCATTTGAAGAAGATGCAACGTTTTATTCGAAGATAAATAAATAAATTTCCCTTCTACATTTTTTTACTGTTTCAACATTAATTTTTGGAAATAATAACCAAAGCTCTAAAGTTGAATTCTTTATTGAAAAACTCATTTGCAAATATAGCTGTTCTTGCAGTGTTTTTCTTTTGAAGCTCTTAGTTCTGCATGAATTATTTGAAAAATGAATTTGTTGCTTTCAATATGGATAGCAATATGAATCGTAAGCCAATCGATTATATGAACTCACATTGATTTATCATCAAAAGCGTATTTTTCGAATAGTGCGTGGCAGTATTTTGACACTATTCACCTCAGGTTTAATAAACTCGGTAATCGTTCATTTTCATTGCTTCGCACTTGACTTGATCTCGGCCTGAAGCAACAAATCAATTTAACTGAACATGATCCAAAGCATTTGCCTCGTGACTACCTCCTCAGTTCAGTCAGCGGCATGCATTGAACTCGATGCAAACGCCCACTGAAGGTCTTCGAGCACTCTGCTCCACTCTGCTCCTCGTAACACTCGTCGATTGTAAATTGTAACTTGTAACTTGCAACTTGCAACGCGACTCTGGCATGTATCGAAAATATTTATATTTGTATTTGCATCTGCATCTGCATATCTGGATGTGTGGGCGTTGAGATATATAGATAAATATATGGACTTATACTTACGACGATGCTTCCGACAAGGCACCAAATCAATGCTCAGCTCAAGCGCTAATAGCAACGCACTGGACTAACTGACTAACTGACTAACTGACTGTCTGACTATATGTCTGACTATATGTCTGACTATATGTCTGACTATCTGCCTGTCTGGCTGACTGTCTGGCTGGGTGGAGATCGCGGGGCGTGTCTCCAAAGCAGGCTTTAAAGCAATTACGCACTCTACAAAGTTGTCAACGTTGGCTCCGTCTACTTCCTGCTCCAAGCGACTGTGCCCGGGATGCGAAATGTCATTAAAAAGATAGTTTTCTGCCATTAGCCTACTCTAATGCCGGCTTTACGACCGATTGCATACTTCCAGACCAAAAACAAACTAAACCAACAGAAAAGCCACAACTTTTGAAAGCAGCTTGACAGTCATCATTTGATAAATGTATCACTTTTACACCAGCTCTTACATCTTTTATTTCCTATTTATTGGTTGCTTACAAATCCTCATATTGTTTTTTTTACTACCGAAATTAAGTAATACTTTGATGTCAATCAAGAAACTTAATATGCTTTCAATGTCAGTAAAAATTTAAAAGTGAAAACTGCACAACTTGGATGCTGAATGGTAATGGAAATGGATTTGCCAATTTTCTTGTGATCCCATGAAACTACAATTCAATGTATTTGGCAAATGCAACTTTCAACATTGAGCTGACAAATGATGCACTAATTAATAGACATTTATATATTGTTACCAACTTATAAATGTTGTGTTGCGAAAATTGCTGGAAGCTTTGCGCTGCTGTTTTAAAGTCCTCTCTAAATATGTTCATCTTATCAGCAATATTCAATAATTATGGATCGATCTGTTGTATTTTCACTTCAGACATATACGTGCATTTGTATATGTATGTGCAAGCTGTTTGGACCGGGCCAATCAGTGCGTTGCCAATAAAATGAATTATTATGCAGCGCTGGCAAATTGGGTATAAATACTTCAGAGCATTTCAGTTTCATTAGTGCAGGAGCAGGAATCGACAGCTCGTGTCATATAAATAAACAAATGATGAGTGTTCCTAACTCTGTCTGCCATATATAAATGTATATGCATATATATAAATATATATATATATATATATGTATATATGTATATGTATATGGAAATTGCGATAGGCCCATTTCAAGCGTTCGCTTGGGGGGCGCGACACGTTAACGGATGATGCAGTGGCATCGAGTGTGGCAATGTAATCGCTGGCAAACGCCAGCTTCATTTCACAATCGCCTGTTAAATTAATGAAAGTATCTGGCGTTCCAAAGATGGATCGTTGCAAAATTGAGAATTGACTTACACAAGTTGACAAACCGTTCATTTGGCTGAAAACTTAGTCAATCCCATTGTGAAATAAACTTTGTCAAACCTATTTTGAAGTTGGGTAAACACTGATCAACTCTGATTAACTCTGATCAACTCAGATCAACTCGGGTTAACTCGGGTTAATTCGGATTAACCTGTAGCTCACCGCTGGTCAACTGCTGCGTTGACTGCAGATTGACAATGCGAGAAGAGTCAGTTAACGTTGCAACGCAATAAATTTGATAACGAATTTATTGGTTGCAGCTTTCAATCCAATGAGGCAGATGTCTCCAACCCGATCCGGTATATATATAATTGATCAACATCACTAGCCAAGTCAATAGATCCATGGCCAAACTTGTTCCGCAGCTGTACACATATCTTGATGATACTGGGAATATATATACGACGCCATTATATATATTATATAGCTTTCATTGGAAAGATTGTTGGATAGATAAGTTCTGGTATGCAACACTTTTTCTTTACTAAGTCGAAACTCGCTAAAGAGGCATGTTATTATGCTAACAAACAAATCATCAACATCGAAGTCAAATCTCATATTGATTTCATAGGAATTGAAAAATTCGGCACTTTTCCTAATTTTCCTAATTCAGAGTTGTATGAGTAGAAACGTAGTTCAACAAGTCGCAAACGCATATTAATTATTTAAGAAATATGCTTACAATTGGCGTTAATAATAATTAATTATTTAGCTGGCAAAGTTAAGCGTTTGGCAATACACACAAATGACTGCAACGCTTAGATACTTAAATCACTCATCTGTAACGATTTGGAAAGCTTTTAAAGCCATATTTTATCTAGCTTTTCGAGCTTGCACAAAAGTAGTTAAGTTAAGCACAATGCGCCCAAAAAGCTCCGCTCTTCGTTCAGTTAAAGCTTTAAAGCTGTGGTTCAGAAACTTACTGCAGTTGTAGCTTTAAAGCTGTCGTCAAAAGCTGATTGCACGGAAAAAGCCGTTTGAAGAACTGGTTGAACAACTTGGCTAAGCAAACTTGTTCAGAAAATTTTAATTTACAAAATACTCGTAAAAAAGAAAATGGAAGATAATTAATGGAAGATCGTAAATTAACTTGTTTATTTGTAAGGTGCGAAATAAATTTACTTGACGAAAAGACTTAAAATCTAAAAAATATATATACAAAAATATATATATATATAAATCTAGATCGAGTACCGTCAATGTTATTTAAAAAACAGCAGCTGTAGTATTTGGGCTCATACTTCAAGCAGTTTGCCAAAGCGCCTAACAGAGTCCACAGCTAAAACAGAAGAGAAATAAACAGATAATTTGTAAGTATCCAAATTGGTTAATCGAAAGCGATTTAGATACTTTGAGTATTAGTGTCGTTATTCCATCACTTCCCCAATTTTCGGATGCAGTGAAGCTTTTTTCTATTGCATGTGGTAAGTAATAAAGCATCGGAATTTCACAGCGCCTAATCTTCTCTGAGACACAAATGAGAATTGGTTAGAATCAATTGAATTGTAAATAGATAATATACCTTATACGATCCATCGAATCGAGGACACGCCCCATAGCCTGCTCATTAACCATATGGCAAATGCATATCCAGTCACAGCGGATTTTCAGCTCAGATGAGAAATACAGAATTTTCCAGGTGCTCATCTGTGGGCCTCCTCAGCTGCAGCAGTCTCAACTGGAATCGAATGGAATGCGATGCAAATCTGTTCGGATGAGTCGCTCCGTCTACACAATGCATCACCATATTTCTGCGCACTGTCCTCGCCACAAAACTAGTAATTTTTTTTTGGAATTTTGATAGATTTCTCTGCAATGATTTTATTTAATTTGGTTTTCGTCTGTCATTTATCGGAAACATAAATGACAAACTTTATCTGCTCACACATCAGTTACAGTCTACGATATGTCATGAATCCAGCTGCTATATATTCTAGCTAGATGGCCAAATTTCGATTTCAAAGTTTTGCACACCCAAATGTAAGCACGTCTGCAAATGCACTAATTTTTATTGTTAACTTAATCGGATATCGATTTATATATCGAAATATGCGAAACGGATGCGTATATCCACTGGCGAATGGAATTTCCCTGAATCCCGTTTTAGTGGTAACTTACGACCTAAAGGATTACTTTAGATTTCTAGTTCCTATCGCAAACACCACCTGTCAAGTCTAGCTGGAATGCATTCGATCGACATAACAAGTCAGATATTCAGCTGCTTGTCATTTGAGATCATCGTCATTAGCAATTGGCAATGGGCACTTGGGGACTGTGGTTGATGGCTTGTGGCTCACACCTCTTGCTCTATAAATACAGTCTGAGGCACTTGGTTCGGGGGATGCAAGCTGGGAACAAGGCTAATTAATTTCGCTCTGCGTGACTTGCATGACCAAAGCGACTTCCAAGTTCCCAGTGGGTGGTGTGCGTCTGGCGGTTGCTGGTTTGGTGTATGCCGTGGTTGGTGTCTGCTTTGCTTGTATTACACTCGTTCTCACGTCACAATCTAATATATGTATATAAGTCAAGGGCACGCCCATCAATTGCAATGGCCTCCCCACTTGCCTTGGTCATGAGGCCAATGACTCATGAGACGCGGCAAATAGCCACCCATCCCATCCTTCTACTCTGTTCCATGCACCCACCATCCTCTGGCTATTTAGTGTTGGCCTCTTCCGTTGACGCGTTAAGATTGATCAATTGGATAAGGGCAGCTGCAAGTGACTTCATTTTAATTTTGTTTACAACAAAGTTTGGCTGTTTAGCGATAAGCCCGATAAGCTCAGACGGCAATAACCAACTTTTTGACTAACTGACTCGCAATAAATAATAATAATAAAAATAATGAAAATAATAAAAATAAATAGAAATAATAATAATAACCATCACAATCTCTTTAAAGAAAAAAAGTTGTGTAAAATTAAAATTGTCAATTTGTTCCGATCTGATTCGAAGTGTGTTAAGAAGCAATTCATTGTTACCCATTGCTTTTTCTCAGTGTACTAACGCACTCTCGGCTGTTTAGGGTGGCCCCTCTTCAACTTACATAAAGTGCACTGAGATATGACGCACTACATTAACTTCAATAATAAATGTGCACAACCAGAGACAGACAGAGACAGAGAGACACACGAAGAACAGGCACAACAATAACTGAAATAACAACAGTAACATAAATAAGCCAAAAACTTCATCAACTGTCAACTGAGAAAGTAACAAAAACAACAACAGCAACATAAAAATCTCAAGGTGAATATGCAAAAAGTGTGGAAAGTAGTTGCCAAGGGGGGAGAACTGGAGGCATTCAAATCGTAAAAGCTACAGCTGAATGAGATTTGCCATAAAACCCGCAAAGACTTCATTTCGATGGGTGAATCATTTTTGGTGTTTACATCACCTGCAAGTAGACAAGCCAATAGTGTTTGTAAGCTCAGCATACAAAAGCGTTTGAAATATCATAGGCATACATGTACATATGTATATATATATATATTAAAATGTATATATATGCACTTATATATTTATCGCAGTAAATATGTTTTTTTTTATCTTTTTCTATTTCTTAGCCACTAGATTAATAGAAGAGCATATTCAAATAACATAACATAAACATGCATTCACATATATGAGTGTGTGTGTGTGTTTTTGTATGTACGAGTATGCATGTGTGTACTCTTTTCTCTGCTGTTGTATATGCTTGCTCTTTTATTTTGATTTTCTCTGACTATCTCTCTCTCTCTCTGAACCTCAGCGTTTCACGCTTAGTTATTTGACACCTAACGGTCAACGCGGATGATGACAGCCCTTATAATTATGTCTGCGCATTTATAGTTACATACAGTACACGCAGTGTAGAATACATTGCTGGTTTTAGGGTGGCCCTTTATCGACTTTATGATATTCGTTAATCGGCTCAACGACAATAGCTTTTGGCTTAACTAGCAAACTCAGACTTTATTTAACTAATAACACACATAGACAGTCATTCGATTGACAATAGCTTAAGATTATGCACAAATATCGCGTCAGCTTCTTGGTTTCCACACACAGCCCATTGGCTTGGTTTGTGATTAGACCGTTTGGGTGGCCACATCTCTCTGCCGACTGCGCTTGTAGTAGGAATAGGCCTCCAGAGCATTAATGCAAAATATGGTTAATCCAAAGAACTGCAATCGATCGAGAGAGCGTAAGAAGGAGCGTGAGAGAGACTCAATTTGTGATGTCACAAACGAACGAACGAACGAAGGAAACTCAACACAGTCAACTCACCGCTGCTGCTATATAGGCGCCAATGTCCAGCGCCAGCACCAAACCCGAGGCAACAAAGTGGGCCAACGCCAAAGCTATGTGAACGCCCAGGGACCAGAGCGTCGCATTGCAGTTCCAGCTCTGGCCGAGACGCAGATAGTGGCAGAGCAGCAGCGCTAGCGTCGTCACAAAGCCAAGCACGATGACGACCAAGTAGAAGCAGCCCCGAAAATTGCTCAAACGCACCGTGCTGCAGACAATGCACAGGAAGCCAATAAATCCGCAAATCTGAAAAAAATACATAACATGTATGAGTCAAAGTGGACGTGGCGGCAGATGTAATAATGCTTACCAGGCAGGCGATCTTGCACAGTCCGCCAATGCTGCGCAAATACTTGCGATCGTTGTCACGGTTAACAGACATGACAGCAGCAACAACAAAATCAAAACACCACTGTTAACTGTAAACGGCTAATGGCTAACAGCAACAGCAACAATAACAACAACAGCAGCAGCACCAATCTGCAAAACGGCAACAACAAAATAGACAGACTCAATGCCTCAGTAAAATTCACATTGCGCGCGGGAGCAAGCATAAAATGCCACTGGCAGCGGCGAAACGACTGAAAGCTTAGAACGCAAGCAAGCAAACGGCACGTTTGCGAGCGCAAGAATGAGAGCGCAATACAAAACATGAGAAACGCACGTACACATAGGCAGAGAGCGAGAGCGAGAGCGTAAAACAAATGTACGTACAATAGAGATGACTATTTAGCCACTTTCTGGACAGATCTGTGACTAAGCTGCCCATTTGCTCATACATATAAAAAAAAATTTTTCTTTTTCATACATTTATTTATTGCAAAATAAAAACAACGTTTGCCACTCTAGTTAACAAAATTGTGTTGTTTCATAATGTGTCATAAAGCGAGCGAGGCCTTTATATATACATATATACTATTGATTTTTAAGTTAAGCGGAAAACAATAATAATATATATTTTTTTGGCTTTTTTCTGGTTGATCTATCTTGATGTGTTGGCCGATGTGGTTAGCAGCACTGACACACATATTTAAATTCACTGTATGAAGAGAGCTGCGCTCACAGAGCGCTTGTCGCTCGCGACTCTCCGAGCTGAAAGTTTGTGGTTCTCTGCTTACATCTGTTTTGTGTCGGTTATGGCTATCGCCTTCTGATAAATTGGCTATACGCTAAACTTGAATGTGGAACGACCTTATCAACAGACGATCCGTTTCTTTTCGTTCAATTAGGCAGCCGTCGTCATTTCCAAGCACAACAAATTAACACTCGAATTAAGTTCCACTCCATGGTCTTGAGTAGCACACTCGCAACTCGAGTTGCTCTCTCTCGTCGTCGTGAGTCATTTCTGGAAATGTGGAAATGCAGTCCTGAAATTGTGATTCATTGCACACGTCAAACATAAACAAACAAACAAAAAAATTCAATAAATAAAATATTTGGCGCCGAATTTGATATGCCCTTACAAAAAACAATTCAAATTGTTTACTCGAGCAAAAGAATTTGCTAGGTATTGAATATGCTTTAATGAAAGAAAAATATACACTTAGTCCATTATAATAGTTAGTTTATTGAAATAAATAATGTTGCCTCATAATCTAAACGTTCACTATTCACTTAGAGATGGAAGAGTGTTTTTATGTGCTCAACACCTCACCAATTCAGTAACAAAATTATTTTAATTGATTCAAATTCATTGTCGCCATTAGATTTGTGGGGTCGGAATGAGTCGCTTCACTCTCAGCGCCCCACTTGGGCAAGGTCACTGCCGGAATGTGCTCGCAAGTCGCAGCGGAAACATATAGCGCAATCGCTGATATTCACTCACATACATACATACATACATACATACACACATACATACATACATACAATCAAATGGGTGCATATGTATTAATCTAGAAATGTTTGCTGAGACTGGAATTGGGCATATTTCAGGAGCAGCTGTAGCTGCGACGGAAATGGAATTGAAACTAATCTCACTAAATATAAGTAGTGAAAAAGCTTGGAATTGTCAAAAGTTTGAACTCATAAAATGTGAATACAAAATCGCACTTAAGTTTACAAAATCAGAATCTACGATTTTATCACTAAGTACACAAGACAATGTATTCTTGATGAGTTTAATTTATTTATTGAGATTTTCTTTAATACTGAAACGTAGAATTCAAATTTATGGCATGTGGAAAATATTCTCTCAAAGTGATTGCAATTTTTACTGATTACTTAAAATCGCCTTAAAATTTATAAAATCTGCCTGATATGAAAATCGCTCTACGAACTGTAAAGTTTTGCTTGTTTCTAGAAATAAGGTTTAAATATACGAACAATACACAAGTGTTTTCTTCTTCTATATTTTCTAAATATATTTCTTAATAATATAAAAGTAGAAATGATAATATATAGTCTTAATGTGTTTTCTGTATAATAGGATGAGTTACCCAACTCAATGAGGCCAACTCAAAAATATATCGCTTTTCTTGAACTCACAGCGATGTTTTATATATACGAGGTGTGTTCAAAAAGTATCGCGAATTTTGTGTTTTTTCAGATATTATTTATTTATTCATGAATATCTATCTTGTCCCCTTCAAAGTAATCCCCATGAGATATTATACGAGGTGTGTTCAAAAAGTATCGCGAATTTTGTGTTTTTTCAGATATTATTTATTTATTCATGAATATCTATTTTGTCCCCTTCAAAGTAATCCCCATGAGATATTATACACTTGTGCCAACGGTTTTTCCAATCTTCGAAGCACTTCAAAAAATCATTTTTTTTTATCTTGTTCAGCTCCTCCTTCGATCCCGTCTTTATCTCGTCAAGCGTAGCGTAACGTCGTCCTTTCATGGGCCTCTTCAGTTTAGGGAACAAGAAAAAGTCACAGGGGGCCCGATCTGGGGAATACGGTGGCTGCGGCATCATTAGTGTGTTGTTTTTGGCCAAAAAGTCGCGCACAAGCAACGATGTGTGAGCAGGGGCGTTATCGTGGTGCAATGCGGCGACCCGTCTCATGCCCAAATCATTGATAAAAATCGAATGGCATGAGCCAATCGATATGTCTAGCTCCTCAGCAACTTCTCTAACGGTGATTCGACGATTGGCCAATACCATTTTCTCCACTCCATTAATTTTTTCGTCTGTTGTTGAAGTGCTCGGGCGTCCGGCACGCTCTTCGTCGTTCACATCTTCTCGGCCTTCTGAGAACATTTTGTACCACCGATAAACGTTGCTTCGGTCCAAGGTAGCTTCTCCGTATGCCACAATCAACATCCGGAATGCATCCGCGCACTTAATTTCGTTTTTCACACAAAATTTGATACAGGTTCTTTGATCCATGTTTTTGAATAGGTAAAAATCGAAGACGATCCAAAACACGTGCAAGCAAAGCAGCTGTCAACAATTAAGTGGCCGAGCTTGTCGGCATAAGTGAGAGACATGAGTACCAACATAACGCTACAAAAAAATCGAAATTCGATTATACGTAACCCGCGAAAATTCAAAATTCGCGATACTTTTTGAACACACCTCGTATATATATATATATACGAGTATATATATATATATATATATATATATAGTATATATTCATAGTATATATTTTCTTGCTACCATTGGAATGGCAGTTGGGTTCAACATAATATTCGATTGCACGCGTATTTTACAAATTTATAATTAAATGTCAAAATATGTTTACAGCGTTGACAAAATGCCAAAAAATAAATAAATTTCCACCAATGGGCGACCAGTTAAAAACAGCAAAGGACGCAGACGGCAAGGAAAAGGACAAGGGCAAGGGCAAGGGGGTGGTAAAAGTGGGCGCGTTTAATTAATTAAATCATTCTCAAATCAAGCGCACATTTAATCAAAGCACAAAGTTCACGCGATGCCATTTGTCTGTCTCTGTCTCTGTCTCTGTCTCTGTCCAGCCTCTGTCTAGCAGTCTGGCTGTGTCTGCCTGCCCCATTTGTATTGCCCCCCTCGCGGTCGGCACCACATAAAGGCAAGTGGGGCATTCCAATGTGATGCCGATCTAAATCCCGGCCACAACAATGGGCAGGATGCGCCTACAACCACTGGGCCTATTGTCTTAATGATTGCTCTTCCTGTTCCAAATCCTCGCCCCTCCAAATACTGCTTCTTGTCCTGCAGTATCCGTTTGTTATGATTGCCATTGGTGGTTGTTGGGCGGTGTTTGTTTTGTCTTTGTGGGCACCGCAATTATTAATTTAAGCGTCAACAGATGCGCTCAGTTAGCTGTGTTTCAATGGCACTGCGAACAAGACATTCATTTATATAGTCACTTGTATATATATTTAGCATTAGAGTATTTCGTAATCGGGGTAGCCTGACCGCATCGTTCTTCCTTACATTTAATTGAGTTTACTTATCCCACATATTATCTCGTTTAATTTCATAGTTCAATATCAAAATCAGAGCTTGCATTTTGGCGAAATACGTTTTTGATTCCATTTAATGTGAACTATTTCATTAACTCGGAAAATCTACAGTCTTACAGTGGCTGCTCTAATTGACTGAGTGCAAATTATGTTTGGCTTAAAATGTGCCACATTGGGCCACAACAAGGAAACCATTTTCAATTGTCAGCTGTCCGCAGCATTAATGATTAATGAATCGTGTTGTGATTGCTGTTTGCCATTGTGGCTTTTGTGATATTTATTTTGGTCAAGCAACCGAAGAGCACTTTACACAGGCCATGCCACATGCAGTGTTGTAGCTCAACTTAGCTAACTCAACACGCAACCCCTGCAAGCCCCAATTTGAAGTTGTGCAAAAGCTTATTATAAAATTGGTGATGCAATAGACGCATGCATACTCATGCTGTCTCTCTCTCCCACCTCTCTCTCTCTCTCTGTCTCTCTCTCTCTCTCTCTCTCTCTGTCTCTCTTGCAGTATCATACTTCCCCTTGTGGCTTTATGGTATTTTGCAATTCGCTAACATATACTCGTATATACATATACATATATGTTTATTGTTTTTATGATTTATACACATGGTTGAGCTTTCATCCAGCTTCCCCGGTTGAGTTGGCTAATCATTTACGAGAGCACCTATACATAAGTCGTATATTCACCCGCCACCCCATCCACCCGCTGGGCGAGAAGTGTCCTGGCAGTCGACTGCTAATTTCTTTTGTACCATTTTAGTTTATTGCCTGCCTGGCTGCTGTCAGACGTGTCGTATACGCAACGCATTTAAAACACCCACACAAAGCAATGCGTGGGTTGGGTTTGTGTGCGGTTGTACCTAATTAGCAATGTAGTTGCCGTAATTGGTAACTGCAGCGATAGCAGATTTTTTGTTGAGTGCCTGCCCCTTCAACAAGAGCGTGATGTTGATGTCCCACTAAATAGATTATGTGAGAGCACGTTGCTGGCGAGAGTCGCCCCCTTTTGGGAAGTGGGCGTCTCAAATGCCAACACTTATCTCTTAAGCAAATGTGTGTTAAATGCCAACTCTTATCTTTTCAGTAAAGTCGCTGCAAATGACAATTCTTCAACTTGCTCAGGGCTTATCCTTTGAAATACAGCAAACAACTATGGCTCTTTATGTTCTATTCCAATAGGCATCGGAGTTAGAATGTGCTTACTTTTAATTAGTACCAGCATAATTCTGGCTTGCTTATCCACTGCTGCTAACAAACTAGGCTGCTACAAGCGAGCCTATCCCAAGCTCAGCTCAACGCTTGACAAGTGTTTTCCGTTTTGTTTGCTGCATGTTTGTAGAAGTCTGAAAAGCTTATCTCAAAAGCAAAACGCCGTATGCCAAATACAAACCAATTCGCACACTTCGCGCACTTTACACACTTAGTCACTTCACGCTCAGAGCAGCCAAGTTTAATGCAAATTTCGTGGGGCATGCTCTGACAACGCCAGACTCTATCGCTGCTGCTAGTGACAGGTCTTTGGTGTGTGCCCAGTCGCACTGGCAATCGCCATCCAAGTCACGCCAGCCACCTTATCGTACAGTGGAACCAGCTCCACCCGTTGCGCAGCGAAATCCCTTGAAGACATTTTACATTATCTCAATTCTAAGTCAAAAGTGAGTTTTGGAATTCACCTTATTTTCCAGAATGTTTGAAAAATATACTTCCTGGAAAATTAGCTGATTAGCGTCGAAGCCAAAAGAAAGAGTGTCTCTTTTTAAACCAGATTAAAAAAAATTAAGATTAAATGAATTTCATATTTTATTGAGTTTATAAGAAAACTGCAAACAAAACCGTAATGTTTTTCACTTAAGCCATTAATATTAATAGTTAATTGCTTTTTATACCCATTTTGTTCTGTGCAAACATTTTAGTATTTCTTGATTTTTGAAAAGATTTACGCACTGCGGTTCCACTGTGCGGTGTAACCATAATTTCAACGAACTCAGCGAATCTGACATCTCAGCGCATCTGACACTGCATGTAAATCTGAACCTGAGTTTGCGTCTGAAACGGAGTCTGAATCGAAGTCTGAATCTATGCGCATTGTGCCGACAGCGTCTGTTGGATAAGGCAGCGAGGAGGAGGGCATGTGAGGCGTGGCATGGTGTCCTGTTTGTGTCCAGGAACCGGGAAACTTTAAGCAAACACTTATACGCCTTATAAATGATTATCGTGTGCACTCAAGTGCCATCATCATCAATCAAATGTGAGCTCAACAGTATTGCGTAGCTTTTGTATTTTGTATCTAGAGCCATATTAGTAAGTATCTGTAAGTGCGAGGGATAATCAAGTGCACTTTCACGAACGGAAGTAATTCCGATTCTGATTCCAATTGTGAGTTCACAATTCTTTGGCCTGCGTATAATTTATGCTAATGAATTGCCTTCAGTTTTGCCCCCGATTCCGATTACATTTTGCACGCTGCCGCGCCATCAATCAATCAATCAATTTCACCGTGGTCTCAAGTGCCTTAACGGGCAACTCATAAACACAGGGTATGAGCGTAAACTGTATATATAAAATAGAGGTTATCATGAGAATGCCAGTAAAACGCGAAATAAAATTCAAACAAGTTTAATTGGCGTCTGTTGTCGATGCCCAGTCCACTAACTCCCAACTCCCCAATTTGGCCAACCATTACGGAAGTTTGGCGCCCTGCCAGTTACATGGAAATCACTACATTTGCAGCAGCATCATCAATTTCAAAGCAATTCCCTCCTTATGTATGTGGCGCGCACTTTGAAAAGTTGTCTATCATTTGGTTCGCACCGGCAAATCAACTAAACAACTTGAGGCGGCTTCTCACAGGTATTCGACGGTCACTCTCGACTATCTGCAGCTTGCAGTCGAATACATGGCGAATACTTGATTTTTCACGTACTCGCAGATATTTTCGATTCTGGTCCAACGATGGCCAGGCTCAGGCTCAGGCACGTAGATCTCTGTGGAGCATAGCCAACCAGTGGTCCATATCCATATGAGAAACTTTTTGCATTCACTTTTTATGATATGAGTTGGCCGGGCAGATTGATGGTCTACGTTGTATACATTGATTTCGTAAGGATTTCACTTCGTATTTCGGTATGCTTTACAAATTTGATGCCAGAATCCTTTTACAATCGACAACCATCAGACTATAAATTCTTATAATGTTCTGATAGTATGTTTGGCATTGCAGTGAATAAATAATGGAGGCACACTAAAGAATTTTAACCCACTTAAGCTCATTGGGTAAATTTAACATTTAGCTAACACCTAAAAGCCATTTACAAAAGCTGTCAAATAAATAATTAAAGAAGAATAAGCAAAATCGCAGGGAGCGCAGTGCAGCTGCGAATGTTGCACAATCCACACAGATGAATTACATTTGCACATGAGATTATCGAAAAAGAAAATGTACAAAGACCTAGATAAGCACGTCAATCATCGCTGCAAGCAGCTGTCATAGTTGTTGTCTGTTGAAAGAAAAGTGCTTGTGTCAAACACCATTTTGCTTACAATAATATTTTAGCTGCTGGCATTTTTATACCCTGAACCCATTGGAAATGGCTAAAAGGGTATAATGGCTTTGTAAAATACAGTATATACGAGTATGTATGTTCTTCATCAATCGATATAGCCATTTGAAAGGCAAAGTATTCTCATCAATATATCATATACTTTGAGATTGTTCAAATTTCATGAGCATCGCGTTAGTTTATTTTTTTTACACAAGAGACAAAATCAAAGCATGCTTACAAATGACTTTGTAAAACGTTTGAAAGGGGAAATTTGTCAATTAAACTGGAATCTAACAGCGGGGCGAAGTGTATTTCGCTGTCACTCACTCGACTCGACATTCGTATTTGATATATTTGTTTGTATTATTAATATCGGTCTATTATATCAGAGTGCTGCTACAGAAACAGTCGATAATTTTTTTTTAATAAAACCAAAATGTGAACAGGCGTTCGGTTTGCAAGGATGTACAATATTCGGTGTAGGTAAAGGTGTAGTGCTACAACTTGAACACGTATATTTACACATATTCAAGTATGTTTATGCTTTGATAAGCAACTGGGTATGTTGCTTGGAAGTGCACTTATTATAATGCAGCATTTCAAACACGTCTGACATGCGGATAGCTGTGACATTTGTTTCGTAAGGCATGCTGGGCGTCTTTTGCTTGGCTTAAATTCATAATCTGAGACAAGTACGTGCTGCTATTTGTTTCTGGGCAAAGGATATGGTTGGACTGCCCTTATGGTAATCAGCATTTGCATGCGTTCTACATGCAGCAATTTGAGGCAGGTGCACTGTGATCGGGACAGAGTGTGTGGCAGTTGGGGGCGTAAGCAAGTCTCTGGTAAAATGGTGCTGTTGATTTAACTGGTGCAGAAAATCAAAGGCGCTTCATCAGCGTCATTAATTTGATTTGTGTTGACTCACAAGCAAATAGCAACAACAGCCAGAAGCAGAAGGGCAACTTTTGCTGAATCAACTTCATGAATAATGCAACAACGAGGACACGCACACATTCTGTGTAAGCGGAACGGGGTGAGTGTGTGGCGAGTGGGTTATAGAGGCGACTATTGAGTTTTGTCGCTTATTGCCTCGTACTCGACTACGTATCGCTATCTCTATTCAGCAAACGTGCCCCATCTGTTGCGCTCCTCCAGTGTCTTCTTCTCTGATGCAATTACGCAATTTATGAAATTACAATAGCAAAGTGACTTTAGCTACAATTTTCGTTAGAGTACTGCACACACACACACACAGAGGGAGAGAGAGAGAGAGAGAGAAGGATACACATGCATGCTGCACATAACGGAAATTGCGACTGACATATATATGTATATATATGTGGCCCCAGAGCGGATATTGACGATGGTGGAGCTGGGAAGGCAACCAGCAGTTCATGTTGTTGCTACTTGATTGTCGTTAGTTGCTGCCTGCTGGTTGTACTCAGTCTTGATGAAGTATTTCCATCTGCTTGCACTTGGCTTGCCAGCGTCATATCAATCGAATTATCAGTTATGCAAACTGGCAATTTTTGCAGCGACATCTTCGTATAAAATCGCAAATAACATTTAAAATTGCCAATTTGTTGTGCATCCCACTTAATATGCGACTAAATGTTGTTAGAACATATAAATATTTTAATATGGTTTGATCTTTATGCAAATACATTTGATAAACACTATATTAATCCCGTCACTATATAGACTAGATCAATCTTGATTGTGTCTATACAAACATATCGCAATTTTATCGCACATCAACTGGTGATCGGTATCGATATCATATCTTATATACAGAGTTGCATTTTATGTTACCGGCTTAGTAGAATTTTGCCACTATCTGGCATGTGGAAGCATCATAAACGCAGCTGGCCAAATTCTGTTGCATATGCAAGAGGACTCAGCGACGGCACTGCTTTTCCCAACTTATGCAACAAAGAACACAAGACAACATTTGCTGCACACCAAAACAATCAAGATTTCGAAACAATGTAGCATACTTTTATGCGCATCGCTTTATACACATTAGTTATGTGTACACTCAGAAAAACGCCCGAAAATTCAGAACCGCCCAACAAATTGTATATTTCTCAACAATTGCGAAATATTTTCTTTGTTTAAGAAAGACTTATGACTTATGAAAGGCAGTAGTCGCTCTAAATTTTTGCAGTTGTTTTTATTTCTATTTTTTTCCGAGTGTTCGCTGTACAATTAATGTATATGGCGTGTGCGGGACAACGTGCCTCGCTGAATTTCTATAGGGCCAACTGATCTTTGGCGGGGTTAAACCGACTCCAAACCATCCTGGCATATGGCATAATCATAAAAAGCAGCTTAGCACTTATTTTGCAGTGGGAGCGATACGCACGCGTCGAGCTCAGTCTTTATTACGACTAGTCGCATTAAGTAAGTAAGCAGATTTCGATGGCTCGACTTATGTATATGTGTACATTTTTATTTGTACATTGTCATCTGCCCAGACATGGGCTGTTCACTGCCCACAGGTCAGGCGCAGACAGCGAACACACACACACACACACACGCATATGTTGTGTTGATACTTTGATTGCAGCAAAACGAGATCGTTAAATCAAAACAACGAGTTTGAGCACGTGTTGCCCGCTTACCATGATAAATGGCCAAGGCCAAGGACATGGCCTAGGCAGGGTGCGGAGATGTAGACATGTCCCTCAGCTAAACATATATACATCTACTCGTATATATATGTATTGTTGTCCCATTTATTCAGTCTGCATTTGATTGGCGTTCGGCATAATTGTATGTTAATATCGAGGCGTTCAAGTGGCTCAACAGCTGTCACAATAGCGTCGCAGATACGTACATATAAATATAAATATACATATATATATATACATATATGTACATATGCACGGCTACACATATATATAGATAAAGCTTAGTGATGTTGTCGTAGGCGCTTATGAGCTTGACCTTGACATTGTCACTGAAAGCGCTGATAAACTAAGCCCTAATCCACTGGCATTATGTACATTTGGCACTTTAGCAGACGGGTATCACACACAAGCACACACATGCAGTGAAACAAAGGCGAATCGAGTATTTCGAACAGCGAAAAGCCAAAATCAAGTCAAAATGCCCAAAGTAAGATTGCTTGGCCAGGGGAATACCCTATTGCCATGTGCCACCAGAATTGAATTTTATGATTTATTTCCCTTTATTTTATTGCTGATCAATTTTCGTTTAATAATAAAGAAAGTATTATCTGCATTTGAGATCTTAGGAAATACATATGTACATACATCTCATACCCAGCAAATATGGCACAAATGGCTTGCTCTACAGCTAACAAACTCAATCCCAGACAAGCGAATAAAAGCATATTTTATGTGCTTCTTGTCTGTTAGAGATGTACTCGTATATATGCTGTTAATGTGTGTATGTATGTGCATTGGCATGCTTTTAAAGAACTCTTTTACCCATTTAAGTAGAGTGTGTATTTGTACAATGAAAAGCAGCAAACAATGCGAAAAAAAGAAAAATCTATTTTCAGTGAAATTGACTTCTTAAAGGCTTAAGTCTCGTCCACCTTTACTATTAAAGTAGTCAAGAAGCGCCTTGTGTAAAGTGGAACTGTGTTAACACTGATTTGATTGTGCGAGAAATTTATTGTGCATCTGAGTAATTATAATTTTGCTACCGAATGCAAATTACACATGCATATATATATTTTTTAAATTATTATTATTGTCATATGTTTGTACTCTCTCAACTAACCAACTCGTTGTAGAAGTTTGAAGTGAAGGTGGAGCTTGTAACGCATTAAAGGAGAATACATACGAGTATGTGGCTTATCGGATAATATATATAGCTGCCATGGGAACGATTGATCTGCAGATTATTTCCCGTGCACAGCATTTCTTAATTTAAATTTTAATAAAGCACGCATCGCGATTTGGTTGAGGAGAGTTTTGAATCTGTTTTATTTGTGTGTCGTTTGTTACTTTGCCTTTTTCCTGGGGCTGGCGTCTTGACATTAAGTTGACAATTGCGCATTTGTGACCCTGGTAGTGACTCTACTGGACGCATTAGCTTCGCTTATTGTCGTATATCAGATTTAATGGCTCCACTCAGCAGCCAGCCAACAGCCAGCAGCCAACAGCCAGCAGCCAACAGCCAACAGCCAGCAGCCAACAGCCAGCTTCCTGAGAAGCTTAGCATTTTCTTTAATGGTGTTCACTGTTCTCAAAATGGTTTTAAAGGCTCACACAATTTGTGGCAACTGCAGCCACTCCACACTCACTCCAGTTAACAGGCTGGTCGTTGGCATTGCGCTGGCAACCTGACGGAGCTCATATGTATGTCGAGACGAGGCGAGACGAGATTGTGGGTGTTGCAATGTGTATGTTTCTTAGATTCATACGGTCTACGAGTATCAATCAACTTTCCAATTGTGTTCAGACATTTTGCGAAAATAATAGGCACAGCTAGCTACTTGGAAATCAGGACATTTCGCAATTGAATGTGTGAAAACTGAAGAATAAACATAGTCGAGTCTATAGCAAACATATATATTTTTACTTTTATGACCCATACGCTTAATTCCAGATTTCTTTCAAGTCTTGAGCCAAGCCATTTGTTAATAACAAGCAGCGGGAAAACTATGAGTTATATACAAGATCCACTTTGACTGGCATTCAAAAATATGTATTATTTTTATATGAACGCCGTTTACTGTGAGCACATTGCAAAAATTGAGAGAAACATTTTTAATTTGCATCGAAAGCATAGTTTCTACCAAATACTTATTGGCAATGTCAGCAACTTGTGTGCAGTCAAGAATGCAACGGCATCTGGCTTTCGGAGGGACAAAAAGTGTCAGTTGAATGGGACACCTTTTGAGTTGGCAACCAATTTCTGCTCAGATTTCCAATTGTCAGTTGTGGCCAAAGCACACCCTCTTGCACAAACACAAATCTAATTCAAAAACATACACACAACAAAAAAAAAAAATAAATAAATAAATAACAAGAAAAGAAAATCATAATAAGAAAACAGCAAATGAAGTTGTCGCATGCTCCCCGACTGATGCTGATGGTGACATGTCGCCGTTGTTGTCGTTGATTCAAAAATTTTAGTTGGAAATCGAACAATTTGCGGGCAGGACTGGAAAGGCTGCTCTGGCTTTCGCTTGCCTTCACATTTCGCCTTTGTCCGTGCCACTAACTTGTGAAACAGACACAGACACAGACGCAGGCCACGTGCCACGTGCCGAGTCGAGCCGAGCCGCTCACACGTCAAATTATGCTAATCAGGTGGCAGCCAAGAGCAGGCATGGCAGTGAACACGCCTAACGCCGCACAATCGATTGCTTCTTCGTGGAAATGAAAAGCGCATAGAAAATGAATTTATTTTTGGCCCATACCCGCTGCCCCCCGTTCATTGTAATTGGAGTGGCGCCAAGGACACGAGCCTGATGTGAAGGATGTGACCGCAGCGCCAGCCAAAAACAATTTTGGCGCCCTGCCCTCGATTATGATATGGAAAAAAAAAGAAAGGCGAACAGCACAAGAAATCTTAACTGCTCCTGCCCCAAATGAGGCAATAACCTAAGAGGAGGGCTGCCGAGCATTGAGAATGTTCGTTTAAGCGTTACCCCAATGCAAATTATAATTACATATGTATGTGCATAGACATATACATACATAAATATATAAACATGCAGATCCGAGCAATATCATGCTATATTTACGATTTATTTTGGAAAAAAGCAAATCTTTCTGTCCGATTTTTTCTTCTGAGTGAATAATAAGAGATTATTAAAAGCAGCTGTTTAAGGTATTTAGCCATAAGACTCAATAGCTTTACCGTTTTTCCATAGATTCTAGGAAACTATAATTTGTTTTGTATAGTTATATTGTATTAGAAAGACTGACATGTATGTCTATCTTAACTATCTTGATCTCACTACTTAAAACTCATCTCAGCCGATTGTTCCTATGGCAACTTGATAATAGTGTGTCGTCTTTAACTGTGGTGCTGATAATTCGTTACACATTGAAGCCGACACGAGCATGAGTATCAATTGTATCCCACAAATAGGAAATTGGAATAGGATATCTTTAGGTTGAGCACATGCTGCCTTCGATTAATAGATGTGGTATTTGGGCCAGTGTCAGGAATCGCATCTGAATGGTGTGCACATGTCACCAAACACACACACACACACACACACAAATAGTATAAAATAAAAGTGAAATTTATCAAGGGAATTGACTGCATTTCAATGCAGCAAACAACAATGGCAACTGTGTCGAACAGCACGGCCAACAACAAAAGCAACAAAGCTCATAAACATCAATTTGTGCGAGGGCAACCGCAGATAAAACATGAAAATGGCATTGCAATGCTTCATCAAGCAGTTGGTGAGGGAGTTGCCACAGGCAAAGCGGGTTGCCACGTACCATGTAAATTGATAGTGTCATCAGTTTTGAATAGCTGCCGTTGTTGCTCCTGTAAATGCTCCATTTCAAATACCGAATGGTGAATGGCAAATGTTGAATGGTGCATTTTGAATGACAAACTAGTTGTGTCGGGCGGTTGGGGGAGATGGATTGAATGGAACAACCAGGAATTTGTTAAAACATTGACAGTCTTCAGGGCAATTTAGTTGCATCAAATTATGTGAGCTATTATATTTATTACATTGTAACTAAATTGAAACGACTATAACATATATATATAACATGTATGTATGTGATGTATGTGATGTAAGTGAATGTGTTCCGGGAAAGATGGCCTAACTTAAAGTACAACAAGTTTCTGCCTGTAGCGAAGCTTTAATGAGTTGGAAAAAACAGAGTGCTGTGTTGCCGAAAGTATTCAGTTGTTGAAGTCCAAGTACTTCTACCGGCACCTGGATTTGAGCCAATTACCAAACTACCCTCCTATCCTTAAACATCGTTCTCTCAGTTTTTGTCTATCTTCTCGTTGCTGTTGCCCTGCAGATATGCAGTTGATTAATAAGCTTTGGCTACAACGGCAGGAGGAATGGCTGTCGGCGTTGTTTAAAGTTGGTACTTTAGGTAATTACTTAATGCAAATAAAGCCTTGGGGCGTCATACACTTGGAATACAAATAAACACATACACTTTTAGGACTAGCAGCAATGGAGTGGGGAAAAAAAAAGTTGACATTAGTCAACAGCCAGCGGCTAATCGCCACCAGCAAGCCAGCCCCTAAGTTTGTTATCCAAACTCTTGGAAATGAATGGCAATAATCATAGCAAACTATTTGGCAACTCCCCAATTTCGCGCTCCGTATTCACTGTTGCAACCAGCACCCACCTCATCATATTTAAGATGCTGAGTAATGATTTAGGAACCAACAAATAAATAATAATAAAAATAAACAAGAACGAATATTTTGTCAAGTCGAACATTAGATACCCTCGCGGACCCGAGGGTTATTAATCCATGGCCAAAAAGTAATTGGTATACATACATTTTAGGGGAGCGAGAATGTTGGTTTTCTTAACAAATTTTAAATACCGATTCCTATATAAATATGTGATGCTAATGCAGCAACAGTTTCAAAAGAAGCAAACTAGTTTTCAAACAGACACAGACAGATATTCAAAGTTGGAAACTAATAAATATCTATATATGTATACTCTATGAAGTCACAGTTGTCTACTTCAATGTGTTACACACTTTGTAACATTGTCATAGTATCCGGTGTAAGAGTATAAAAATCACGCACGCATATTGCAAAAACAAAAGTCCAAAACACTTACAATAGAAATGGAGCTGGTAGGGAGTATAAGGTGGGGTATAAGTATCTCAGAGCTCAGAGCTAATGGGGGGGATATGGGATACGCTATATAGTTGAGGACTTATGCTATGAGCTCTATGGGGCTGGCGACATGTCAACGAAAGCGCCTCTTGCTCCACTTGAAGGCATTTATATGTGTCAGCATGTCATGACCATCATCAATCACTTTTGAGTTATTTGTCAGTTGGGTTTCTCTTCGTTTCTTTTTTGGTCGGCTTACGACTAGGTAACTGGGGGAGAGAGTACTCAAAATTGGACTATGTACTCCTACATCCAGAGAGCTGACATTTATGAGCTGCCACTAGCCACAGCTCATGTGGACAATATGCGCCTCGGGGGCACAGACTGGGGCTGGGGCTGAAGCACATACCCTTCACAGACAACACGCCAAAAACACACTCTGCAACTGCACTCAAATAAAAACCTTCAACATTGCCCTGAAAACCAGAAAGTTTTTGTGGTTTAATGGAAATAATTTCTTAATTTACACAATTAAATTTCCTAAATTTAGAAACGCGTTCGTTTAATCGAAATATATAAAAATACTGTCTTTATAATATACTTTAGAGTTTACCTTTTTTTTTGTTTTTTGAGTGTTGATGGCTGCATTTGCTGCAGCAGAGCCCTTAAAAACTGTAAACCATATGTGTGTTTTGCCATTTGTCTTGCTTAACTGAAGTGGCAGCATATTTGTGGCATAAATGTGGCCTACTAAAGCCGATGTCGCTACCAGTATTTGTCACAACTTCCTTTTCTTTTTGCTTATGGTTATTTTTGGCAGCGCACTGAGTTAACAAATTACGCAATATTTATTGTTTATTTTACTGTTTATTATTTTAATTTGAGCATTTAAGTGTGCATGTGCTTGTTTGCCGTTCAAATTAGGACAGCGAAGACAAACACAGCAATATAAATAAATCAAGAAATTTGCAGAACTTTTAAATGTATGCAGATACACGCACACACACACACACACACACACACACACACACTGCACAGAGTGTTCTCTTTGCATATGAAAATGAGTTTGGTTTTTTACCCATTAACTGGTTTTTTTTCTACGGTTTTTTTTTTGTATTTATGTATTTAGATATTTTTCTTTTAAATTATCCTATTTTTTGATCTATTTACTTTGGCCGCATGTCCTTCGAAAATCCAATTAAAAAAGTCAAATTGAAAAACTATCAAAACGTATTAATATTAAAATATTTTGACATTTTGATGGGCAGTGCTAAAAATAATTTTCATAATGTGTAAGGCTTAGCGACATTCAGATGGCCTGCCTTCAAATGAATCAAAATGCTAGTCAATTTGAACAGTTTTTTTTGTAGATTGCAAATTCAGCTAGTTTTATGAACATTTAATATTTTTATTTAATATTTTTTGTGTAGTTAGCAAAAGAATAAACGAATTTGTTCATGCTTGTGTTAGTCGAGAGAATGCTTATCCAAAGCTGACACTTTCGCTAATCATGACATATTCAATTACTTTTTATACTCTTTCTTTAGAATTTTGCCGTGATGCACGGAGATGTCGCCAAGTTTTGACTACAATTACCAGCCAAGTTGATATAGTTATGACCGGCTCTCTGTCTGGCTGTCTAGTTAAGCCATTTCACTACATAAATAGTATGGAATCAATCGCTGGGTATTTTAAGTTTAATGTGCAAGGGTATCTAATGCTCGGCTTGCCAAAGATTGCCGTGCTTTCGTGCTATTGTGTAATGTTTGACTATAAATTCACTTTTCAGCTGACTGAACTTATGCGTAAAATGCAAGCAAACTCTGTTTTCTCTTCCATTATTTATCCAGCAAATTAAATTAGCAAATGCCCAACAGTTTTTAATCCAAATGAATTTGGAAAATGTAAAGCCAATGCACTTGCACCAACTCCAGATTGAACTTAGAATATAGACTTTCTTCAGCTTCGCCTTGCTTTTAAGTTCTTGTTCTTAGCAAGGCAACTCTGGCACCTCATCTTAGATGAGATACTGGCCAAATATTGTATTATTATTCTCAAATGTGAACCTCACGAAAACAGCTTCTTATAAATTTGTTTTTGTTATTATTATTCTTCATTTAGAGTCCGTCCCTTCAAGTTTCTCTTAGCAACAATATGAGGCCCACAGGTAAGTCTCCATCAACACTTAGAGTCTGTAGAGTCTTGTCGAGTCTGGCTGGGGAACAGTTACCACTTCTGGCAGTTTCGTCTTCGCCAACAACATGTAATTAGGAGTGCTTGTTGCAACATTGAGGGATACTCGGTCTCCCAGCGGCATATAAGTTGTGACTTGTGTGTACACAGCGGGCTCAAGGATACTGTCTTCAGCAGCGTCTAATATGAGTTATGATCTCTGTACGGCTGTACATGTTGTTAAATTCAACATCTTCAATTAAATTCCCATTTTTATTTCAGGGTTGACGTCACCGTCTTCGATTCTGTGCGCTTTGTGCGCCAGTGTTGGGTAATTCGCGTTTAATTAGTCTAATGATTCTAGCAACCAAGTTCTTGGCAGCTGCCTCGTGCGCTCAACTCATTTGCAACAAATTAAATTTTTGCAACAATTTGTCAGCAAGTTTCCCAGTCGGGTCACACAAACTTGGCAACTTTTCATTCCAGCTCATTTCGCAACACCAGCAATCGCTTTGGATTCCGTCTCCTACTTCGTCTCCTCCTCATCGTCTGACGCCTCCTCCAGCATCAAAAGTTGCTCATCTAATTTGATTTCCGCTACTGTAGTTTTTGGCCATTGTGCAGTTGTAGTGCCTTCAGGAAATTAAGCTGCAGACACTATCCGGTAGATTCCCTATTTTTCCATACCCTAGACCCATAAATATGTTTTCAAAGGTGGTATTTGGAATAGTGTAAATGCTCTTGTAACATACAGAATATCCCGCGAGTTAATCGTTTTTTTGTTATTTATTTATTTTTATTTAAAAAAAGAAGAAATTAAAGCTTACCTTGTGATCAAACCTTAATACTAATATTAGCATCTTCACATTCAAAAATTATAAATTAAATTATTTTTAAGCATTTTTTTTTATATTCTCATCAAATCAAACTAAAAATCAAATCAAACAATAAAAACCAAAGGGTATCTGTTAGTCAATCACTTACGTTTCTTATACCTATTTTTTAACATGGCTGCAGACGCCGCCGACGGCGCATCTTTTTTTGGCCTTTGATGCTTGCCTCAATTTCCGTTAGGCGGAGCATTTTATAATTATGTGTTTGTGGGGGCAGACTTCATCTAAACAGTCCTTATCTTGTGCTCGCATGTGTCCTTCATTTTTTTTGTACATGTGCTCATGTCCTTTTGGCATAATTTAGTTCAATTTGACATGTGCACAAAATACGTGTAGTTGAACAACTTCTATAATTGTGGCACACAGAAAACTGTGTGGGAGTTTGGAAAATGTCCCTTTAAAATGTTTTTGTACCACAGTGTGTATTTGAATAACGTCTTTACGTAAATGCTAATGGACTGTACTCAGTTGACAACAATCTTATTGTACTCGCACAAAGTGTATCCTACAAGATGCCAGAGAGAGAGAGAGGAGTAACTTATATATGCACAAATGATGGTAACTGAAATGTGCTTAGGGAACAATATAATTAGTAGGATGAGTCAGCTTATTCGGCGAACCCGTTAGAGTGGAATTCCAACCCTAGTCGACTACAGACATACAAACATTTTCCCATTCCAGATCAGACAATTAAATAATGGATACGTAACAATTTCAACAAGCTGGCCAAGTTAAATAAAATTGTTCAACTATGTGCAACCATGGCAACATACGAAACATAATAAATACAAGCATCTATTGTGATACAAAGCGTCCAATCTCAATCTCAGCCACTCAACGTTGTTTGCTCGGTCTCAATGAGCTCCAGCTCCAACAAAATTAGCAGCACTTGTCCAGCTCATATTGCAACAACAATCTGCGGGGGCAGACGGATGGGTCGGGATCGGAAGGGGCAGCTGTTCTTAACCCACACGGACACCGTTGACTACGGACTACATTCAGAAAAAAATCCCCTTGAATTTTAGAAATTCACCATACTTGTCGTCTCAAGGGCTCCTCACCGTATTTTATTCAGAAATGAAGTTTCTAAAAGTGAATCTTGTTGTTATTGAAAAACCAACCATTTCTTAATTTCAAGTCGTATTTTCTAGTTCTTATATTAATAAAAATCTAAAAATAAGGCGATTTTTTTAGATTTAAGTTGAGTTTTTTTCTGAGTGTACAGAGTGCTGATTGTCGTGGTCGTCGCAGTTTTATCTCTCTGCTAAGTATAAGCCACGCCCACGCCCAAACGCCCAATTGCTGCAGCGTGCACATATTATAATATATTATTTTTGTCTGCCACGAGACTGTGTCAGCGGAAGGGGCATAGAAGTTGCAGAGATGCGGCTGCGGATACGGCTGCATGTAGATGTAGGTGAGATACTGCAGATTCGAGTGGGCTTACTTGCCTCTAGCCTCGACACTCACCTGCTGCAGTGTGGCACACTGCAGGATTAGCTGACTTTGACCAAAGCCACAATTAAAAATAATGATCAATGAGAAATAACATGAAAGTGCCGAGCTACTGAATACCCTTCACGCAACTCAAGAATCAAAATAAAATATTATCATTTTGGTGTTCGAAGTTTGAGAAAGAACTTTGGTTACTCGTTTTCCTACAGCCTCTCAAATCGTTTTATTTCAATTTCATTGTATTTATTCCCTCTTATTCGATAAGATGTATTTGGCTTTGAAGGTTGATTGATTGGTTTCGGATTAGTTCCTTGCCGAGTTATATGCAGTATAAGGTTTGGCGTTCACATTGAAAGCGGCTTGAGTGAAATATACATAAAAGTACGCTTTAGAGTATCTCCATATCCATATTAGAGCACTTTGATTTTGAATTCTAATTGGCATATTTTTTCTGTTTGACAGCGTTGTGACCCAGTTTGCGTTTACATTACAGGGTATAGGTAGCGGTGTGACAAAGTTTGCAGCTGCTCGTTCTCCCACAATCTATTAGCATTTTACCTATGCTTACAAACCCCCCTTCCCATCCCTCCATCCACCCATGCTTCCTTGCAGACCAGCAGCTCGACAACTGAGCAAATATGAAAATTTGTGTAGCCACTTTGAGGGACAATGCATATTTTGTTTACTCGTACTGCAGACCACAACTACTATAATTAAATTAGAAAACATTAGCAACTAACTGGACTTTAACAGAATTACAGTATTTCAAAATATTTGCAACAGCAGCATTAGCATGTAAGCTGGGGGCATTGAGGACAAAGCGACCAAGCTGGACATGGAAAAGAGCATGATGAGGTTACAATGTGGTTGGCAAGCGTGAAATTAAATGATGACACATACGCACACACATATGCACAGATACAAACACACACACTCACACACACAGACATGAGCACAATGTGCATCAAAAGTAAAATTCCCTACAAAAACTGAACAAACAATAAAGATGCGCCTAGAGGCAGTCGATTTTGTGGCATATAGAACGATGGAGAGCCCATTGTGCTAATGGGGTCAGTTTGATGTTTGATTGTTTGATGGTTGAGGGAGTTGGTGCACAGTCGCAGCAACCGCAATCGCCACATGTGTATGTGACAGGCAGATGTCCTCAGGTTAAGGCCAGCATTAACCCACTTTTGTGACTTTGTCTTCTCTCATACGACTGGTTCTGAAGCGCACTGAAGCATGATGGCAGCTTGTCGACTAGACCACACTTTGCGCGTAATATATAAATACATATATATCGATAGTTATCGCATATTGGCGTTAAATATTTTACCAATTGACTTCATCCCTGGTCCTCGGAGACTTGAATTACATGTGCCCACTGGCACTGAAAAGTGGGTCGCAGACCGAGTAACTTTTAATGAATCACTAATTATTTGATTTATGATAGAGCTGTGGCACGCACTCGTAAGTGACTCGGCAAATTGACTGAAATTGTATACATATTTCGAAACGATAACAGCACAGAGAATCAGACAGACAGAGCAACAAAGAGGGAGTGGCATTCAAGAAAATGCCATTCTTGCCTGTGGCTTGGTCCAGGGCTTTAGTTTTTATGTAGTGACCAAGATGTATTTCATTGCCCATTACAAATTACACATACGCCACGTTGCTACGGCAACTAGAAGGACCACGTTGAGAACGATGACAGTAACCATAAAAGTTTTTTGTTGCAAATTGCTTGCAGCATCTACGCAAGCCTAGAACAATTATTGCCAACTTTGTGTCTACGGGCAGCATAATAGGCGATGTCAACAACTTGGCCATCCTCGACAAATTGATTTTGTTTGGTAAAAATAGCCCATCAAAACATAAATGGTAAATTAATTAAAAGACTTTGGTATTTTAATTCAATATAATTGTTTTTTGTTTTGCAAATAAAATAAGCACTGCCTTTTAAATGTTGCCATGGCACTTTGTTTGATGTGTGCTTATAGAGTGTTTTCGTCGTTCCAGTGTGAGTGCCACTCATGTTGTGCGATGATTCATTTGCGCTGCACAGTCACAGTCACAGTTAACATCAAACATCGATCTCACAATCAC
The DNA here is from genome assembly GCA_035041595.1 of Drosophila basisetae. NCBI lineage: Eukaryota > Metazoa > Arthropoda > Insecta > Diptera > Drosophilidae > Drosophila > Drosophila basisetae. The sequence goes on along the minus strand of JAWNLB010000174.1, from coordinate 10,438,496 downwards.
CATCAATCACAGTTTCATTTATCTATTTGGATCTTGCCTGCACTCATGCTGCGTGCCAGAGAGTCCACTTCATAAATGTGCACATTATTAACATTTCAATTCAGCACACGGCCACGCCAAGCTACCCTTAAAATGGACACAAGAACATATTTTCCATACGCGTACCTAATTTAATGTGCCAGGTAACATATTATTCAGGCTAATTATGTTGATTCATAACATTGAAAGACCTTTTGACGGTGCTCGCCGTGACAAATGTCCTTCCTCCCGCTCCTTAGTCCTCGAACCGGACTTGGGTCCTGGTTGCGTGTGACACACTAGACGCAAAATGCTAATGCGCCGCTCACCCCTATGCCCCATCGTTGTTTATGTCAAGTTGCCAGTCGCCCGGTGAACTGAAATACGAATTTGTGCAGCAATCGAATTTGAAAGGCTTTTATTATTATAATAGATATATATGTATGTACAAATTGAAGAACTGCTTCCTGTATTTTCCATAGCCAAGCACCGAAATAATGTCCATGTTGCTTCATTTTGACTTATGCCTCATAAATCTTTGCCATATTAATTTTTGTACTTACGCAGAGAGCGGACCCAAAAATTGAAGGGTCAAAATTTTATGGCGTGTCGCTCACTTTGCAACCGTGAAAAGGTAATGTACATAAAACTTCTATGAGAACATCTTAAACATACATTTTTAGGGTTTTTTCTTTTGTTTGTGGAGCAGAGAAAATGTAGGGGCATAGCCAAAGAGTAACCAAATTGTTCAAGAACGAACACTCTCTAAGAAGTGCCAATTCATGGACAAAATTACAAGTTATGGATATTCCGGACTTGCAAAAAAATAATAATAAAATATGAGATATATGAAATAATAAATCAGTAAAACAAAAGTTATTCGCAGAATGAACACTATCTTGAAATTTAACATTTCATTTCATTTAATTTGAAATAAATATTTGTTATAGGTTCAAAATAACTATAACTAACATCTTGCTGCAGTGAAATCTTTTAGATATACTCGTATAAGGCTTGCACTTAAGATAATCCAATCAGTTCGATACAAGACGTCGACTCGTTTGATTTGGCTTATGTTATAGTATTCTAAACACAAGTAATTAAAAATAATAACCCGACCTATGTGAGTGAAGGATCAGGCAATTCATGCTCTGAGCACAAAATTTGAAAGCAAATCAGGACAATAAATAAGCCGCAGCGGTGCCGGAAGAGCGTCAAACTGCTCAATTTAAGTGGTAAACGCGGTGGATTTTTTTTTTCTGCATACGGCACTGTGATATGTTCGCTGAGCCACTGAGCTAGCTGAGAGATAGCCCTCAGAGACGATAACCAGGTAACGAGCATGCGTTATGCATGGCGTATGAGCAATAATTACAGTACGCTCCGAGGAGACTTCAAGTAAATTGCAATTGATTGCGTTCGGCTGAAGCCCATTCAACGAGAATTCCCCAATTTAACTTAAGCACGCAAACATGTTTGGAAATGCACAATTCACCAAGTTACAGCTTATCAAAATAAATCTCTTCGGGTGCTTCAGATTCGCCCACAAATTTGCCAACCAAATCTTTGCTGACACTTGAAGAGAAATGCCCAACTGGAATTCTCATCAAGTGATTGTCGAACACGTCTGAGCGCACAAAAATGCAATTATGATGCTAGTGGTAACTGAATGTGGTTTCACTGTCTCCGGACGGGATTGGCATTTGTCCATGGGCTATTTGTACACCGACAACTCGTTCCTTAGCCAAACTACCTCGCAGACATTAGGCGACATTCCGTGAGCCAGCCATGTTTGTTGAGTTCGAGTGTGGCAAATACAATTTATATGTTAAATTAATTGTATTCATAATTAAGTATTCTTTTAAATGTGTTCTAGCTATTTGTATAGTTTTTGTTTTTAAGCTACTACGATTATATCGAACACATAAAGAGCTTTGTGCACAAGAGAGCAATTATGAAGCCAGTGGTTACTGCTTGTGGTTTAAAAGACCTTGGATGGGATTGGCAACTGCTTGCCGACCATTTTTCCTGGCAACTCGTTGCCTCGCAAACCGCATGCAATCTAATTGGTATATTAAAGTATAGCAAATACAATTTAAAAGTTAAAGGCTACATTATTTCATGACGAATGCAAATGTGCCACAAAAAAAAAGAGTTTTAATTGAATACATGGCATATATTAAATTTCTTTTAAGTGTAGGATATATTTAGAATGAATGGCTTTTTGTATGGACTTTCAAACTGTTTTATGAAATATAAGCCCATTAAAGTATTCAGTATAGTTATTTCATTATTCAATAAATAAATACAAAATATAAATGATTTATAATTAAGGTATTTAATACAATCAAGCTCCAACCAAATATAATTGGAATGGTCAAACTCGAGTAGTTTTGTATTTTCTACGACTTCGGCTGGTTTGTTACCTTTTGATTGACCGCACAAGGTCCACAAACCAATGGCACTTGGGAAGGCCGCAAAAGCTTTGCAGACCCACAGATTGTTGGTTAGTTTGCAACAAAATGCCGTTATTTAGACTTGCTTTGTTGACCTTAGTTTCACTCTAAGATGTCCGAGTGATGTCTGAGAGTCTGCATCATTCACAACTAATTAACTGCCAGAAGCGTATTCAGTGAGAAACCGCACTTCCAAATTGATAGTTTTGTATGTGTTTGCCGTTGCGGTTGCAGTTGTTATTGGTCTTCTAGTTGAATGTTGTTGTTGTGAGCCACCTCTCACTTAATTGGAAGCAGCCAGGGACCCACAAAACAAAGGGGCAGATAAAACGAATGCCCGTCGGGTGGGTAGATTTTAATTTAAATGCATGCGGCAATTTTTGTATAGAAGTATTAGAATTATTTTCGTTTTTGTTTTTGTTTTTTTTTTTGTTTTGGGGTTCTGCCATTTGTCTGCGGTTTGTCTGAGCGTTTTCGGGTTTGCGGGCTTTATGTTTAATTGCAATGGAAATTTTCCATTTGCCGTTCTTTGGTATCCGTTTTTATTTAGTTTATGTTAATGTTCGCTCATTTTGTAATTTTGTAATTTGCCCTAATGGTCCCAAGCGAAATATTAATACATATTAACACAAATGCTAAGCAGTTGAAGCTTCCCTCTGATCAGATATAACATATACAAGTCGGCAGCTCTTAATTACTTTAAATATAACGCTATTACCAGCACTTTCAGCTGATGCTGTTTATTTGTAAAATAATCCCTGTTACATACATTTTTTTGGGGTGCCAATTTACATTTTTTGATATAAATTAATTAATTAAAGAAATGCCTAAGTATGGTAATTATATCTTGAACATAAGTCGGCAAGTCGATAAATGGCAACACAACCGAATTGCGAATGTGCTATTTGAATAAGTGGAATAAGCAAATTTATTAACCGGATAAACAAAGGTCACATACAGTAAATTACTGCTTTATCGCAATTCACAGCTAATATTGTGTTGATCGATGTTGTTGTGCTTGTCAGTGTGTGTGTCCAGTGCATAAATTCAATTGAAAATTAATTAGCGACCAGTGGTCGAAGTGAACCAAAAAGCAACCAAAAACAATCCTCAAAAGCCTAATTGCCTTTGATTTTATTCGTTTATCGATACTTGGACATTATTATAGGCTTATCTCACCCACACATATACATACACATACAAATACACACACACACACGTACACACACACACACTCACAGACATATATATAGACACACATTTATACAGATACAGTTCCAAAGATAGACATAAGCCCAGAACAGAATTAAATTGGCATTAGGCAGCGGCAAACAAACAATTTTTGTGGGTCCGGCCTTGTACTCGACTTCATGGAATTAGGGAGGGAGGGGGGATGATGAGGATTTGGGTGTCCCTTTTTGGTAATGGCTGTGGCAGCATAACATGCCACATTGTCGCTTTGACTTTTATTTATTTTGTTAGACGCATTTTGAAAAGCCAATAAGCAGCTCCTGATTGATTATCTCCTGCCGACCTGATGCCGTTCTTGTTCTTCTTATTCTTCTTATTCTTCTTTTTGTTGTTGTTGCTGTTGTTGTTTACTTTAATGTATAAGTTTGCCACTCGCACAATTTTCACGGCGTGTGCGTTGCCGTCAATCAATTTTGGTTGGTAAAATAAATGAGGCGTGTGCAGCATTTATTTGTTGCCTACTTCTTGGGGCGCCCGTCTGTTGCGTAAAAGGCTTAAAATTGATCGGATACTGCCGTTGTTATTGCTTTTGTTCTCCATCTTCAGGTTATATAAAACATGCCGTTCTTCTTGGGCTTACTCGCCAAAGAACTGCCATTATAAATAGCACACGTCTAACGTAAGCTCCGAGTGAGGTTAGCCTTTCACTCTTCGAGACCGCATGCCACTGGCAGAGCTGCCACTATCCCAAGTTGAATGCCAGTTGAGTGGAAGGCTCTGCGGCAATGACAACAGCAACAGTGGCCACAACTACAAAATGTGGCGACTGCACTTGGCTGCCATTCTCACACACAAACGAATTCAAGCCCCAACACCCATAGTGAAATGATTCAAAAGCTAAAAGCCAACGGAATCCCATCACTTTCATAAGAACTTTCAAGTGGAGGCGGCAACCACTGCCACTCACACAACACCCACGGTCCATCGCCCCACCATCAAATGCACTAAAATAATCACACAGCTTAACATAATAATTGTGCAACTCAATGATAAAGCCAAGTTGTTAGTTGTTGTTAATACCATCACAGAACTAATTTTTGCACTTGCCATTTGCTATTCCTTAAGTCTATTAATAATAACAATGACAACAACGAGTTCAAGCGGGGTAATTTGGAGTATTAGATCAAGCTTCTTTCATTTCATCGATAACTGTCCTTACAAATATCGATACATATCGATTTCCGCTGTGAACAAAAGCCAATATTTATAATTCAAAGCATAAATGTGCGCATGATGTGTGAGAATCGAGCTTAGTATATATGTATTCTGCAATATATATTCAATTCAATTCGAGCTGGCAAATTAAATTTTACGCTGACTTAGTCTTCAGTATCTGTGTAGGACATACGAATGAGAGCTCTTCCAAGCATGGTTTCATTTGGTTGTGCAAAACTTTTTAAACAGAAATTTGGCACGAAAACTAGAATATATTTTCACTCGATTTACTTTGTTCTTACATGCTCTATCTGTCTGTCTGTCTTCCCAAATCCCAAAGATAGAATAAAACGACGGATGCTAGAGTCAACTAGATACAACAATTTCCATTCAGACAAAAACTTGAAGTTTTGGTTTTATTTATAGTTCTTCTTAGTGGTCTAATTTACAGACATTTATAACATTTAAACTTGAAATTTGTTTAAAATAATTACTGGTACACAGACATATCAACATTGAATCTTGAATTTTCTTTTACATATACAAATTTGTGTATACATGTATATACTTAATATCTAGGGGAAAAAAATGTTAAAAAAAAACCCTTCTTTTATATATGAAATATCATTGAAAGTTACTGCAAACACGGAAGATTGAAACTTATTGTTGTTGCTCTGTCAACTGGAAATTCGTTTTATTTGTTTTTGCTCGCTGAAAATATTTGCGTGTCATTTAAATCAGTAAACACTGGGGCTCAAAAGGTTTACAAATTTAAATGAGTTTCATATATTTTTCTTTGCAGAGTTTTTTAGTTTTAACTTAGCTAAAGTCGTCTTAATGCTAAAATTTATTCGGTTTTTCTGTTTTTCGCTTACACCAACTTTTACAAATGCCGCACAAAAATCGCACAAAAATAAACATTAGAATAGGATCTTATGTGTTGGTTTTTGTAAATACTTAACAAATATGTATGTTTGCATGGTTTACTTGTGTTTTTTTTTTAAATACATACTTAACTATTCGTATTGTTCCTGTAATTATTATAAATGTAATTATTTCCATACGCCTCTCAATTATATGGAGAATCTCAAATTTGTTGATAAGTTATATGTATGTAAATATGTTCGTACATAACTAGATGTATATATGTAAACTGTTATCAGAGTTTTTTTTAAATTTATTTGAATCATTTCTTGAATTGTTTCGTTTTTTAAAAAGTATTATATAAGTTACACATATCTGCTATTCAAGTTATTTATCACTTTCGATTTGCCAATTCATTTAACATTCAATTCTTTAATCATGGACAAGTTTAGTGTTTTGTTTTTGTGTTTAGCTCCAGTAGACTGGAATGTGAACTTCAAATGTTTTCTAGAGACTTTATTGCATTAATTCTTATATTGGGTAATGAATATCTTATAGCTTGGTACACATTTACAAATAACACACAAGTTAATTTCAATTGTTGGTATTTAACCTTTTAACCAGCGAACTAGAACAAACATTGAACATTTAAAATCTGTACTAGTTTAAGTTATTTTTATACTGCAAAAGTTACGGATCGAAGGTTATCATTAAATTGTGTGTGAATATACATTTTATTTGCTCTGACTACAATTTGCAGTTAAAGAATTAGGTTATCAATTATTTCGTACATTCCAGCTACTCTTAATGGGGTTTCTCCTCTTGTCGTCACCTTCTCGATAATTCTCGAAAAAAATTGTTAAAAAAATTGTTGAGGACAATTCTCATGCCCATTCTATAAACTTGTCCAGCTCAATGAATCTTTTTATTAGTTGGTTTAAAACCAGAGTATTCGCATATGATTTTTAATTATTATTTGTATTTTTTTTCTTCCCCCTTTAGGACTTACACCGAAATGAATGAATGAATGAATGAATGCTGTTAAATTTTAAACGTTGCGCTCCTCGGCAATTACGTCCATGTTGCTGGTGCGACGCTGTTGAAAGTGATGATGATGATGATGGGGCATATGAAGATGCTGATGCTGATGCTGCGGCGTCATTTCTATTGACTCCGACGCCTTCGGAGCGGAGTCACCGGCAACGGCGGTGCAGACGGCAGTGCTACTGCCACGCCGCGGCACCAACATCACCAATTACTAGAGGACAGTCTCATTGGTGTTGGTGCAGGTGCGTGGGCCATTCACGATCGAGTACTTGGACGAGCTGTCCTTCTTGCCAGCGATGCGACCCATAAATATCTCCTTGAATGTCTCACGGAATTGACGCGACATGCCGCAGTAGATGCCAAAGTTAATCGGATAGCTGAGCACCAGAAAGAAATTGGTCAGCAATATAAATATGTTGGCAATGCCATAGTCCAAAAATTCAATGATCAGCGAGCTGACAATGTGCATGGATGTGACGACCGCAATGGGTATCTCGGCAATGAGAAACACCGACACGACCACAATTAGCATCAGTGTGGTGCAGTTGGAGTCCCTCAGCTTCTTGCACTCCTTTTTGCGGTTCTCGCGAAACAGCAGCTTGCGTCGCTCCTGCGCCTGCCTCAATGCCGCAAACAGCAGAATGTTGAGCGTGACCAGAATGATGCACGGCAGCAGATTCACAAATAGCACACGGAACAAATAATAGCTGGTATAATAGAGATTCACGCCAATGTACTCGTGCACCCACAGCGATGTCTCCAAGTGGCATACCTCCGTCTCGTTGCCATTCCACTCGATCTGCATGGGCAAATAGGTGCGATCGAAGAAGCGAGGCAACTGATGCAGAAACGCCAGCAGCGCAATATAGAAGGTGCAACGCCTCACGCGCGGCATTGTGCACCAGGTCCGTGCCATTGGGGCATGACACACGTAAATGTACCTGCAATTAAATAGTGCATAACATCATTGTCAATAATTATTTGTTGTGAGCAAGTAAAGCGCGTGGAAATCATCTAAACTATTCGTACTAAGAATATTCGAAAAGCATTCGACTACAAATAGTGTCCACAATATAACAAATGTAAGTTTTTAATAACCATTACTTTGATTTATCGTGAAATTGTTAAGAGTACATTAACACTCATTACAACATATTACTTTGTTGTCTTGGTTATCTATCGACTCATTTTGTCGAGCTGATGATGTCTTCTGCAATGCAAAAGAAAAATTATTGCTGGTTTGCATCTCTAATATCGATTTTGCATTGAGTTCAGATAGAAACATGTAGTATAATTAACGTAACTCGCAAGGAACTGGAGGAATATAAAGTAAAATAAACATTATCTGTGGCAGTACCTTTAAAGTTAACTGCTGTCTGTCATATACATCGTGTTGGCCCTTAGCAGACGGCCATTACAGTGTCTGGCATTGGGTTTTATTCACGCAATGTTATCCGAGTTAGGGCATAAAAGCAACATCTAATCACATTTGCCTAATATCATTTTATTGCCAGCCAGGCCAATGAGTAACCCAATTTGGCTTGTGCAAATTTATGATAGCAACGTGTCGACGACGTTGTCGTTTGCAACCTGCCGCTTCTCGTAACTTGATCCATTGCCAAGTGAACCACAGAACCATACGCAATCAAATCCATTTTAAGCAAAAGCTAATCAACTTGTCATTTTATAATTACAGAATTTAAGTAATTTCCGCAATTTGTGAAAAGTGTTCGCATTCAATTCAGTGTCGTCAAGCTTAAGCAAATTAAGTCACTTCAATGCTGGCCAGTATCCAAGAGGAGTTTTCATCAACTCTTATAATAGTTTTAACTTGGAGGCATCCACCCACCATTCCAACCAAGTTGTGGCCCAGAAAGAAGCTTAGGCAGCTTTGCTGTTGTCGTTTCTTGGCCATCGCAATGTTTTGCCAACTCATAATTTATGCGCATAATTATTGACACCTCCTCCGAAATTTGCCGGAGTTAGTCCTGTTCTGTCCTTTTATGTGCTGTGCGCGCTGGCACTTTAAAATGGTGTTCAATCAATCTTGCATTGAACCTTTGTCAGGCGCAGATTTCATTAAAGTTGAAAGCAGTCGTAGACAATGGATGAACCGATTGCCTCGCATTTGATCCTAAATGGAATTGATATTCATAATTGAATGAATAACATTTAGTCTGTCTCCATGCAACTTAGTTAATTCACCATAATAGGCGGAAACATCCATCAGCGATCAACGGAGAATTATATCAAACAAAAGAAACGCAATGTGTCCATCAAAATAATTAGTTTGTGTGTTTAACATATTCTCCAAAATGGCTGAACATAAAATTTCGATGACATTTGCCAACGATGGATATTTCTCTTTCTTTATTCTCCTTTTGCGCAATTTGCAGTTTGCCATTCAAATGCAGAGTCATAGTCATAGTTATTCATTCGGCTATTCAGCTGAATTAATAAGCAGTTGAGCAATTTTTGGCTCGCAAGCAACTCAACTATTACAAATCATCCAACATCGAAGCATGCACTTATGTATCTGACTTAAACTGCGACTGAACACATTTGCATGTGTTTAATCAAATATAACGTTACTCAGTTCATTCATTCAGTCATTTCACACTTGCCGCAACTACTGTCAGCATTAAACTTGACGTCCAGCTATTTGACTTTAGCACACAACATAAATGATTCCATAGAATCACTTGAAACACAATAAGTTGTCGACAGCGCTACATCTCAATAGCAGCAACAACAGCAGCAACAGCAGCAACAGCAACAACAGCAACAACAGCAACAACAACAACAACAATAAACGGCAATAATAACAATGAACGTTGACTGTTTTATCGCGCTATTTGTCCCCGGGCAATTTTTAAACGGAATGACTGTTAAATGTGTCCCATGCCACAACATATTATTTAGCTATTTGCTGCACATACACTCATATATTGTCCACAGACTGAAATCCAGCGACCACTTGAAGCGGACCAAGTCGCATAATGGCACAAATATTTATGACTATTTTCATAGATTTTTTTTGGATTACTTTTTTTTTACTTTTTTTTTTTTTGGCCAAGCGCTTGTTTTTTTATTTTCTTTTTTGTTGGTTGCGAAATTTATTTGCAAAGCTGTAAAATTTATGACCCCACACATGAGTTAATAGAACAATGCGCCAGCTTTCGAGTGGTCCTTGCCCCACTTGTTCCACTTGAAAATTGGTCGATGTGGGTACGCATTTCGCCACTCACAAAAATACTGAATAAAGAGTCTGTGCGACAGACAGAGAGGGGCACAGTGGCAAAGGGGCACAGATACTGACGCACTCACGATTTATGTTGCCAATTTTATACATATTAGTTTATTGTTTTTCATTCGCATATTGTTTTCCATTTCTCGGTTTTCTCGGTCTTAATATACATACATTTACATCATTGACCCACTCCTTAATGTTGTTTGGTTTATTTATGGCTTTGCAGCAAAACAATTTGAGTTTAAAGACTGCGGCTAAATGACATTTTGTTGCAGGAATCTCATTCACAGCAAATTGCGCAAGCATTGCCAAATTGAGAATTTCAACACTTTTTGTTGCGCGGGATTAATCACAAGCTTAACGATAAGCCAAACGATTTTGTACATAGCTTCCAACTCAAATTCAACTCGCATATAATTGCAACCAAATTGTCGAATATTGAACCGAAAAAGTATAGAAATGTCGCTTTAATCAATGGTATTTAAGGCCATCACCTATAAACACTACGCTACGAGAGTTCCCGATTCAGTAGTCAACTAAATCAACCATTCGAAACAGAGCCAACGGAACAAAGACAGCATTTGCATCTCCATGTTGTCTTCCGGAATATTTTTAGTTATCTTAAAAGCAATTAGCTATGTCAATCACAATGTCAATAAAGAAAGTTCTTTACATGCACCGTCAGCCTAATTAAGAGAAGTCGTTAAAAACATTCAAAACTAAAATCAGACAATCTGCCAAATAAGGAGCGCTGCCACAAAGTCTCCAAGCAAACAAACTGATTGCTGGAAATGAGCTTGCTGATGTTGCAGTAAAAATTGTAACCAGATGTCACATCTTATATTCATTCAATACGTCGAAAGTGACATGCTAATCCTTGCAACAGATGTGAAGTTCATCTCTCCTAATTTGGCAAAAAGTTCCACTAACTCTGGGGCTACATTTAGATATAATATAACAATAGTAACAAGAGAAACTACTATTACTAGCAGAGCTGACAGTCTTGTTGCTTGGTCTCTTACCTACATTATTAACTATAATATTATTTGTATATAAATATAATTGCATTATAGTAATATCAATATGAATAAATATACTGCAAATATGCTTATAACACAGGCAATTGTTTATTATCGATTATATTCTTCTGCAGCCATATTTTGAATTCCGTTGGAGTTTGCCACCTCGTCTATCTGTTGTGGAGTTGCATTCCATATCACCAATGAACTTGCAACATTGAAAAAAGCATCTTTGCTTTACGAATATTATTTTCAATGTTTATAGTTACGTTATCAAATTTTTGATCTTTTCTGCTTGGAATTTATTGAACATTGTGCATTGCAGTGTGCAGGAGCGTGTTTAGCAGTGGAGGCAAAAGTCTAGGCATGTGTGTGAGAAAGGGATTATCTCGAGGCCAGGTTAACTTGAGTCATTTTATAGCCGTATTATTGCTTTCAGATATACTGACACCTTAAATGGTTTCAAATGCTTTGGTGAAGGGTGAATAAAGAGAAGGCTTTAACTGTGTGAAGGTTTGCAGGTGCAAGCAATTCGTTATTTTACAGGTTAGAAATACTTCTCTTACGCAAAGCAACAAGTGAGAGATGATTTAAATCTATGTATTTAGATATTTATGAGTATGTGTCATATGAAAAAGTAACACGTACATTACTCATACGCAGCGATAGCTGGACGAACGATATTTTCTGGTTGTAGCACATGTATATATATATATGTATATTGTGTACCCATTGGTTGGAAAACTGGGACAACTGTGGCAGACAGAGCACACCTGATTTATTATCTCGTTGACAAGCCAAAAGCACTTGCAGTCAGGCAGACAAGTCGCCTGCTGAGCACAGAGCTTGGATGCGTAATTTGAGTCAGAGTTGTCAGGTTGTAATCACAGTCATAGTGAAAGTAAAGGCCTGATAAGGTAAGTAAAAGCGAGCAGACGAAAATAAAAGCAATTATTGCATATTTACCTTTGTACAGCTAGGGCCAAAGTCAGCCAAACGGAGATGGTGTGGCACATGGCTGGCATAATCTGTAGGCAAAGAGAGACACAAGCAATGTTGATAAGTCGGAAGTAAAACGTTAAAAAAAAAGAGTTTGTACATGTGCACAATAGCAAATTGTTATGTACATGTAGAAACTCTTAATGCTTATGTATATGGAAAATATACATATTAAAATTAAATTAGAGGCGAAATTGGCTTTCAGCTAAAATAAGTATTTGGTAATTGTGGCGTGAATAATAACATAATTCAGCTTTCCGCTTTTCAGCAACAACAATAACCAGACATATAAATAGTTCGATTGAAAATGAAAACTATATTTATTTTTACATAATTGTATTTAACTCTTTGATGACTACCGCCATAATTTACAAACCTCAAACTAGTAGTGCTTGGATGAATAACTAATTAAATAAGAAACATTTTAAAAATGGAAGGAAAACAAACACGCAACAATTTTTATTTATTCTTTAAAAAACAGTCATAGTAATGCATGTATAAACTCAAAACTAGACGCTTTAAAAATGTGATTTTGTTTTCTTTTATTTGCCAACTAATGCGAATAATAAAACCTATTTTTTAACATTTGAAAAGGAACTTCCGATATTAAATGTAAATAGTAATTGGATTGTGTGGCATTAATGCTATTTATACATTTAAAAGGATTGCAGCTCGGTTTCATGCACTTAGCCTGAATGGGGCTAATTTTATTTTACATGCACTTGCAGCACACACATTGCTATCACGTCCAATTACAACTTGGTGCAGGAAACTGTAGCTTAATCCGATTTATGAGCATTTATCTAACAACACAGACAGTGAACGCAGCTGCAATTACAAACACTGTTGGATTTGGTTGTTGTCGAGTGTGTGTGTATATTGTATGTGTGTGTGGTGTGTGTGTTGTGTGTATGTGTGATGAGTGATACAAAGCTCAACGAACAGCTCGGCTCACACATTAACATGACCATTAAATGCGCCACTGCCAGAGACTTGCGAGACTTTCGAGACTTGCGGCGCTTGCGAGTGGCACATTAATTTCCAGGGAAATGTAACGAAATCTTCAACTTCAGTTGCAATGGCCGCCTCGTGGTTATTACACTCGTCGTACTATGTGAGTTGAATTTTATGGCTGTCATACGCAGATAGCCACCGACACAGTTCTCTATACACTTCCTTTTGGAGGCAAACTCAGTTAACCTAACCATGAGTGGTAATGCCCATTCCCTAGTTAGTAAGCGGGGCGAGGTATGGACCTTAGCTGGTACAAATCCCCTGGGAGCCCAATCATAGCACGTAGCTGAAACAATAACAACACCAATTCCAACAGCAACAACAATAACAAACTACAACAACATCAACAATGGGGCACATTTTATCAGCTCGATACTACTCCATTGAAGTGAGTAAACAGTTTTGCTTTATGTCGCCATCTTTTGCCATCTCTCCATCAACTCATCACCCACCCCGAATCAAACACAAATACCTCTTCGCTGTTCCTATTTCTGTTTCTGTTTCTGTTGCTGTTGCTGTTGCTGTTCTGAGTGAATGCCATAAATTGAAAATGTTGATTAATCAAGGCAAACGTGCAGCATTTGAGAGGGGGCTGAGGTAGGGGATGTTTGTCACGGGGTGCCATGTTAGTGTAAGAATCACTAGATTGAATAAGTGTGAGTCTAGTGAATCGACTGAATGAATGCACATGTTCTTCTATTGAGTGGGTAGCCTCGCGGTGTTCTGGGCTCTGGTGGCTCACTCACTCACTTGACTCTCCGTCAGAGTCAGTCTTGCGCCTCCATCAAGTTTTAGTGTTCCATTATTGTGCTGACAGAAGTGACACACAAAGTGCAAACGTAACGTGGCTTCAAAATGCGATAATGATAACGATAACACAGTCCTCAGTCACAGCCGACTAGGGGTAGATGTCACAATAACGGCAGCCTAGCATTTTATTTAGGTCAATGAGTGCCTATATGTACGTAGATATGTATATATGTGTATGTATGTATGTCAACTTGCTTTCCACTCGATCCCATTCCCGGCATCCACCTTTCTCCATATGGAGCCACAATCGAGTCGTGCGTAAGTTTCTGGCACTCAGGCCAAAAGCAAACAAAATACTTAACATGGATGCCAAGAAGCAAGAAGCTCTTGAACTTGCCCGAGCAATTAAATGATGCTGCCGCCTGCTTCTTCTTACATGCGACTATATAGTATGTAATATTGATTTTCATATTTTGTGCAACACAGTGCTGGGCTGAGGTTGCGGTTGTTATATTGTTGACTTACCTCATTGAAAATGCTGTAGGCCAGACACATGGAGACCGGATGCATGGGCTTGTAATGATTGCCAAATGTGTACATATACCAAAGTCCGGGCGCAGGAAATACAACCGTCAGCAGATCGCATATCGCCATGCCTGCAAAAAACGTGAAGACAACAAACAATATGACAAATTGTATTATACAGTGTATTAATAGAGCTGGCCATTTACTCTACTGGACTGGGGCTTTCAAATTAGTTTGGCTTTCTCCCAGCCATGGACAGATCTAATCAGATCAAATGTGTTTTACGCTGCAAGACATTATTTCTGTCTGTCTTGATGTACCCAGCAGAGAATATTTTATATAAATTATATATATAAATAATACATAAATATTTGATATGTAGAAAAATTATCTACTATTAATAGATTTAATGAAAACAAGAGAAGTGACCAAACAATACATATAAACGTAAATTACATGCTCTTAATTTGATATTGAGGGGCTAGATCATTTGAAGGCATACATTCATCACTCTGCTGGTGACAAGCATTAAAACAATTATTATAAATTCAAATTACTTGAAAAATAACACTCTGAGAGTTGCACGACCACTAGTCATAAAGTGTATCACGTAGTTATGAGATAAGTTGTTGAATTGAGACTGACGCTTAATTAAAAGTATCTCAAATAGTCAATTAAATTAAGTGCGACTTTAGCTAGCTAAAGCTCGTCCACCCTTCACCAAGGGCTAATCAACTTTGTGTTTCATTCGTTTTACACTCAACTTGGCGGCTGGCGTAGAGTTCAAGTTCAAGAACGATGTGGCCAGTTGAACTACTGAGTGACTTCCTGACTGACTGACTCTGACTCTGACTCTGTTACTGGGTCACTGCCAAGCCAACCTTTGCCTCATGGGGTTCTACGTGGGCAGTTTGAGTCAATTTGTAGCTGCTGTTGTTGTTAATGTTATTAGTCGCAGCGTCCTGCACTTCACACCCATCGTCGCGTCGTGCATCGTATGAGATTAACCCAAATGTAGTCAGGATGTCACAGTTGTCGGTTGCCCGGTTGCTCCCTGTGCGTTATGAAATGTTGGCGAAATAACAGAAAAAGCGAATGACGAAAGAACCATAAGCTGCCATGCCAGAGGGCTTATGGGTATAGTGACGTACTTTGTAGCTTATATTTTTTTACGAGCAGCTACCATATGCCTTCTTGATGGATCAGTGAGAATAAAGCTGTCTAAGGCACCCCGAAGATGACATACCCTTGCAGATAGCTGACTACCTGCCGACATCTAAAGTTGAAGTCTATGAAATGTTTGGTTAAATTCATCTATTGAGCGATGCTTTGTATACCAGCCACATGATTCAAATATAGATCTGATATAGATATAGATAGAGAATAAAATAGAATCTTTACAAAAGCAATATTTGCTATTAGCATTTATGGGTCTTAACTGCAATACTAATTATAACTTCCCTACATAGCATAGTTGCTGCTGTCTGTAAATGCAATCGGCGACGTCTCCTTCAATGCGTTACAAAGTTGACGACTAAATTTCAATACCCTCTGCGATTGTATAAATAGAGTTCCGATTCGCCTTGCTACAAATTGCATTGACAAGGTGCAATGGCGAAAATTGAATCGTCTGCGACGGATATCTTGGATGTCTCAGTTATTCTTATGGCAATTTTGTTCAACCCTTCACAGGCTGACAATGCGACCAACAGTTCAGTGCTGCTGGCTGCCATACTGCGAGTCACAGCCCTAGCCTGCAGTACGATTGTTAGCGACTTTTCATAAATCAGTGGCAAATACCACACCGAGCACAAAGCTGTCCTCGCCGCCCTCAGTCCCGGCCGCCTAGTCAGTCAGCCATTAGCATTACACCCGCTATTAGAATATCTCAGCGTTACTTCGAGCTGCCTCACACGGAATGCGTGCCGCAAGACGCTGAGCGATGAGGGGCTGAGTGGTGGGAGTTGGGAGTTGGGAGGTTAGGGCGGAGTAGATGAAGCGTGGCACGCACACTGCAAGCTATTTTGAAATCTCGCAATACTTCTGCCTGATTTAACAATGTGCCACATAAATTGGGCACTCCATAGATGAAATTATATGGAATACAAAATAAATAATAATCATTGGAGCAGAAGGGATGGCTCAGAGAAGGCAGTTTATGTAGTATACAACCTAAATATCGATTTTGCAATTCATTAGTTGCCTATAAATTAAAAGTCCATAAACAAAACGGAATACAAATTTAACACTAATGGGTAAGATACAAGCACGAATGTGGCTTAACAATTTAAACTGCTTAGATAATATTTATACTTATACTTGTGGTTATTCCAATAAAAATTGCCAACTCTTGAAACTTACCCATTAACACAAAGTTGGTGGGCGTTGCCATACTCTTCTTGCTGAGCACAAGCACAATCAGTGAATTGGATATAATGGTCATGAATAGCAGAAAGGGCATACAGTAGCCGTATAGCGGCAATGCGTAGTTCAGCGGCGAATCGCAGGTCAGATTCCAATAGCTCATATTGCCATCCGCTTGGCGGCATTCACTGCTGTCCAGCTGCTGCTGATAGGAGGCATAGTCGAGGCTGTCATTCATATTGGTCGCATAGTCGACCAGCAGGGAATGGGTGTCGTTCATTGTGACCGATGAGGGGCGTGCCTCCAGCATTGTACCAACCAGCTCTGGCACACGCCCTACTGCTGCTGCGGCTGCTGAGGCCACCACTGCCACAGCTGTGGGCAGCGGGCTGGATGTATCCGATTGGGCGGCGATTCGTGCACCACTGGCCGCTGCGCTCCATTGATAGAGCATGTCCGTTGCGGATATATCGTAGGAGTATGCGGTATTATTATCCATTTTGGATGCCGCTGCGGCGGTCAACGTTTTCGTGACTGCCGTTGACATTTCCTGCACTTCTATTAACAGACTGTGATCGTTGCTCCTGGCCATGTATAGCTGGTGTTCATGTCCAAGCTTGGGCCAATCGTGGCAATCACCTCAACAATTCTGCGTCACAAAATGTTGTCTGTCTGCTCAACTGTGTCTGCTTTTTACTTTCACTGTAATTGTGTTGCTGTTGTTGCTGTGGTTGTTTGTATGCTTGCATTCATCGAATTAAGCAAACCTGCTTTCATCTTTTTTGTGTTGGGCTGCCGGACTGCAAAAAAGAAATCAATTTTAGTTGCAAATACTTGGCACAAATTACACTCAATGTCGAAAGTTTTGCATATACTTATCTATGTATGTACTTACATACATACATATAATATATATGTATATATATACTCGTATGTGTGTGTATTTAGTCTATTTTATCTCATTTAATGAGACCCATTCAAGTATAAAACTTTGCGCATTGAGCCCATTATAATGGGCTTGGGGGCAAATCCTATATATGCTAAAGATTTAGGGGCGAGATATATTTTCTTCAGTTCACGCACACTCTCAGCTCTTTTCAAGTATTTGCGTCACGTACCCCAGCAAAGTGTATTCTCCAATTTACAATAAATCAACCAAGTGATGCTAGTCAAATGCTGGTTTCTCAAGTTGTTGATTCGATCTTAAAATATACACAAATTAAAAGTAATGTGTGTGCAAAGAAAAATATTCATTGTACATGTAAATTTTATTGATTTATTTTCAAAGGGATATAAAAAGATTAAATAAATTCGAGTTATTTGATGTATCTCCCTCTCTAGTTTTTACACTGTAATGTAAATTTACAAATATAACTTAACGTGAATTTCACGTACAGCAATTTTTGAATAATATATACCTGGTGGTTGATAAGTGATTTAATGATGTAATGATAATCGGATAGTTATTTTGTTAGTTGATGCAATGCTCTCGATTTGCTCCAGTTCTTTTTGTAGTAATAAATTGAAAAATTAATGCTTTATGAGGAAATATGGCCTTCTTTTGATCTGACAACACTCGTCATACAACCCTTTAAATTCAACAGGCTTCAGGCTTAAGCCAAATGTATTTTAATCAAAATCGTGTTCTGCCCCATTTAATGCTTTATGTAATCCTCAACTTATGTCGTAAATATTATTAAGGCTGTACTTTCTCCAGCATAGGCTTTGTTGTGATCACGAATCAGACTGACTGTCCAAATACTGAATCAGTATGTATGTTTATGTTTTTAATGGCTTTACTTTAAGCAATCAAAATGACACACCAACCCAAACTTGTGCACACACAGTAATAAAGAGACATATTTGAGAGAGTTTTATAGCAAAGTTTTGTCATGGATACATTAACCATATAAAAGAGTCGATACAGACTGGCGACGGTATTGGGTATGACAATGGAAATGGTCAAGGGCCAAAAAGTCGCAGACTTGAAAACAAAATTGAATATGGCCTTAAAGGCATTAGTGTATTTCAATGGCACCTTTTCCTCCACGTTATAGTTGTCCGATGATAACAAGATGATAAATATTACGCATACGCCACCCTGCCCGCCGAACAATATTTAATTGCCATCATTTGACATTTGTTATGCGAATCGAATAAAATAACCAGTTCAACCAGTCATCGATAATTCTATTTGAAATGTAATTTGGTTAATCAGTATTAAGATTTACAATGCTTATATTCGAAGAAAATAATGAGGTTGCTTATTTAGACCAGTATTTGCCTCTTCTATGATGCGCGTCACGAAAGCGTCACGCTTTTCCATGTTGAGCCAGTTACATTTAATTATTTCTTGGCAGCCCCTAGCTAGCTACTTGATGAGGCCGTCAATCCAGCATAAGAAATTGTAGGGAATCGCTTAATTGTCCTTTAACATGTTAAGCAGTTGTAAGAAAATTCAATTTCAACAAACTGTCTGTTACTTTCGCGCAGACAGTCTGACTAATTGACCAACTGGCTGACGGGCTCTCAAGACGAGTGATGGCTGTATTTGCTGCATCTGCCAGCTGCTTGCTAAATACAAATCTATTTCGATGCATTCAAAATCATTCATTCATTTACATGAGTGCGAATGAATATTTGATGAATTTCATTAAATACCAGTAGTCATTAATACGAAACACAGCGTCTTGGATTCATTGGCAAATTATAAAAATATATTAAAACTATAAACCATTACTCATTGGCTTATCGGTACTTTCAGTTCCATCTGTTAACAGGGAATCGCCCTCAGCAGAGTTATATTACTTCAAAACGAGACATGTGTTAACACCTCTATTTGATGATTCTGATATATGTTGCTGTCATTTTAATTTGTAGTAGGCATTAGGCATTAGAAGGCCATCAACGTTATTTCCAGTAGCTGCATCTTAGATCAAGAACTACGTGAGTTGTTTTCGCATAAAAACTTTAACTAGCACACAGCTGTTGGCTTATCATGTTGTCGGCTTCTAACAGTTGCCTCAGCATAAGACCACCTGCTCCACATTCACTGCTTTATCGAAACATCGTAAAAACACAAACACAAACACACACAGACATAGTAGCACAGTCAAGACATCATCATAAAGCGATTAGTGGAACTAAAAGTGCCATTAAAATGCCTACGGCATAGGATCGAATGCAAACAGCCCGAAGGACATTTGGCATTCAATTTGCACAAAGCTAAAATGATTGTATGAATCAATTTCCACTACTTTCTGCGGATGCTCTATAACATTAAATATAACATTCGAATTCTAGGTAGTAAAAGAAAAAATGCATCCGAAATTTTTCACTAACCGTGCTTAAATAATTTATTTGTTTATGTTGGTATCTAAATGTGAATACACCTGAAATGCAGTGACAGTTGCTTGCTTGCAAGACGACGATACAGTAGAGTATCTTCTAGTCGAAGGCATTTCATTATGTTTAGCCATCAGTATCTGGAACGCCCTCATGCCGCCCAGTTTTGAGCGCTTGTTTTCAATCCAACAAAGCAAAACATGCGCCAAGGGAAACTAGATCAACTAGGACGAGGACAAGAACGAGGTCAACATTAAAACGAAAACAAGTTAGTTAAGCTAGCATTGTATTGCCGATGATTGAATACACTAACTTTGAAATACAATATCTTGTCGAATATTGAAATGTGGCTCTTTGTCTAAGAGCTCTTCAGTTGACAACCCTTTTGCTGCAATAACTTAAAATTTTATACGAAATTAATGGAAAACACAGGTTTTTTTTATTTCCCTTAATTAATGTGCCACGAGCCAATACTTGCTGGTTGCTGTCTCTCTAGCATGTCTCCCAAATTTCTTTAACATACACAATGATTTCATACAGACATAATGGAAAATTTAATTGGTCGGCAATCATCGAAGTTATGGAAATATTACATTTCTTTATACTCTGCGCAAAATGAGATGAAAAGTCAGCTGGACTGGTTTTCGTATCTCTTTGTGACGACAAATGTTTGCTGTGTCACTTAAAAAAAAAAGAAGATGTTTACCGGAGAAAAAGTCTCTAAAATTGACAAAGCAAATAGAAAATAGAGAAGAAAATATCAATGTATTGAAAATTTCTTTCTTTGGAGCCTTACACAACAACAAGCGAATATAATATCCCATGAAAGGGTATCTTTACATTGTTCCACTCCCCTTGCTGGCGGGGCTTATGTTGGAGTGATGGAGTCGGATGGGGTTAATGGACTGTCTGTCAACTTTAAGCAGTGGCCGTTGAATGGATTAAGTGCGCGTAATTCGCCATTTTCGCCTCTCTGAAGTATTTTTACCAAATTTTGAATGTCTCGCGCCTTTGTGGTTGTCCAATGAATAAATTTCACAGCCAGTTGGCAGAGTATGAGCATGGCAGGCTAAGCGATGGAGCTGGTTGGGCGCGGCCGAGAAGTGTTTGGCGGAATGTTAGTCGCAGCACATAATCAATTCCCTAAATAATAAATGAAAATTAAGAAAAAGTACTTGGCCCCGCTTGGGGAATCGAAGCCGCTTAATTTTCATGCTGTGTGCATAGCCATGTTAGCCCAAAGGCTAAAGAGTAGGGGGTAGTTGGGTGGGGAGTGGAGGGGTAGATGGGTAACCCTAGGCAAGTGCGGCATTGTTATATATAGTTGTGTGTAGTTGCCGATATGTGCGCAGAGATAAGGCTAAATTGCATTTAATATCTAGATATGGCAACAATGACGCCGAACAAATTTCATGCCAAGTTGTTGGCTTAATCATTTGTAATCGTTTAATGCTGCATGCTTATTGCCAGTCAGCCATTCAGCTAAGCCCCATCCACAACCCACAATCCCGACCCCACCCACACGAATTTAACTAAGTCAGCTAACGAATTCCTCATGCCACAGTTGAGGATCACAGTTAGGCATACGAAATGAGCTCGGACCAGTTGGGCAAACTTCCCAGACATGCCGAATTAGTAGTTCACATACGCAGTCACGTTGCCACGCCCACAAAAAAAAATATATAAAAATATATATATATATATATATATATATATATAAAGAAGATAAGCAGCAGAAATAGAAATAGAAAATTAAAATGAAAAAGAAAGGGGCTGAAAGGCATTTGGGTTACCGATTGTAGAAACTGGGCCGGGTCGCTTGAAGCATTTGCAGTTTAAGTGTAATCGCAATAGCAAACTTTTTCGATTTGGGAATTAAAATAAAAAGCAATAGCAAAACAGAGAGCAACACGACTGTCTGACGCATATTCCAACCACCTTACACCCCCTGGCCACCACTACATTTTCCAAATTCAACCACACCCCCTTCATAACGGGCTTGCCACAAAAAAGTTTTCGCTTGTCGCCTCTAAACGCATCACTGGTGCTTGTCGCTATTCGCTTTTCGCATTCACTTTAATGGCCAAATCCAGAGCATAGCCACCATCTCCCGACTACAACTCGACTGCAGACGCCAAATTCGTCGTCATCGTCCTTGTCGCCATCTCCATCGCCATCGCCATCGCCATCGCTATGGCCTAAGACCAAGTCAAGCCATTCGCCTTCCGCTGTATCATCCAGCTTAAATCTAGCCAGATAAGTGATAAGCTGCCATACAAAATGTTTGCGCCAGACGCCAAATTTGCGGCACCCAACCATTGCCTACTTCGAGGCGCAGCCGTGTGTCCCAAGCAAATAAAAGGATTGACCAGCTGCAGATTTACGCCTCTGTTGCGTGCCAAATATGCCAATACACATTTAACTGGGTGTCACAATATTGTTGTACTTATCATTAATCAAGACATTTCTTTTTTTTAGTTTTACCATGGACCCATTCAAGATGGCTATAATGGAGATATGCCAATTTATGTTACAGATTAAACGAAGCCTCTTCAACCCCATCAATCATTGATTATTGATAAGCATAGACCGAGTGTATATCTCGAGTGTATATATGTCCTTGTCCATTCGTCTATATCTAGCAACTTTAAGTACTCGTAAATGTTAAGTTTTTATGTTTTTTTTTTTTTTTTAAATCTATTAAATGAAAAAAGGATTATCAATAGCAAACCATTTTGGAAAGTTCATTGGGTAGGTTGAGAAAAAGAGAAACACTCTCCAACATTTTCTGTACACATACAATGGAATTGAATATTCCTGTTAGGTACGATATGGTTAGAGGGTGTCTGTTCGTCGAGCATCCTCCCTTTTGCTATCTGCACTAGAGCACTCTGACATATGAATATTGTTGCTTTATTTTAAATTCGCGCTAAAAACCAGTCCGAGTTCATTATGAAAAATGTTTTTATTTTAAGTTATGGTTTTTTTTTTTACTTATCCATTTTGCAATAAAACTTCATTTAAGTA
Organism: Drosophila basisetae; assembly: GCA_035041595.1. NCBI lineage: Eukaryota > Metazoa > Arthropoda > Insecta > Diptera > Drosophilidae > Drosophila > Drosophila basisetae. Next base: position 10,415,412 of record JAWNLB010000174.1, on the reverse strand, counting down.
TAATGCAGTGCCAATGCACTTAAGTCTTCAGTTCTTGAGCTATATTTTGAGGCTGCAGAGGGTATTCATGTCCATGTGATTTTTGCATTTAACAAAATAGAGTCGATTGTTATTCGCTTTTGTATTCAATCTATTTAAAAACATGTTTGCTTTTGCAGCATGCATAATTCAGAGCCAGAGCTGTTGTGGAACTGTGTAAAACTGTACTCTGGCGGGGTTAAGAGATATCTGCAACTGTACGTGCAACATTTAAGTAGCTGCAGTCGCAATATCAACTTTTCCTCGTCGCATTAGCAATTCAATTGAAATGCCAAATCAAGCCAGGCCAGAGGAAAGGAAATGTTAAGGTAAGAGTAGTGCCGGAAATGGAGACCAAAATGTTCGGTATCTGGTTTCAACGGGTTCAACAAACTGCACAGAATGGAGAGACGGAAGGTGTGTCTAGAATACGTGGGAGTTGTGTAGATTTTGGTGTCATTTAAATGCAGGTTTGTTATTTTGAAAGCCCAGCCATTCACATGGCAAAGCTAAGCATTACTTTAACCGTTAGAGTAATATATGCAAATGGTCGGCGGGCAGACAGATAGATAGACAGACGGATAAATAGACTTACTGACAAGGGGATAGTTTGACTAATGGACAAAGCGCTTTGCGGGGTGCACCTCAATATATAATGCAGCGTCGCATTAAATTCTATTCAGCCAGCGTAGCTATGGAGGAGAGTGGGGGTGGCGGGTGTATGATTGACTAGCCAACTGGTTAGGGGGTAATGCAGCTGAACGCAATTTACTAGATTTATAAATCTATTTAGTTGAGCAAAACAAAGTGCGGGGCATGTTAAGAGATAAGGGACAACGTGCGAGATTTGTGAGCAGTTACACTCACAAAACGAAAGTACTTTGCAACACGCATGCGGCATGTACAGCTGGGATTGTGGTAACATATTGAAGCACAAGGAACTCCTATATGCAAAATGTGCAAACTAAATATTTCGGCAAATAAATCCCGTCGGTTTCAAAATATATCCAAGTATATGAAAAAAAAGAAAAAAACTGAAATTAATAAGAGAAACACCAATGTTAAATTTTAGTTTAATTTATCAATTAAGCAAGTTATTACAATAAGTTTGAATTTTAGCTAAGACCTCTACGTAAAAGCTATTTAATCCAAATTTTCAATATCCAATAAACAGTTTTCAGCATAAAAGTGTATTCTAATTTATGTGTTGAAAGCATTTTATCCGCTCTATTGTCATATGTATGTATACTATGCATGTAAGAGTACACTGGCACTGCCACACATACATGCATACATACTTTCACACACTACATAGATAAGTGTGTGTCTGTCTGTCGCCATTGAATAAGCTGACGGCACGTGGTGGCTACACTGTCGAATAAGAAGCAGAGATCCAGCAGCAACCGACGGCAAACGCGTAGTTAACATATGTTGTATTCAAGTTTCTCGACCAATTTGTGTGCATATATATATATCTTTATATATATATATATGCATATATAAGTACAAGTGTGTTTGTGTGCGTAAGTTTTTTCTATAACAATTTGGCAAATGCTTGTTGAAAATATATGAGTTTTTCATTCCTAAACAGACAGAGTGCGATAATGCAGAGATGGTGGGGGAAAGGCGGCAGGGGCTGTTAGCCGACTGAGTTACATAAGCGTTGAGCCCATGAAAAGCACTCTCTCGCATACACAGACACACACACACACACATACACAAAGAAGGAAAGCCTAGACGAGAATCCAAAAAAAAAAAGAATCAAGTCAATATGCTAAGAATGCTCGTCGCTCAGATGCCCTGTAGGCGGGTGAATAAAAGAATCTATGCTGCAATAAGTTAAGCTTAGAAGAGCGGGAGTATTTCAAACAAAACAAAAGATTTTCCAGAAAATGTAAACTTGGCTAACTAAGTGAATCTGAATTTAAATAAACACTTATGCAACCATCAAAATGAGTATACAAAGACAGCAAAATGCACGCACGAGTTGAACAAATTTAAGCAGTCCAGGCAAAATGGCTCAAAAATAGTGGATTGCAAACTGTTGAAGCTCACATACACTGACACAGACATTTTCACACACTTGTGCAGAGAAGTGTATTAGTGCGGGGCACAAATATACATATACTCATACAGATGCAGCAAAAAACAATTTTATTTGCGGCGCGTCGAAAAACAATTTGTGGCAACACTGCTGGTAATTTTGTGATTGTACAATTTGCACTTACGGATTGTTCCGACCATGTGGCACAGAGTACGAGTGGTATGAAGCCAGCAATCTGGCAAAATAAATATTTTAATGTAGTTGCAGCAAGCAGAGGCGTTCTCACACAACATTTTAATTGACTGATACGCAATTCAAAGCACATCTCAATTTCAAATGCTGCAGTAGAAAGTTGATAAGGGCCCTGCCAAAAAAGCTAATAACAGTTACCCACTTCATCTGCACAAAAAAAAAAAAAAAATGGGTATTCAAATACATTTTGACACCAATCAAATAACGTTTGTATTGCGCATATATTTGCTAACGATGTGTGGAACCTGAGCCACCATAATTCTCTTCAAAGAGCTGCACCAACGTAACAAGTAAAAAGTAATATTCCGGTAGTATCATTATATATGTTTTCTTTTGGTTCCGTGTGCGTATATATCTATATATCTTTTTTTCCTGTGCTGTGCTTTTGTCGCTGCCGAGTTCATCTCATGCAATCGCAAACATTTCATTTCATTGATGACCCTTGAAAAAGATATTGAGTGCTGTGGAGGGGGGCACGATTGGGAAGGGGGGTGGTGGTCGGAAGGGGTGGGGGGTTATGGAACGTGCAGCTCAGCTTAGCAGTTGGCTCAAGAGCGCTGCCAGAACCGCATTCAAGTGTATCCGCTTTATTTTCTCGATGCCACCAAAGGTTGCACGATAGTTGGGAAAGGTGAAAAACTCGGAATTCTGGGCTAGACTGTGAGACGGAGATGTGCTGTAAACTTTGCTTGGCTGCCCAAAATAAAAATAGTTGCGCTGCATTTTGGAGCAGGTTCCAAATGCATGACTTTCATTTCGATTTTATGGTCCAACCGTCACTTGGCACAGTTGCCAATTTGTAATCGCCAATTTTGTATTTGTTGTCACCTGTTCGATTTCACGCGGCATTTAACTTTAGCCAAACTGGTGAGCTGCATGCATTTGGCAAGCGAGAACAGGTCATTCATATTGAAAAATACATGATTAGTTATTTGAAATATTTTCGCACATTTCTCAAATCGCTGGCATTTATATTAATTCCAAATTGGCAACGGCTTAAATTCAGCGAGAGCTCTGCTTCTGGCTGACGTTGCCCATATTTACGAGCCACTTGCCTGGAGACAATAAGCAGCGTGGCCAGCGCTTATCTGAGTAGCTTTATTAACACTTAGCACGTCATTAGATGTATAGTACAGCAAATTTAATAACAAATAATGTCCATCAACGGAATGTGAGTGCAACAACAACAGCAAATACAACAAATAAAATCAAACAAACATCTGTATGTCTAATGTGACAGGCTACTGATATGAGTCGAGTCGAGTCATTTGTTCGCTGCTGCTGCTGTTTGCCGCTATTTATAGCTGAATGATTGAAAATCATACGTATGTATAATTAGTATGTAGATATGATATAGGGTTCAGGGGCAAAAAAAGTATTTCATGTTATTATTTTTATTGAGTTTGGCCCAAGGTTACAAGATGCGTAAGTAAATGCATGTAGATACATTTGTAGTTTTTGGTTTGTACATTAACTCGAACCGAATCTCGAACACGACTGCGATCTGCAATTAAGCAAAATATAATATCTTATTTCAAATTCTAATGTTGAAATAGGAACAAGTTAAACGTCTTCATTATAAATTAAATGTACGTACGTATTATTTATAATTAGTATGCGGTTTCCAGTCAAAGATGAGCAATCAAAACTTATTTTAACAAATATTCTGTACATTCTATGTTCTGTACACAATTGTAATGTTTAGTTTGAAACTACTGAAATTTAAACACATTAAATTATTCACTGAACCGCCGGCCAATTAGCCATTAGATTTTGTAATTTTGTTTTATCTGCTGCTCAACAATATTGCTACACAAATTATATATAATTTTGTGCATACATAAAAGTGAAATTGAAAACTCCAACCCGAACTATATTTAAATAATAGCTGCTGAGCAAAAGTCCACACTGAGGAACCATTTTCAATTTTTTTATTACTGTTGTCAGGCAACCAACCAAAAGCTGACCAGCAACAAGAATGAAAACACAAACATTTATAAATATGAAATACATCAAATATTCGCAACTGCAGCTCCAGGAATTTTATCAAAATGCAAATACAAAAGAAGACTAAAATGAAATATCTTTTGGAAGGAACTAATGTTAGATTCAAAGTCTGGTTTTGTTGTTGTCAGTAAAAAAAAACCTTTTGAATGCCAATAAACCCTTCATTTTTCTCAATTCCCATAGTAAACGGTGCGCTTTTAGTTTCTGAATTATGAATTCATACTTTTAATAAAGTATTACAAGTATTTTTAACGTCAGAATAAATTAATATTCTTTAATATACGCAACAAACTAGTTGCCCATATAGTATTATTAATTTGTATTATTTAAGCATAATACATTTTTAGTCATAACAACTTTAGTCATGTGTGTGCAATTGTGCTTAACTCATCTACAATATGATTTTATTTTATTGATTGGGAACCTAGCTCCCAATCATTGTTTATCATGTTGATTGCGTTAATACAGTGTAGTGGAATGGATGTCTACTTCATTTTTCTTTTCTTTTTTTTTGAGATATAGTTCTTGATTTTGGGCTTTTGTTGTTGTCTAATTAAATTGCAAGTTCAGCTGGTCTACGTCACTGGACATTGTGATGCCAAAAAGCGAAACAGCTAGCATCATTATATGAACATATGTACTCGCACTGAAAAAAAATGGGCTATGGCGCTGAGGTTGGGGGTTGGAGGTTGGGGGTTGGAGGTTGGGAATTGGGGTTGCGTATGGCCAAACAGTGGGTATGGTACGTGCGTCGGGTAAACAAAATCAAATACTTTTTAGCCGCATTGAGGATGTATGGGCAGCGTATTAAGATAAACGATGGTAAACATTTGTTCATATCTATATGTATTTATATGTACATATATATATATATATATATATATTTGAAGCATATATACATATGTATAGCTATTTATCTATGTTTGTACTTATATCTTTATTTATACTTGTACACTGAGTTCGTTTTTTGGGGCCAGGCTATCGTGGGCGCTAAACGATTTACGATCTTGTCAAAGATATATGCGCCCGGTGAAAGTATATAATTGAATTTAATTAGTTTATGCTTCGTGCGCCTGCTCTCAATTAGTCTTCCTTTTCGGCGCTGCGTTTTGTTATTGTCTGCGTGCCGCATGCCCCATGCGAGCCCAACTTTTGATTGACATTGTGTAGGAATCTGGCATTGCCGCTGTCACGGGAATCTTATCCACATTACCGGCAATTTTACTTTTGTGATAATTCTTTGTTTTTTTTTTTTTGGCAAGTTTCGTTGGCCACAGACAATAGCTGAAAGTTTTATGACGATTTTATTTAATTATGCGCCGCTTTTTGCTCTCTGTATCTGTGGAAGACACGCGGGCAGGCTGCATATTTGACTGCTTTTAAGGCCCCAATGTGATAAGCCGAACTTACGTTGTGGCTTGCAATAAGCACTCCACTCAATTATGCATGTTTGACAAGACTTTTCTCCCTAATGGACTTCAAAATTGTTTGAAAGTTAACAAATTATGCAAAACATAAAGAAAATGAAAAATAAGAAGTTACAGATTTCTTCTTGGATTGAAAAGTGTCTCTTATGCTTATGCTATATACATTTGTGTGTTTACATATATATATAAATATATATATATATATATATAAATGTACATTTTAGCAGCTGCAATATTAACATTGCATATAAAATATATTAACATAAATATGATATATTAGGCAAACGTTGACTGTTTGTGTGTTTGGGAACCAAACAAGTTGTTCCATTGTATGTCCGTTAAAGACTTTATTTAGATCGTATTGAAACAAATAATTGGTCCTGATAAAATTAGCCTACTGCTGGTGCTGATTATATAAATTGATTCTTGTTATATAATATCTTACGATTCTCTACTCCAAAAGTAAAAATAAGATCAATTTATCAACTCGAAATGGGACACATATTATCATTAAAATAACAATTGATTAAGCTTTCTTCGAAACAAAATTAGGCTTACTTAACAAATTAGCCAAGGATAATAGCAGCCTATCACTGTACACTGAAAATGGCCATTAAATACTGCTTGAACTTCAGCTTGAGCTGATTCTGGTGCTCTTTAAATATAAAGCTATGTGCATATGTACGAGTATTTATATTTTTGGGGTTTATTTGGCACATGTCATCTGCTCGTGTTTTAATTAAGCCAAAAGTAAACATGAAAAAAAGATGTCAAGATGTCGGCTAAATATAAACGCGTCAAATGGCAATGCAAGGCATTCGACTACCCCACTCTCACTACCCCTACCCCTACCCATACTCCGACTCCGACTCCGACACCGACTCCGTTGACAACTTCATCTGCAACTGGCGCATGATGTTTATGAAGCATTCATAAATACCTGGCAAATGGAAATTGAAATGGAAATGAAACAGAAAAGAAACGAAAGTAATAATAATAATAATAATAATAATAATCCGAAAACAGTTCAGCAGACACATCAAGCAAACAGCACATCAAGCGAATGACAGACTCTCAGCTTGTCCACAGCTCAGTCGCCGGAACACCAAAAATACCAGTGACTAAAGAACAGAGAACAGTTTCTGCTTCTGCCCCTGCCCCTGCTCCTGCTCCAGCTCCAGCTTTTGGTTGTCTTGGGGGGGGATTCGCGAGTTTTCCGATGGGGTGGACGCTTGCTTATTGTGTATGAAATCACTTAAGTCTCGGTAAACAGCTCCCTGTGGCAACATAAATATGAACTTGGAAACGTAAGCAGTACGAGTCAACAAACATAACAATAATAGGCCCAGACTAATGTTGCCTGGAATGAAAGTTCGAATATAAGTTCGAGTTCAAGATGTGTCTATTGTGGTAAAGTCTCAAAAGAAAAAAAAAAAAAAAAGACCAGCAAGTTGTCAAATGAACAACGGCAGCCAGTTGTCAGTCCCTTGTTAACAATTGGCCAGTTGGTCGATGCTATTGCCATTACCGAAAATTCGCCAAATGACGTTTGCTACACAAATACTTATTTAGCACATTTGAAGTCGCTGCCTCTTCGAACTTTTCAACTGGCGTCAGAGTCCAAGAAACCGCTGTTACCCATCGAACTTGATTTTGAGCATGACTGGCAAAAGATAGCGAAATCTAATTGCAAAGGACTAACTATAAACTGAGAAAGTTAAGCTGGCATCTGCATAGATGTATTTAATAAAATATTTGTAATGGTTATTTGCATCGCTTACCATTTTCATAATTATAGCTTAAACAAGACATGAAACTGATTAATTAGTCATACGCATTTCGCTATGTGTACTTATCAACATAACTAATCAAATATATTGACAAACTAACCGAATGCCCATAGAAAACCAATTAGATTAAACAGCTCGTCAATTTATGCTCCATTGTTGCTGTAATAGCATCGTCTTAGCATTTGATGACCAACTTCCCCAAAATAGACATGGGATGCGGCTCCAGCGCAACCTGCCAATACCAATCGAAGTGAATCAATTGCGGCTTTGTCATGTCGTCGACCGTTTCTTGAGGGTAGAGATGAAGGAGGAGTGTACCGCCTATAAGTACGATAATGGCCTGGCATTGCTGATTCTAATCGTAACGAATTCTCTTGACTGATGCACACGTGTATATATTTATACATATATATATATATATATATACATGATTCCACTTCATTGCAGAGTTACATGCTGATGAACTCCTAACATATATGGAAATTGTTGTGGGCTGTCATTTTGGTTGTCGTTTGATGTTGTCGCTATTTCTCTTTATTGTGCGTTGTTGTCCAGCACAAGTTTAATTTGACTCAATAAATATAAATAACACAGTCGTATTAAATGTAGTAGTTCAGACTTATTATTAGTTTACTGTGCAGACATATAACCCAGTAGATTTTTAAACCAAAAAGGGACAGAGTATTTACGTAGCAGATTGACGATTATATGTTGGCCTTTCTGCTGCATACCATTGACTGTTCGTGACAGGCTCTCAACAGGACAAACACAAAAGCCACAAAAACTTGGCACCCATTAAATTGCATTTTATACAGAGACGCCTGTCGGACCGGGTAACGGGTACTGAATTAAATGTCTGTCTATGCGGCCAACTCACTTTTCCCCCTCTCTTCAATGATGCTTGACATTTGGTTACTTTGCAGCAATTAAATAGGAATTGAAATAAAGAGTGAAATGGGAACTACTATGCCAATATACAATGCTGTCTATCAGTTGCGACCAACTGACAGTTGTTGGACATGTACGCAGCGTTCATTGACACTGACTGCCAATGGGTCAACATGTAGTCAATCGGCCATTGTCTCAAGCATCGTGTAATTACCTATTTAAGAGTCTTGTTTAAGCAAAGCACATTAATGTGGTTAAATGGCCATGCCTGCAATTGAATCGAATCAAGGCTGAGCCGTTTGTGACTTTTCTTGGCTTACTATGGCTTACTATATTTTACTATAATAAAATAAATTTGTAAAATGGTTCACTTATTGCACGGATTATGGAAACCCATAAAAACCGCAATCAATTAATATGTACAAATTCATATCTTTTACTTAACATATACTAATATAATTTTCCAATACATTTTCGTCCTTGTCTCTTTAATCTACAGGAAATACCGGAAATATTCTGCCTTTATTACACATACGCAACGTGAAACGAGCAAGGATTAAAAAGAGTCATATTTCTTGAACGGACCTTAGACTTTAACTGAAATGTAGCAACAATTTCAGTACATCATTGTACAAGCATTTTGGGTTGGGAGCCCTTTTAGAAAATAAAATGCCTCGAATTCTGTTACAAACTATGCCAACTACGTAAAATGGAAAAATGTTATTACAGTTGCAGAACTTTAGTTCTTGTGGATATTTGCTACGTTTACAATGTGGTTCATGTTACACAGTTAAATGCTACTGTTCCTCGTACATAAGAGAGCCATCTTATTTTTACAGTGTATAGTCCAGCTCAGCTTTTTATGACACAAGTCTTTCTTGTCAATCCATAAATTACTCAATTCTCAATGGAGAAATAATAATAATATTTGTCGTACATCAGACACCCATTGCTTAACATCCTTTACTAATGCAATTTCGAAATCATTTTTGAGTTCTACGTTAAATTCTTAAATCGAGTTTCATGACCTGACTTTGCAAAGCAAGCGGACAACAGTCAGTTGTACGTCAGATAGTCTGCGATCGGCCTTCAAATGTGTATTATTATAAGAGTATTCAATCTTCGTTGGCAGAAATGTAGATAATATCGCATTTGTTGTTGTTGCTACTTAGAGCTGGTTGGCGATGTCTATTTTCGCTATTGTTGTTGCTGAGCTGTGGAGCATGCTGTACGCAAAAGATAGCAGACGAGGTCGTCTCCTCCAATTCGGTGGATGGCTGATTTGCTGGTTGAAAAGGATTGGCGAGGGGAGGGTGGCATTGTCGGGGAAAAAAACAATAACGCAATATTACATGAGGCTGGACAGGCACTGTCATCTTTTGATGGTTCCCCAGCTGATGCTGCTGCTTTGTATGTGTGTGTGTGTGTGTGTGTGTGTGTGTGTGTGTGTCTGTTTAGTGAGATTTGGCTTAATTAAATTCCTGAATAAAAGGATTCCTTTGGTGCTTTAAGCGGAACGTGTGTGTGTGCGAGCGCTTTTTTACGACTTTTGACAAAAGTCTTAACGGCTTATTGTGGTGACACACACACACACACACACATAGACAACTACACTAGCGCAAACTCACCATGGGACAGAGTCGTTTAATGACTCGCATAGATTTTAATTACAACTATAAATCATAGAGGAGCGGAGCGCTAAACCCTTCGACTCGTATTACTGACAAAAACACTCTTACACACACACACACACACACACACACCCCCACACACACTTATAGTATAAAGATGTAAAAATGGTTATGCAATCTGCCGACACTTTTGAAACTGGAAGCCACTAGAGCAGCAACTTACATAAAATGCTCATTTTCAATGCTGATTATTTTACATTGTTGGCTATTGCCGCTGGCCAATGCTGGCCGGGATACGTTCATTGTTTGGCCATTGTTCTTTGGTCCACAGGTTCATAATCAGTTGGCCCAAATTTACAGCCAGCTGGTACATAAAAGTTGTTCGTTAAAAAGTTAATAGTTTGCTTCAGTTAGTCCATAGTCCATTGCCAGTTGGCAAGCTGCCGAGCCCGTCAGCGGTTTGTACCACCAAGCCAAAAGTCAATCCAAGCCCCACCACCCCATACCCCATCTGCGAAAGCCAACGATTTGAGGTCAGGATAATGGAGCTGGCACGCTTTATGGCTCCGACTTTATGCATTTATGCTTTATGGTTTTGGTTGTGTTGTGGGCAACCTATGGTAATTGCCACGAGGCACAAGGTGATCTCTGGGAGAGTTGATTGGATGGAGGCAAAAGGTAACTGGCCGAGAGAGAGACATCCAAAATAAGTTTACCGAACATTGACTATTCTAAATTTAAAAGTAGTTCAAAACAAAAAAGGAACAGCTTTCTTAGTCAAGGCGAAGATGACAATCCGCCCACACCTCAATTGCGTTATCATTTGAACCAACAATCGGTGAAGTTGTCCCTATGAGAGCTAAATGTTTCTCCCAATGTGTAAAGGGCGTTGAAAAACTCGTTTTCAGACAAAAACACAACTTTTGCACATCTTTAATGACTGACGCAGGAAAACGGATATATTCATGTATACCCTATTTAAGTCTAACACTTTTAATAAGTTAATAGGTAAAAAGAGTATTTGTTCAAAGTGGCATCAATATACCTGTAGAGCTGTGAGATTAATTGTTAGAGAATTGGCAGAGATTAATTGTGTTTCTGCTAAAAAAAAATAATAATAGCAAAAAAATACTTAAAGTCGAGTTTATTTGGTTTTTCAGCTCTGCACAAAATATATGCATAGCTGCACAAAATGTTTGTGTAGCCAAATTCATCATTTAAATTTATTTTTTGTTTACCTTTATTTAGGTGATGCTGGTTTATTGTGGAAGATATATTTCAAAGTGTGCCATGTTCTCTACATTTGTCTTACTTTCAAACTTTTCATTATTCATCCAAACTTTTAATTATCAGTTGTGTGCAGGCAATTCGCAACTCATAAAATTCTTTACCAAGTTTTTCTGAAGCGAAATGCTGAGATAGAAGCACGAAGACCTTCCCTTGACGGTGATATCATAAATGATGCTGAGATCTGAGTTGTTTCTCTGTTCGACACATAGTCAGTTAGTTAGTTGGGCAGTTAGTTCTTTAGTTTCTAATGGGTCTGCATTAGAGTCGCACACTTCAATGCACAATTTCGCATTAAGTGGATGCCAAATCTTAACCAGACTGGCTCGTGTGGCACATAAATTTGTTGTCCTTTGTTGCTATTGTTGTTGCTTTTGCTGTTGCTATTGTGATTTAAACATTTGCCACTTGTTTGTTAAGTATTTGAAAATCGAAAAGCAGTGCTCGCCAACAACGACAACAACAATAGCAGCAAAGGTCATGGCGTTCATTGTCCAGTGCTGCTCGACGTTTGTTATTGTTGTGGCATTGTTGTTGTCGTTGTTGTTGTTCTTTGTTGTTCTTGCTGCTGTTATTGTCGCCCTCAATCTAAAAATGAACGCCCACAGCTTTCGCTGCCGCTGAAAGACAAGCCAAGTGGCATTCAAAATGCCAATCAAGATACGAGCTCACAATTTACGATTGGCCAGCAACGAGCAACGGTAACAACAACAACAACAACAACAACAACAAGAACAGCATCAACAATAACAACAGCATTTACATTGACTTTAAAGTGTGAGTGCAACGGCTGATTGTTAATTTTGTGATTTCATTCACTTTATATGCCAAGTGAATTTTTTTTTTTCGTCCTTTATTTCTGCCATATTTTATTTAACCGAATTTCTTCAAATATACCTGGAGATAACCCTCAAGTGCACTCGAATCGATATTGACGTACTCGCAAGTGGCAGCATAATGAATATTACATCCAATGGAAGGACATTTTTCGCTTTACATTACAAGTTGGAAAGGTCCTGGAAAGGTTCTGCGTGGACAGCATTTAAGGCACTGTTGAACTTCAACAACTCACAAATAGACAGCATCTTAAATCTGAAGATCTCGATCAATTTATTTCAAAACTTTCTTTTTTTTATTTGTATTAAATAATTGACACTTACTCGTCTCGAGTGCTCGTGTTCATTTTTCCATGTTCCTTCAGCAATCTTTCACATGCAATGAAAACTGAAAATACGGGAACTTATTAATATTTCTTCATAGATAGAATATTGATTTATACATGGTGAGGAAGGGCTGCAGACTGCTGTCAGCCCTCAGTCGTTTATCATGCATATGCCAGTTAGGCTGACTGACAGCGTGCCAGTTGATAAGGAATGCCATTTGTTCAAATTGAAGTGTATGTATATATGTATATATATATATATATATGTATGCACATATATTACAAGTATGGACAAGTGCTGTCTGCCCATTTTGGTCAGCACCCATGCTAAATATTTAATTTTCTTCGTTTTTTTTTCATATTTTTGTCACTTGCACAGCTCGAACGGTTGACAATGAGTAATGTGCAAAGTACTTTGAGTGACAACCCAGCCTGCATCAGTTTGTGGGCAGGGTTGCCTGACCGAATTTTAATTTGCTTTTGGGTTACATGCCGTCTAAAGTGTTGAGCTGAAATAAATTGCACAAGCCGTTGCTCAGTTTCGGTTACAGCTCACTCCGCGCCTCATTTAATTTTCCGTTAGGTCAACAGAAGGGGCTGTTGCTGCTGCTAATTGCCATACAAACTCTTGAGCCCCACCAAAAGACACACAAGTATGCGCGACCCTTTGCAAATGAGGGTCAATGCGAGCACATTCAGTTAAAATGCAAAACCAAAACCAAAACTAAACAACATTGAAGCTCTGAATTGTGATCCTGCCAATGTTTAATATAAACAAAACACAATGCACTCCATCGCCTCTTGGTTGGTTGCCTCCTCAGTTGTAGAAGCTGCAGGTCAGCCTGTTTGCCTATCAATCTGCATCAAACACATTTCGGCTAGGCTTCAAATTAGCTTCTTAGTCTCTGTGCACCTCAACACACAAGTATTTTAGCTGTATTTTGTATTTGCTTCCCACGCAATTTATTCGAGGGATTTCAATTCATTTTAGCCTAGACTTTACTTATGTCTGTATGTCGTTAACAGTTCAAACGGAAAGGAGCCCGCTGCGCTTTAACCAAGCAGAATAAATAGAAATCGCCAACTAATTTATATTTCTTATCAAGAGCGCAGACATGCTTCAATACAAAGTTAAGACTTCAGGGTATTAGTTAGTGGCTTATTTAGCACTCTGTATACGTGTGTCATTATGCTCTGATACCTAAACTAGTGGAGTATATTGGCATACTGCTGTCTGTCGTTCCGTTCGACGTAAAACTCATAAGAAACAGCATATAAAACCTATTGCTGGATTCACAAAAGTTAAAATGTAGACGGGTGACCTTTTTCCATTACACCATTCCATTATGAAAAGGTTCTTGGCAGCTGAAATCAGAGTATTCTGCAGTCAGTCACGTTCGAGTGCAAAATTCTCACTTCTTTTATATTATTTTTATATATTTTTTAATTAGCAAATTAATGTAGCTTCTGCGCTCTAGAAAAAACTGCTGCACAGACAATAACACAAATACAAATGTATATATATATATATATATATATATATATATAGATAGAAATGTTAGCTGACTGCAGACTGAGAGTAAACACTTAAAGAACAAAACCAATAAATGCGAACAAAGTCTTTGTACTGATTGTCGTCGGTGAAGTGAAATAATTGGGAATGATTGCTTTCTTTAAATCTCAAGCTGAGCCTTATGTCTTATGTTCCATTGTAATTATTAATTAGAATGCCATACAAAAAATGTTAATTATTAAAGGTGTTGCATAAGCAAAAATATAAAGGCAGCAGCTATGAGTCCATAAAGAATAAATATCGAGGTTGTCCTATTATCCTTGCGAGTACTTTCAACTTTGAAATGAAAGTAATTGCACTCTAAACTCGGCTGCATAATATTGAAGCTGCCAGCTACTAGACAGCCAAACAGGCTGTCACAGATTCACAGACACCGTGGATTATACAAGTTACTGGCTGGGTTGACAACAAACCCAGTCGCCCGGACTGACTGACCAGTCGGCAGTTGAAATCTGTGTGCGCCGGAGATTAACATGCAGACGCTGCGATTTGATGGGACAGTTTGACAAACAGACAAACGCCTGACGATGCTGACATGTAAACAATTTGAACGAAAGGATATTAGGTGCCAGCTTGCACACAGACACAAACTCAATCAAATAGGGACAGGGACAGGGCCATTCTGAACTTGCAACTAATGACCTGCTCGTATCAGCAACATTTGACCAAACGTTGCCTGGCATTTCAAATGTGTTAATAATACAATTTTATTTATCTGTCTATGTGACACACGCCTCATCACACAGCCACACAAACACACACACACACACACACACAAACACACACGCACACAGTGTCTATGTAAATTGCGGCAAAAACGAGCCGAAAATTTACGATGCTCGTTGCGACTACTGTAAATGGAGATTGGAGGTGGAGTAAACATTTGGTTGGCGTGTCTGACTATTTTTGAAAAGGGTTGACATTTAAGGCGCACACACACATCCAGCACTGCCAAGCACCCTGCCCGCGACCAGGACGGGGGGTCACTGTTGTAACAAAATGACAAAACGGTGCCTAAACGAGCGTTCAACGAGCAGCAAAAAATTACCAACAAAAGAAATACACACATATAAATATATATACAACAAAAATATATATATATATATATATATATACAATACAGGCAAATAAAAATATAACAAAAATGTTATAAGTAGTTTACTGGCGGAGAAGATTTGGTCAATGGCATACACACACACACTCGCACACACACATACACTCACTCATGCGTCTGCATATGCATGACCAGAGCATAGAAAATTGGGTACTGAAACGCCTTTTGATCCTTTTTGAAAAGCGAAATCATTGCACAGTGAAATGAGTGGTGTTGAATGTGCTATCAATAAGAATTGATTTGTTTACAGCAATAAATCAAATGGACTTTCCATAACAAAACATGCAACTTGATGTGCTTCATCTGAAGGCAGGTGAAGAGATCAAACATATAAATAACTTAACTGGTTTATCGTTCTGTTAAAGTCAACTGCAACTCAGACCACTGTGCTGTGTTGGTGCTTGTGTGTGTATCAAAAAGATGCAGAGCATGTTGTACACACACAAGCACAGTCAACCACACTCGCACACACACACGCACCCCAAAAAGGTAAATCGCAGCGTCAGCCTTTTGTTAAATATCTCAATGGGATGCAAAGGCGGCACACGGGGCGTATGCTCAATGTTTTATGCACAAGGAAAAAAATCCCGAATAAATAAAGACATAAAAAAATAAAGTACAGCAACAACTGTTACCTTATTTATTCATATTAAGCGACAAGTGCCGAAATGCAAGTGTAATTTCTAAATACACAACTCCTGTCCAGACCTGATATCCTAAATATATATTTTATTTTCTCCTTGCAGTGGGTATAATAAGTTTGTCGTAACGCTTGTAACACATTAAATGAGGCATTAGGATATATATATATATATATATATATATATATAAGGTATATAAATATATATATATGTATTCTTGTTCAGCTTCACAAAGACAATCGACATGGTCATGACCTTCTACGCTTCCCTATCGATAAAATAAGTAAAACAAATTCCAAATTTGAAGTCTCTTATCTCTGTAGTCTCTGAGATCCGTATATCCTGGGAAAAAATGTATATACTTTATGGGGTCGGAGATGCTTCCTGCATTCATTCCTGCAACCATTCTACCCCTTTTACCCAATTTTATTCGGTTCAGGGTATTAAAAGAAAAACTTCGATTGGGGCATATGAAATGTATACGCTTGTTCAATACATTTTTTTGGTAGATGCCATAAAAATAATCAATGTATTCAGTTTTGATTGTGCCCGAAGGAGTTTTGGTCACGAAAGCATTAATATTCAATAAAAGGGATGGATGCCACTTGGCTGCTTAATGTGTGGCATGTTGTATGGGGGTGTTCGCGGGCTTGGCAAATGTGTCAGGCCAAATTACACGACAACATATTTTTGAATATAGCAATTTGTATCTGTGCGCCGGCAACGTCTCCGTCTCCGTCTCCATCTCCGTCGTCGTCTGTGCGTCATTCGTTTATTTCGCAATAATAACAATGGGCTCGCGTTTGTTTCTTTGCCACTTGATAAATGAGATGCCAACCAGGCAGCAGTCTGGGGCCTGCGGACAGTAAGTAGTCTTTAGAACCGAGATTCCAATGCTGTACACGACCCCGTGACACACCCCATGCCCCCGGCCTCTGCCCCCTGGCCCCTGCCCCTGCCCTCTGACCCATATCCCTTATCCCCTGTCCTCTGGCCCTAGGCACTTTTCGCAAAAGTGTTAGTTTTCGTAGTATTTGTATTGCTTCCACTTGCATTATTTGCTCTCGTATTTTCGACAATGGTCCTGCCGTTGATTAAGTTGTTGGGCGTGGCCCAGTTAGCATCTGCTTCTCCAATGGGCGGGTCGCACTAGCTTAGCGAAAATGGAAAATATCCTTAAGCAAAAAGAAAGCATGAGATTCTGGCTTAAAAGATTTATATTTTTAAGAATTACATATTTAGCTATTAATCGCTCATTTACAATTTATACATTAATCGGTTGCTTGTTAAGTGAAAATACATCAATTTTTAAGGATGGTTGTTAATGCGGATGATTAAATTAGTTTTCACTGTCATGTGAAGTTTTGCAAAAAGTGCAAATTCCACAATAATAATAAATATATTAAAATACGTTGTAGTTATAAATAAAAGTGTTGAGAGCCGAAAAATAAATAAAAAAGTTGTGTGAAATAATTGTTGACAATTTTTCGAGATAAACAAATAGGAAAAGCTCTAAAGCAGAGAGATTTCGTCTACGTTCACCTTCACTTAGTAGATAGTTCAAAGCGAATTTTCAATTCAATTTTCAATTTTAATTAGGAACAAAGTCAATTGTGGTTTTGGTTATGCATTTGTTGTTGCTGCTCTTGTCGAATGTCAATTGCCAATTGTCACCGTGTCGCGTCATCAGTTTTGCGCACCATTTATTTGTTGACTTCATTTAGTGTGTATCTGTGTCTATATCTATTTGGGTATAGATATTTAAGGTCGCGTCTAAGAAAAAAAAATAAATAAATAACAAAATTTACATATTTCTATGCTCTTCAATAGAACGAGAATTTATTTTGCTTGTGCGGGAGTTTGGAGCAAAAGAAAATTTTACGAAATTGACTGTGCTATGATATTGTTATTTTTCCGAATAAAATTCAATTGACTACACAATCAGCACACAGAGCACTAATATTATATAATACGCATCGCGTGAGTGCGCGAAGATCATCAGCAACTTGTTATCCGATTGTCACGGAGATAACGCAGGCTGCCAAACTGCGAGATATATCTACACATGGGTAATAACTTTAATTCGTGTAAGCAGCATATTGACTCGTGGAGGAATGCTACTGAGCCGCGTCTGGTTTTAGTAAAATTAGCTAATCCTCAACTAGACGAGGCCTTGGCGATCTTATATACGTGGTCCCCATCAGTACGATTCTGTTGAGCCGTCAATTTTCTAAAAAGTATCTAACAATTTGCAACAGTTTCCAAGTTACAATAAATGTTTAAGAAGTGCATTCTCCTTTATTTTCTATTTGAACAATTGGCTCAGTGATTGGAGTCAAGCATTGCCTTTCTTGCTAAACTTCCACAAATGTCCAAGACAACCACTTTATTAGCGGAACATCTTGGAAAATCTCCAGTCGTCTGAAGTGGTTTCCCATCTCTGTTTGTTACTCTCTTAAAGCATTTTCAATGTTTACCTCTCTGGCATCTTCATTTTTCGTTATTGGCCTTATGTGTGCTACCAATCAGCTTAAATTGCATTTTGTTGGCACTTAAATCGTTCACAGTTTACAGTTGCGGCCACGATGTTGCAACCGCACTTGTATTTTCATTTTATATCCGTAGTTGTTGGTGCAGCTACCGCTTAGGATGTCTTTGCGATTGTTGTTGCTGTTGTTGCTGGCGGCCACACGCTCATTTAACAGCGCTTCCACTCGGAGTTGAGCGTAATTTTTCAGCTGGTTTGCGTTTGCCTTTCCGCTGCAGGAACTTGGCTTGACTTTGGCTGCACTTCGTCTGCTTTAAGTGTTTCCTCTCAATTGTTTCCCACGCAACTGGGAGTATGGGGTTCGGATGGTGTGCCGGGAATGCTCATCGTTGAAAGTGAATGTTTTATTGTTTGCTGCTTTCAGTTGTATTAGCGTAATTCCAGTGCTCATCTGGCTCATGTAGCCTGCTAAAATGTTTTGCCCAACTCGGCAGCACAATTCACTGTCGACAGTCCACATTAACTGGGCTTGTGGTTCTGTTGCCCTTGAAGTTCATTAATTTTTATGATACAACTTGAATTCAAGTTAAGTCAACTTGAAAATGCAAATGCTCGTCTCGTCTCGTCTCGACTTAGTTTGAGTCGCTTTTGTTGCACGATAATAAAAAATAATAATAATTTTTAAAGAATTTTCATTTATTATGCTTGTTCTACTAGTGGTTTTTGCCTGTTGGGCTTAGCGTAAACAAAACCTTGCCGCGCGTGTTGCCACTTCAATGTATAAACAGATATACGTACCTTCATATGTATATCCCAACAATATTGTTTTTTTTTTGCCATGCTCTGCTTTATATACACTTTGCGTGTGGCAATTGGCACTGAAACCGGCAAAGAAAACCAAATGCGCAAGAGAATATCCACAAAGCACAATAAATTACAAAATATATGAGTACCTGCAGGGCAATCGTATTGCGTATACTTAATATATGCAATTGCTTCGCTGTATACACAGCTTAGTCTGCGCTGCCACAACAGGGGGATAAGTGCAGTTACGGACGGTAAACTAACGACGGGTGGTCCGTTACATCCGCTCAAGTAAGGCCAAATGCATGCAAAATAAGTATCGCCCTGGCAATAACATTTGCATTGCAGAAAGCCAAAGTTATAAGGCAACTTTGGATGCTGCATAAGCATTCAAATCTATTTTGCATGGACGAATATTAAATGTTGTTAGAAGGAAAGTAAAATATTATATTATATTAATAGATACTGTATGTTTAACTAGACGAAAGACATTAACAAAAACAGAGTTTGGTGAAGAACTGCATAACTGAAATTTTGAAAAATACTATAAAAGTATCAAAAAATTGAATCAAGTAATAGAATATACTTGGAAGACTGAAAGAGAAGGTCCAGAACTAAGCAGCCACCTAACTAAAATAGATTTAGTCAGTAAACACATTATTTAGGACAATAATAGATGAGAGAGGAGTGGCTGTGAGTTAGCAATCTTTCCAATAATAATAATAATAATAATAAGGGGCCATTTGAAATAAATATAGTTTTTAATTCAAACGTATTCATAAATATGTATTTTATTGCCATTCAGAACTGCTCTGCTACACATTCTAAATAACTTGCAAATAATATTCAGACTGCTCTAATGTTTTCTAAGACATTTCAATCAAGTCTCTAGCCAATTTTTAAGCTAATCAAATGGTATATAAGCTGACAGTAGCCAAAAAGTCCACGCAGCCAATGATTCCTATTTGTTCCACAGTTAAGTTAGCTCGAATAAAGCTTGTTCACATAAAACTTAATGTATATTGACGTATTTAAGCTATGCCAAATATTTCGTAATTTTAATGCTTAAATTCAAAATAAACTTGAGTCTGTAATGCAAATTGTCCAAAATAAATATGCTAAATATTCTCGATGCGAATTTTTGGTAATTGGAGACTGTTTTGCCACAAATTGTTGCCTGCTTTGCGGCTGCACTTTGAGGTACTTGAGAATGTTGCGCATACAAAGGCAACAAGACATAAATGGTTTTATTCTAGTTTTATCTGTAAAATCATCGCTCAATTGTTATAAAAGTAACAAAAATAAAGATGGAGAGACGAGCAAGGATAACAGACAGGCAGGCTAAATTGAAGCTGTCACAGCATCAAAGCGACAATCATATCTGTGTGTGTGTGTGTGTGTGTGTGTGAGGGTGTGTCTGAGGGTGTGTCTGAGTATGAGTTGGAGTGTGAGTGAATGGTATATTGCTTGTATACAATGGGTGCGTGCTTGTGGCATATAATACACGCATCTCGAGAATGCGACTCATATGCAAATTGTGAGTAGAATCTGCTTTTAATAAGTCAGGCACATAAAATGTGCTTCATATGCCATTGGGGAAAGTTGGAGATGGTTGGAGATGGTTGTGGAGAAAGAAAAGCAAAAGCAAATGCAAAATCTGTAGCAGTAGGAGAAACAGCCGCAAAGGAAGCCACAGGAGGCCCCCAGTAGTGTTCAATGTGTGTGTTGGTTTATTTATGTGTGTGCTTCTTACATTTTTTTACGAAAGCCGAATAATTGTGGAATGTAATAATGTTGCAACTAATTGGCGTGGGTAATTGTCAGTGCCGGGGCCTTGTGTGTCTGGGGAGTGGCCGCACAGACAAAATGAGTAAATAAATAAATAAGTAAAAATATGTCGAAAATGGTTGCAGTTACGTTCGCTTTTATTGTTGGACCTTGTCCGGCCAACTACACAAAATAATTGAAGTCAGGCTCATAAAACTTTGCCAACCAACACACAAATTAATATATTTCAGTGTGTACGAGTGTGTGTGTGTGTATTTACTTTTGATCTTTGTTTAGCTATAATATTCGTTATTTTCATTACTTTGCTGCTATTCAAAGACCACAGTGCTGTTATTTTCCATCTTTGTCTTTTTATTTACTTATTTTTGTTTAATTTTCTGGTTGTTGTTTTTTTTTTAGTATTTTAATGGGGAGCAGCTGCCTTGGCAACAATAACTTGCTTGCTTTTTGTTCCCGTTGCTATTACTCATAAGATCAAATAACTTGGTGCTGTATCAGATTTGTCATTAATATTACAATATTTTAGTTAAATTCATATGGACACAGCACCTACCTTAACTTGGCCAGCCTCTTTATCATTCTCATAATGATGAGCATCATCAGAGAATTAGCTGCTGATAGAAACAAGTCTTAATCAAACTTCGGAGAGTCAATAAGTTTTCTGGCCAACTTTCCAGACCAAAGTTTTTATGCTTTACTACATTTTAGTTGCAGCTGACTTTTATGCGGTCGACTAATAACTTTGATAAAAAGAGATCCCTTCTCCTGCTCCAGGCTGCGCAAAACTTGCTGAAGTTCAGCAAAACAAATTAAAATGCCCAGCCAGTGTGAAATGTTACACAGAAAATGTTGCGTATTAAATGCTGTGATAACTACAATTTGGACATAAGCACATAACAACATAGTTTGGCCGAGAATCATAAAAATGACAGACACCTGCGTGTATACAGCGCATAAAATCAATGAAAGTTCGCACATTACGTATACGACAGCTGTGACAAGCAGCCCGCCACAAGGCCAGAGCACAGTGAACGAGGGGAAAAAAAACTTACATGTGATGAGTTTTGCATAAGCATCTCGAGATATGCTGTCCGCGACCCTGCGACCCTCTTGCCACTAGTCGCTTTTTTTTCGCCTTCTTCTCATATTTTAATGAGTATTCATTACGCGACACATCACGGCGTGAAGGCGACAAAACGACAAAAGCAGCAGAGCAGCAGAGCAGGAACGCAACAGTGCGGCAAAACGACAAGCTGGCCGCGTGGCGTATACATTATGCGTGGGGGTGCAGAACACTCTGGCTAGTGGCTTTTGTTATTCATTTAAGCTGTCAGCCGAGCAGCCACTAAAACATTCACCCAGCCATACGACAAATGATGTGCCGACCTCTGGACAGCCAGTTAGTGGCACAGTCTTGAATGTTACTGATTGCTTGTAAGCCATTGCCAATCTTATATTGTAATTAGCAGGGGGTTGCCGCGGGTCACTGGTACTTAAAGGCTGAGTAATTGCCTGTTTCCACCATCAATAATCAATGAAAAGTTGTCATTTGTACATTTTCACATAGGGCACAACATTCGTAAAGTATGTTTCGAATTTTAGAAATTTGCCCAGAGTGTTTTATGTTTTTTGTGATGATTAATCGAACATCGTATCGATGTTACGAAATGTCTGACAGCTGATATTTCAAGAAAGGTATAAGCATAACACAATACAATTATAATTTAATGAATGTAATTTCCTATAATTTATTAATATTAAATGTTGATAGGAAATTAAAAAGTGATATTCCTTTAAATGTTTCTTTCTTTCAAATTTGTTTCTTATTTATTGCGTTCTTTGCAGCAAGTGGTTATCACTTGTCTAATATTTCAGTTAATTTTTCGATAATCATGAAGATAATACGACTCTTTAAATAATCTGATTCTTAATGGCTCAAATTAAATTAATATCACCTTCTGCATTCTCGCCTCGCATTCAAGTGCAGTCAAGTGACTAGCAAATTTACTAACACATATAAATAGATACACATACTTATGCATATGTATACGTTGAATTTATGGCTTAAGAAGTGGTTCAATGCATAAATCACTATAGCCATAAGCACGACACATTGTCAATAAATCAAAGCTGTTGACTAGCCATCAAGTCATTCCCCACAAAAGGAATGCCCAACTCAATCGTTTGTCAGCTGCCATAAGTTGCATATGGATACAATAAGCAATTAACAATAGACCTAAAGCCGTAAGCCGTAAACAATGACAGTTCATCTAAATTTAAACCATTAATTTAATTAATAATTGTGTCAAATTATCTGTTGGGTAAACAATTTAATTTGCCAGAAGCTCTATCAGTTTTGGGTGTCAGGAGGTAGGTACAAACATATGTTGTTGTGGCATTTGTGTTGTTTTCATTCATTCAATTGTGAAAGGGTTTTCTGGTTGCCAAGACATTGCCATAATCCTTGTTCTAAAAACATAGTGTTCAAATATGAAAAGGCATCCTCAAAATGAAATAAAAAAAATGCAAAGACAGGGCAAAAGCAAAACAAAACCAATTGCTTGAATTCCAAGGACGAAACAACTGCTGTCGATAAAGTTGACGATAAAAGGGTCTACAGAACACATGCATCAGTAACAACAGCAACAACAACGGCAGCAGCAACAACACTCAACTACCACTCATCGATTTACACACTTTTCGGGGCTACGCATAAAACATTAATGAAATTGTCAAAGATACCCTGTACTAAGATCATCCCAATTGGCGATGCTAACGATATATAATATATGTATATACTCGTATATATATATATATTTTTTTTGTTATTTTTTTTTTGGCAATATATTTATTTTTCTATTTAAACATTAATGTTTCACATTTGTGACTTCATTTGGCATTTCGGACGAGCAGGGTATAAGAAAGGTAACCAAAAATATATAAAATTATAGTAATAACAATAAGAAGAAGAATAAAGAGCAGAATGAATAGCAAGCACTTTATTATATGTGTTTGATTTGTGTGCGTACCCATCTCTCATGTGTGTGTGCATGTGGGCGTTTTATGGGCGTGCGCCAGTCAAAATGACAGACAGTGGCAGCCAAAAGTGTGCATATCAATGTAACTACAAACATACAATAGATATGACACGCATATGATATCGAGAGGTATGTGTGTATGCATTTAGTCACAGGTATATATATATATATATATCGCAAGTATATCCATATGGCATGCACATATATATATATATATATATATATATATATATAGATGTGTGTGTGAGTGTGTGAGTGAACTATGTGTGCTTGCATAATCAGTAAATTTGATTGCATATATAAATGATTAAATAAAGTTAATGGAATTCCAGGATAGGCAACAGAGCCGCACAATCAAAACCATAGACACCATTTACAATCGCATATTTTGTGCTCGTCTTGTACCATTTTATGCTGGAATACCAATTAATATAGGTGTGCTCCATTTTGTGCACCCACTTTGTATGATAAGGTTTTGCAAGATGTGCAAGAAGAGTTCGATGTTTGAGTTTTTTTCACATTTCCATATAGGTTATCTGGCCGTTGAGCATGTTCGGCTGCTTGTGTGTCATAACTGATTAATGCAATTGTTGATGTCATCAATTTATGCAACACACCGAAATGCAAATATCACAACTGCAAACCGTGCGTATGCGCAATGTTGTGACTACTCTTGCAATTTAAATGTAGAAGCGGAGCTTTAAACAAATATCGCGCATAGCGTGAACCAACCACAAAAGCTATTTCAGTGGCAACAAATATTAAACTAAACACACGCATTAGCACACACACACACACACAAACACACACATGTCTAATGATGTGTTAATTGGTCGTGAACAACAATTATGAATTATAAACGTTCTGCTTGCAGAGCTAGTTAGGCAAAGATGTCTGAGTGCTGCCTGAACTGCCACCACCCCTTTCCCCATACGCGGCAGGTGTCCTAATTGCACAAACGTGAATCGAGGCATGTGTGTGTACTTTTGGATGTGTTATTAATTGCAGACATTAGTCAACAGTTTCGAGAGTAATTATTAGGTACGCAAGTATAAATTTAGAAATAATTGTATACATAAATAAATTGTATTTTCAATTTCAACAATGCCTGTTTGCCAATTACTATTTAAATAGCTCTCCATATCTGATGCCAATACCATAAATTACAAATGCCAACAAATGTGTTATAAAGCAAATTTAATTGAATTGAATCGCATCAGCCTTCAGAATTCTCTTCCCAATTCATTTCGCTCAAATTGGCATAATCATTGACTCATAAATATGAAATTTGCTCTTATAAATATTTGCATTATAAATTTCACACAAACATTTGGCCATGTCACGTTAGAAATTCCAGTTAAACACCCTCGAATCCTTAGCAACGAACGGGGAAAATGTATTCATATTTAAATTAATTCCAAAGCTAAGAGTTAAACTTCTCTGGAAGTCATCAACGAATTGAAATTGCAACACATTTGTTATTCGAAATGTGGTTGGGCATCAGATTAAATACTAAAGGCAAAAAGTGGTTCATGATATTCTGCTTGCTTTCGGATTAAATGTTACCAAAATCAGCTGCAACTCGTTCACGACAACGAACATCCTATGAAAGTGGAGCAGAATCGGCATTATTGAGTTTAATATCAAACTCTGTTGGACGGAAGAACCGATTGTACATAAACAACTAAATTATGTCTGATTTCATAACAAACACAATTATTCATAAATGCGGAAAAAAAATGCCACAACGCTTTTCTCTCATATTTAAACATTTATGCGGCGACGTTGAAAAAGTGCCGAACTTTATCAAACTTCAGCCAGATTTCTTAAATTGCACGAATATTTATCCAGGCTTTGAGCCAACAATTTCTGCCGAAATGTGAGTACTTATAGTATGTCTTCGCTCAACTTCTACCATAGAGTTGCCACAATGCCAAGGTTTGTTCTTCTCTTTTCTTCCTTTTTGGATAGTGTGCGTGTGTGTGTGTGTGTGTGTGTGTGTGTGTTGAGACTAAACACAGTCGCTGTGGGTCGTAGGCATCTGATGAATGGGGGCAAGTGACAGCGGCATCAGATAACCTGTTGCATGAACAGACCACAGGCAGCTGCCAGCTAGGAGCAGCAGCTAAATTAGGAGCATGTACAGTCGAGGAGGAGAAGCAGCTAAAGAATGACTGGCAATGCTGGAATCCATTTTCATTGTTTGCACAACATTTCAACGGCTGCCTTTTGGTTTGCCGCACATTCTTGTTTGGCAGCTTGGCGCATGCTGTTGCGGCTCGTTTCTTGGGGCATCATAGAAAGGAGAATGAAACTGCCTCGCTTTTTTCTTTGCTAGCTGCTTTCTTTTCATTATTGGCTCACGCTCCCTGGACACATTAGCGCGCTGCATCTGCCGCTTTTGATGCCCTGTGATTATTGTTGTGCCCCGTAATTGCCTCACACCATCTGAATACATTTACATAAGTTG
This sequence comes from Drosophila basisetae, assembly GCA_035041595.1. Taxonomy (NCBI): domain Eukaryota; kingdom Metazoa; phylum Arthropoda; class Insecta; order Diptera; family Drosophilidae; genus Drosophila; species Drosophila basisetae. The sequence continues at coordinate 10,388,990 of JAWNLB010000174.1, read as the reverse complement.
GCATCCTGAGTCCGGAACATGCCACAGCCATACCATGCTGTGGAATCGCATAGTGCGATGTGCGACTCTCATTTGTTATCTTTTCATTTTTGGCGCAGACGTCAATGAACTTGCGGCAGCACAATTTATTCAGCCAGCTTCCTGTGCAGCCTGCGCCCTGTGTTTACATATTCCCCTAGACGAACAAGTCTTACCGACCACCAAACCACTGGTTCATTGTGCTCCGCGGCGACACTAAATCTAAATTCAATATGTTGTCGATTTAACATATTTCTTTCTGCCTCTGCATGTGTGTGTGTTCTTATGTGAATCTTTTTTCCCTTTTTTCTTCCTCCCTTTTTTGTGAGCGAGTAAACAGAGTGTTGTGCCAATATTGACAGAGCCCATGAGCTCGCTTCTGCAACTGAAACCGAATGGCAACTGGCCAATCACTGGCCATCAACCATCCAAAATGAAATTATTGAAATTAAATATATTTTGTCTGTTTGTTGTGGTGTCGAATTTCGGGCTATTGTATTACCCAAGGTCGGCCGAAGCAGCAGAAGCAGCAGCAGGGCCAGCGGAACTTTCCCATAAAGGAATACAATGTTTAACAATCTCAATATGAACTTTGTCATATGATAGGCATTGGCCCATTCAGCAAATCTCCCACTTCTCTTTGCTATCCATATGCTAAGCAATTAATAATATTCATTGTATATTCATCGCTGCATTCTTATACTTTGAAACTGAAGGTCGTCCGTACTATTAATAAAATATTTATATAAATTTATATTTATAATGTTTAACATTTTGTAATATATTAAATACAAAAATGTCGCATACAGAGTTCCTTTAAGGTAAATACAATTTAAGGTGACTATTTGGTATAATTTATTTATAAAAATTCGAAAAAGTTTGAAGCAAATTAAATATGTGTTTAGTACTCAATCAACGCCACGTTACCAACAGCTTCCAGCTACTGGTTAAATTATAATTTCTTTGTACAAACGACCGCTATAACAACAACAAGTTTGCCAAGTTGTAAAGCATTTAAAAAATTAATTGCAACCTGTGGTTAGAAAGAGCACTGTTTGATAAACCTTTCAGCGACCCACTCGTAAATTCGTGAACACGAAATCAGTCTTGTGGCCAGAACGGGTTAGCTGGCTCACTGAGCGAAAGGTCATTAAAATCATGATTAGCAACCAGCAGCCTGCAGCCACAGGTGCCATTAGACTCAACCCACCAGAGAGCCGACACCCAAAAAAAAAAAAAGGAAAAAAGGAAACAAAACAACCCAGCGTGACAGAGAGCCGAAGATTTGATACCCTTGCATCATTATTTACTTAATAATGTGAACAATTCATGACGAACTTTATGACATAGTAGTATTTTCATAAATTTTGGGCAAAATCTTTGTGGCATTAAACAGTAGATATTTTTCAACATACAGTCATATTTCTGTTTCGTTTATTTCGCTCCTTCAAAGTCCTAAACCAAACTCCAAAACTCCATGAGTTACTACTGGGCTTTTGCAAACAACAACTCATCCTCAATTACTAATTTCATGTCGCAGTAATATGATATAGTAATAGAATTCGGCCAATACTGATACATGACTAGTTCGCATGGAAACTAAGGAAAATACGGACATAGTTATATCGACTCTGCATCTGATGCTGATCAGGAATATATATGCTAAATAAGTTTTGGAACATCTTGTTTAATGAGTTATACACTTCCTGACATAATTATGGCATCCTAGACAAGGGTAGGAAAAGGCAGAACCCATACATTGCGGCTCAGATGTGGCTCCTTTGTAGACTCTGAGCGGGTGAGTGCAAAAAAGAATACAAATGGTTGAGAGCAAATAAGCCAACTGAACGCAACCAAGCAACAAAGTTATGGCGCGCTTGTCGAGAGGGACGATGAGAGAGCGCAGAGTTATTTCTTCTTAATGTTTTTCTTTCAAAATTGCGCGCATAGAGCTTGCCCTTCCCCAAGATCCCCCTTAACTAAGGGGTTCAGGAAGACAAGGTCACCAAGCTCTTTCAAAAGGGTTCCGTTGGTTTTGTACCTATGGTTATGGTTATGATTACGGGTTCGTTTTGGCACAGCTTGGTATTGCGGCTATTTCGCTCCTTCTTTTTATTATTATTTTTTTTTTTGCTCTGCAACTTTTTGCTACATTTTTGCAATAAACTTGAAAAAATGTGGGCCAAACGTTTCCTTTATTTCATTTATATATTTTTTTTGTTTGACTTTTGTGTTTTTTGCTCTGTTCTCTGTGGTGTGGCCGCAGGTCAAAAATAAACAAAATATCTTACGCAGGCATTTTTGTCTTTGATTGCTGTAATTAATTGTTAATATGTTAATTATTAATTACAAGAGACTTTGTCTTTCAAAGAAAAAAATAAAAATAAGGTATAAAAGCGGAAAGAGCATCTTAAAATACTTTTTTTCTCCCTTCCTGTGGATAGCTGCATCTCTCTCTCTCTCACACAAACACTTTCTGTCGATCTTCCCCACTGTCTACCTCGCTATCTCTCTCTCTCTCTCTCTCTTCTCTCTCTGTCTCCATCTCTCTAGCATTTTTTTAATTTTACAGGGTAATTATATTGTGACATACATAATGCGTTTTCCCGACTTTGGCTGTAATGTGACTAACTTTTTGGCCGGTAGAGAATTGCTGCCAAAGCTTCTGGCAAAGCAGTTTAATGCCAATTGGTTCATTAATGTTAATGACCGTATTGATTTATATGTACGGCACGTGTGGTACTCAAGTTGTATGGACTCCAATTTGGTGCAGTTCAGCTCAGTTCAATTCGGCTCTGAATTGAATTCTACAAGATTCGTAACTTCAACCATCTTGTGTTTGTATTTTTTTTTTAAAGCAGCATTGCAACCGACTTATAACTATCCTTGAATTGCTCAAACAGCACTTTACTTAAATACATTCCAAATAGTTTTAGTAAGTTTTCAGTTCCCATGCCACTTGCCACGAAAGTCGATTTGGGTGAGCGACGGAATACTATGTTCTTTCTAAACGAAATATTAAAAAAAAACTATTCTAAAGTCATGGTTACTGGCCCACATCCTGTCATATGATATATGTACTTTCAAAAGTTTTACAATTCTCAATTTGGGGCAAAACAAAACCAGAGCATAAAATATAATCAAAAAAAAATTACAATAAAAAATCATTGTTATCTTATCGAAGCTGAAATGCTCTACTGAATAAGTCACTTATAGATTACACATATAATATGATTAACTTAATAATTATTATCTGATATCAGCTATTTTTGGGATTTTAAGCTTTAGATTCATTGATCTACTTCGCTAGTCAACCTGATCCAAAACTTGACGTACACTTTAAGTGGTTGCCAATCCATTATAATTACTATCATATATTTAAGTGAATTATTTTCATCATTGAAAGATTACAATTATGAGACTCATTTGTAAATTTTGCACATAAAACTCTACTTAAAATCATTGCACAGTCAGCTGTCTTAGCTAATGGGCTCAAAATGAAGAGTAGCCCTCAACAAAAATAAAGCAAAATTGAAAGTCGGACAAGTTGGTCTTATAAGTTTTCACTGTTTTACACAAAATTCAAAAAATAACTGAATTTTTATTGTTTCCCTCGTACACGTTGCACAGTTGTTTTTATGCGACTTTTGATAGTTCTGGAATTTAGTGGCAAATGGGCAATGGTAAATGAATCCTTGTCAACTGTGCACGGGTCGTAACAAGTTGAGACTTGTTCGGGCAGCTGCAACACCAGCTGCAACTTACAATTTTGATCAGTTGAAATGGGTGGAGATGGGTTTCAATTTTAAATGAAAAAAAAACAACAAAAAAGCAAAATTCGTCGGAATATTCCAAAGCAAGCTCGTACGTTCTGGACCCTTAAAGTTTTTCACATTTAATTATTTTTAGTTTATAAGAGACTAGAAATCAACAAATTAGCTTTGTGCTCACATAAATAACAAATGCCAACAAGTTCTGGCCATAAAATAACAAAAGCCTTTTTCATAATTGAAATAACTAGTTGTCTATTCACACTCACAATATTATTCATTTAATATAATCCCTTTGTGTTAAAGTCTGATCGAAGAGATAAGCAAGGAGCGGATTAGCTTTGGGGTTGTGGTTGGATTTTATTGGTGCAGAAAGGACTATTGGAATATTTGCGCTTTAGTCTATGCCCTGGAGAACAATAAATTCTTGGCATTGTTAAGAGTATCAGCTGTTGTCCAAACAATGGCCAGAACTGTGGTAAACCTCTGAGCAATATTTGTGGACATGCAACATTTAATCATTTCATACATTGTATTATTCATTTACCTGTGATTTGCTATTTCGTCAAAATTTTTTAGAACACTGCACTTCAGCACTTAAGAAAAACAAAAAAAAAAAACTGTTTATTTTCTATTATTTGAATTTAAAATCCTTTTAGAATTTGGTATGTAAAGAATGTTAAAAAAAAAAATATATTTGTATAAATAAACACGTTAAAAACATTTATTTTTAGCAAGTTTTTGAGCTGGTCCATTTGGGGGGTGGCAAGAAATTTCGGGTTCGCACTTTAGCCAAATGTTCAAATTATTTAAATATTTATTTCGATTGTTTTTTAGTTTTGGTTTTGGTTTATTTGTTTAATGGTAATGCCGAATCGGTTAGATTTGGTTCGCTTCAGGCTGTCTGCTCGCCTTAAAAAACCCGCAACGACTGAATCAAAACAAACAAATTTCTTTGGTTATATTTGAAAATGTTTTCCATGCTTCGCGCTGTGCGACGATTTTTGCTGTGGATTTTGCAGCTGCTGCGGCTGCTGCTGCTGCTGCTGCTGTTTCTGATGTTGTTACTTTGGCAGCTGCTGCTGGTGCTGCTTCTGCTGTTATCGTGACGCGTCGTTCGTTGCTGTTCCCAGCGCCAACATTATCCGCCACAGCTTTATCCGGCTATCCGTACACCCCATCAACACGAGCATGTTTTATCCACGCGCCTGCGTGCTTCGTCTTGTTTACATGGCTCCTGCCGACCAACTGATTACCTGCCTGTCTGCCTGCTGACTGTGTTGTTGCTGCTGCCGCTGCTGCTCAGCTTGGTTTGGCTGCCGACTTTTCCGACTTTTTCCTACTTTTAGAAACGCTTTGTCTCCCACAGTAACAGTGACAGCAACAGCAACAGCAACGACAGCAGCAGCAGCAGCAACAGCAGCAGCAGCAGCATTCAACATCTGGCCTTTTGCATTGCGGTTCTTCTTAGCTGTTGCTGATTGGCGACGCGAAGCCTTGCTTTACGTGTGGGTTTCTGACACTTAACCACAACAGCTCCTACAACGTATGCATTCACTCATTGGCTCAATGGCTCAGTTAGTCAATAAAGTATAAGTTGATTTCTACAGCAGCAATGCTTCCATGCCCTTTCGCTAATATTGCATACATCCCTAGCACGAAACCTATCTTGAAACATACTCGTACAAAGGGAATTTTATGCATTAAAATGTTTTATTTGTGAACAATATACAAGTGTTTCCATTCTACATAATAATGTTGTCTGCTGTGTTATCAACTTATTCCATTTGCACTAAAACGTTTAATGTATTTTTCTTTAATATTCATTCGCAAGCAGTACACCATAACCGTTGTACCTTTTTTAGCTAAAGTGCATACAAAATTTCTTTTATGATTTTCGCTGTGCTCGGGTTATGCTTTTGTCTCGGTTTTTTATGCTTTCGATTTAATTTCTTGTTTCGACTTTTGGCCATTGACTTGCAGGCAAAGACATCAAAAGTCATTAACTTTTATATGTGTCCCATGCAATAGATCTCATGTAAGTTGCTGCTTCTTCGGTTATTGTTTACTTTTTTTTTTGTCAGCTGCGCATCAACAAATGCAATTTCCTTATAAGTTTCATTGATTTATTTATGAGTTTGGCTCTGTCTATTTGTGGCCATGCCGTTGGCTCCCAGCATATGATATTGAATGAACCATTATTTGATTAGAAGAAGAAATAAGCCAATTGGATTGATTCGTTGTCATCATCATCATCGCCGTTGTCATCGTTCTTCATTCTCGAGCTGTGTGTTGGTTTGAATTTCAGTTGTGTCTCGCATATGGAGAACAATTAGAAGTTCACTTCACTTCACTTCACAGATGGCTGCCAGTCCAAGTTCAATGACTTTCATTAGCCAAACGTTCACCATTCTCTGCGATATAAAAAATGCTTTGTGAAATTCGGCAAAATTAATTTCCTGTTTGTCAATTGAAGTCTATTTTGGTAACAATCTAAAGTGTATCTACTCAATTGTTTTACTTTGCTTTCTGTTTCAGAACTTTTCCAACGAACCGAATCCATATAATGGAGGAGCATGCCCCAACTCACATTCCATGGCAACGCTATGGCAGTATACTTTCTTCTTCTTTATTTACTTAGAATATTTCACAATACAAATCGCTTTTGAATGCATACAAAAGTGAATCAATTTCTATGATCCTTTAATATGGTACTAATTGCTCCACAATCGAAGTGAATATCAAAATAAGTTATGTTAAAGAACGTAAAATCCGATTTAGAGTCACTTTTGCATGCACAAAGATAAATAATGATATAATAATATTTTCTTATTCTTATTTTTATTTTTTGATAGGTAAGCAAAATTTGCATAAATAATAAAGGTTATTTTCCAATGCCATACAAATATTATGCTTGCAACGAGTTGTTTAGTGCTCAAGCACAAAGATCAATACCATTTACAGTGTTTAAAATGCAAACCAACAATTCTAACTTGAACACAATAGAATTTTTAGGCATTTTAATTGCATTTTTGTGCGCTGAAACGTGGTCGACAATCTCAGTGGATGAGTCGTTCAATTGTGCATTTTGTTTCTTTGTCAAGATGTGGTTAGACAATTTTTGGTTGCATCTAAAGCACCTGACCAGATTTATTTGTCATAAGCTGTGTATGTCCAAATACAGTCGTGACAAGCACTTTGAATGCCGCTGCCAACAAAAGCTGAACAACATCAATTGCAATTTGCATGAAATCTCCTTGAAGCGTCCTGTAAATATTGCTCATACGCCACGAGCATTCAATATATGCACATCGCATGCTCGTTACCAGGTTACCAGCTCTGATGGTTAGCTCAGCTCAGAGTACAGATTATTATGCTGTATGCAGGAAAGAGTCCATCGCGTTTGTCAGTTAGATTAATAGTTGCACGCACTTCCGCTTCCGACTCGATGATGCGGCTGTATTATTGTCGTGCTCAGCTGTGAGTCACTCGGGGCAATAGCAAAATGCCATCAGCTTGATACACACGCACGTACAGACACATATTTGTACACAAAGCATGAATTGGCTTAGCTCAGCATATAACTAATAAGACCCTTGATTCAAATATGTAGGGTTATCATTTTGCCTTTGGCTCTACCTTTTTTTATACCCTACACAAACAAAGGGGTATGTCCAAGTTGTACTCCGTAAAAATCGATTCGATTCAGCGCACGGATTACGAAGAGTACATCTTTTGTAAAGCATGACAAATACGCATCAACAGCATTACGCATTACAGCTGTCAAGTAAATCAATAAATTGTAATTGTCATAAATATTATGCGAAACCAGAGCGACGATAACATACCCTTGCAGACATGCGCACATTTAATATTCGCTATTAATTGAGAGGATTCGATTATATTGGAAACCACTTCTATTTTCTTTACTTTAAGGCTACGGCCGATACGGATTCGATGTTGACTTTATGCATTAAATTGAATCCTTGTTCTCACACACCAAGTAAAGTTAGTTGGTTAATTACTTAACCCAACGTGCAACGAGAGCCAACTGCAAAGGTCGCTCAACAATTGCAACTTGCTGAGATTAGAATTTTGATTGAATTTCGGTTTGCATACGTTTTATAGAAGTAGAATTTCTTCAGCAAGGAATCGTTTTTATAAATTTAATTTAGCCAGAAACTGTTCCTTTTTGAATTTAAACTACAAATCGCATACGTTTTTTGCCAAAGTTATGAAAAAAGCTCTGTCAATATTAAACTAAACTATAAAGTATGACCCATTTTCACAGCAAGCAAGCAGCAATATTGAGAAATAGCTGCTTGCTGGAGTTCGAGAGTCTTAGTTGTAAAAAGCTCCAAATATCACAGACAAACATATATATACACATATATATACTCGTATATGTGCATCAGACTCGTGGCAATTAAGTCAGCACCATCACCAGCAGCGACAGCACCACCGACCCACACACACACCCACACACACGCACACACACAACGACACAACAATAACAACCACAATAACAGCAATAACAATTTTCAGTTAAGATCATTGTTGTCTCAACGCAGATGCTAGCGGCGTCTAAAAAATAAAATAAAACAACCAACTCTTCTACGCCGAATATAGCATACCCTATGGTTATGGTTACATTTTAATGGCGAAATTAAAAATGTTATCAACTATTGAGTTTAATGCAGACTTTGGCAGCTCTTATGCAATACGACTGATGCTGACGCGCATGTTGCAAGTTTCAGCAGGAGAGCATTCAAATTAAAAACTCGAGTTTTTAGCTGTTTAAGTGATTCACTCTGCTGAAACACTTTTTGACTGTTATTTGCAAGCACTCCACAACAACAACAATAACTATTCCTAATCGACTTTCGCATTCTGTTTATTATAAGGTACAAATTAGTCGCGCTTCCATTTCGTTCAATATTAATAACTATTCTTATTCAATTTTGGTATTCTGTTTATTATAAGGTACAAATTAGTCGAGATTTCGTACGTTTTTTGTTTTCTTGTTCATTGCTCTGCCGATTCCCTTTGACTTGAAGCCATGCCTATTGCCCATGGTATCTTCAAAGATTTTGCCATGCTGCATGCAAATAGCTTTGTTGCTATTCCTTTCAGTTGTGCCACCACCAACACCACCACCCTGCTCATCGTTTTTTACTCAATATGGCGGCTGGTGGGCTCAACAGGGGGGCGCAAGGAGCTGCTGTCGTAACGCGTGTATTTTGGTATTGGCATTTCGTTGCCTTCAACTGTTTGCCGGCGTGGCAACTTGCCCTCCCAGGCAGTTAACCCCAACACATTGAATGTGTGCAAGTTTATGTGGCTGTGCGAGTGTGAATTAGTGTGTTTGTACGTTGGCTACAAATTGAATTTAAAGTATTTACTTTAAACGCCTTTTTGCCCTTTTTTGTCCAACACTTGAAAATTCCTCTCTTGCACATTTAATATGCAGCTGCTGGGCGAAACACAGCCGTGCTCTTGTTAAAGCTGACCCCGGCATGTCGCTGCTCCTGGGCTGGACCTTAAAGACAACCGCTTTTCGGCTGTCCTGATCAAAACTCTTATGTGATTTACTTTAACTCCAACATCACGTACCACATACACGCAGTGTGTGTTGGGAAATTGAAGTTGAAGCAGCACCAGCAGCGCCAACCACTGCGGTAGGAGAAATCGAAAGGGGATGGTGCCATTTCTAGGCGAGTGTGAGAATGTAAGTGTAAAGGAGCTTAGCACTTAAATCATGATTACCACAGCAGTGGCAGCAGCATCCACAGCATCCACAGCATCACCACACACAAACACCGAATGAGTTTCGCAAGCAGTAATTATAAGATACATATTTGTTGAGCTCGGTACGTGCAAGTATATCCCTAATATGAACCAAATCACCAAGCAACGCTTCGCGGCTATGAATACCCACCACTGCAGCTGGATGTCTTCCATAAGAGGCATTCCAAGTTGCCAGCTAGCTAAAGCCAAAAAGCGAACTTGCCCATCAATTTGCTATCACTTATCTTGCCTATACCATTGTGTGCACGTGTGTATTTCTGTGTGTTTGTGTATTTGGCTGCATTTGCTTATGCTATTTGGGTGCCAGTAGAGAAGGGGGGGAGACCTTAATGTAGACCTGACCAAATACATGCCATGGTGTACGACATATTTGTGCTTGTCTCAATTGTTGGCAATCGACAGCAAACAGGAACAATAGAAATTGACGGTGAGCAACTTGCAGGTATCCAGTAATTACATCACATTTTATTCCATCCACTACGCTGATGTTGAGTAACGCAAAGATATGTAAAATCTACAACAAGAACAAAACGAAAAGCCATCGGGCTTTACAGACTGCAGAATACTCTGCTGCCAGTGATGAATACCACTAGATGGGCGTGGGTGTGGGGCGACGGTGTATGGCTACACCTTTTCCATTGAATATTAATTTATGTTTTTAATTAGACACTAACACTAAAATCTAAGACGTATTGTGTATTATTTCTTATTTTTTTATGGTGATTTTTTGACGTAGAGGACGTTTCTTTCTTTAACGATCACCGATTTCCCTGCCTCTCAGTGTATGCAGTAGCCCAATTTTAACACTTTCTCCGAGTATATAATCGAGTATATAACCCATGGTTTCGCGTCCTTAGCTGCAATTCTTAAATTTCACTGCAGACAGTTCGAAAACACGCTCAATGGGACTCAGATTTTTCCTGTGCTAATTTTATTATTATTGTTATGGTTTTTTTTTTTAGCAAGCTGTCTCATCTGCATTGTTATGTCTAGAAAATGTGTATAAAAAATAATGCGGATTTTGGTTGCAGGTGTTGCATCGACAGTAACCGATTTGATGAGGGCGCAGTAAAAGTTGTGTTCAACTTTAATGCAATTTAACTCTGAGCCACAAAAGTTGGAGTGAGTGCCATAAAATAATTAATCCATCCACTTAAAATAATAACTATTAATCACAGCTCAAAGAAAAGTAAAAGGTCACATGCAAAACAAGTTGATTTCTATGTGGTGCAATATTGCATTACATCGCTGCACCCTCCACAAAGCAACTTCAAGCCTGAAAGTAATAGAGAGAGTGCGAGAGATGGGGGAAGTTGGTGGTGTTGGGGGTGCTGGGAGTGTTGCGGCTGACACTGGGGCTGGCACATAGCCACACAGTATTTGTGAGTATAAGCACAAATATCGAGTGTAACTGCTTTTTTTTTTTATATAACAGTTATATTTTAAACATTAATCAACCTATTCAAAGGCTATAAAACATTGATTTGGAACAGAATGAATAATAGCAGTGAATTACAATCTATAACATAAACATAGAACAGGTTTTAGCAGTTAATAAATAACATCAAATATTACATTTGTGGCACATTAATTTAACGCCCTACAGTCCAGAGGTCGCTGGTGTGGAGGCGCTTCAACCTCCTGAGAGTTATATTTGACCCAAGTGTGCAGGCCAAAGGGTTGACGTGGTTGTGCAAACGGTCATTATACCGACTTGTATGTCTGTTGATTTGTTGACTGACTCACATATGGTGGAGCACCAGAGATGTCTCTGAGCACCTTGTTCTGCAAAACTTGAATTTGATTAATCCAGGATTTTGCGGCTGTGCCCCAGAATGGAATTCCATATGTCCATGTAGGCATGATGATGCTCCTGTACACCAGCAGCTTGTTGCTCAAGCTGAGTTTGCTTGATGGCTTCAGCAACCAGTTGAGTTTCGTTTTTTTGGGTCTTTTTGTCTTTTTATCTGTCTTTTTTAACTTTTGTTTACAAGTATTATTATTGTTTTTTCGGAAATCGATTTCCATTCGCAGAACGTGCGAAGTTATCGATAAAATAAAATAAAATAAAATTACATTTGAAATTTGCATTGCCAGACGGAATGACAATTTATAGAAAAAAAGTGTTGCATATTTTGTGGTGCTTTTTTCAACGTTGTTCGGAATGACAATTTATAGAAAAAAAGTGTTGCATATTTTGTGGTACTTTATTCAACGTACTCATTGAAGTAATTCCCAAATGGTTCTGGCTTCGAGCAGGGCAATACGGGTCTATCTTTTTGTCTTTTTATCTGTCTTTTTTAACTTTTGTTTACAAGTGTTATTATTGTTTATGTTTACTTTTGTTGTTTACATTTTTTTTATGTTTGTTGATATTTTTTCTTTCTATTATTGGGAATAATAAAAAGAAAAGAAAAAACTTCCCACGCAAACCCAATTTCAATTATATCAAATGCAAATTGTGTGTTGGTAATACAATACCCAATGGCACGCCCACAGCGCCCACGATGCTGCACCTGGCAAGTTGTCAACACTTGATGGAGGTAAGTTAAAAGCATTAAGACCAAGATTATATCAATATTGGCGACATATAAGTGTCTGATTAAGCAGACACAGTATGAACAACCCACACACACCCACACTCAGACACCCCCAGCTTCATCTGAATGCTGATGTGTTATGCGCCAACGTAACGTATGCGAAATGTAATTGCCTGCTTTTCGATTTGCCGAGCAGCACTTAGTTCCTAGTGCTGTTTTCTGCCCCTGAAAGGACTTGCTCTCAAGGCCGCTTTATGTTGTCAGTTAGCATGTGGCTCCTTTTGTGGCGGTTGTTCGCATATGTCCGCTCCAATTACCCAAAAGCAAAGCAGAGCAGCGCAAAGCCGGTCAATTTGCACTACGATATGAACTATACTCAAAAAACAAATCGCTCTGAAGCTTAGAAAATCGCTTCATATTTGGCGCAAAGAGAAGTTCATCTTATTATTCAGAACGTATATTCATGAAAATAAATAGCTTAAATAGCATTTTAATTTAATTGAAAAATACTTACAGTTATCGAGTTGTGCGACATCGCATTGAGCTACGGTCTAAGACAGCCCAGAAGTTCGGAGAGCATCTTTTAATATTTCCTCTGAATTCTAAATAGTTTTCATTTTCTAAAATAGAAAGGGTTTTCATTACAACTGTTTTAAAAATTATTTCTTAACTATCTAAAACATTTCTAAAAAAAAAAGAAAGAAAAAATATTAAAAAAATTTATTTTTTATATTTTTAAATGTCACAATATTTTTTACATTTTTTTTTGGTATTTAGAACGATTTCTAAGTTTCTGGTCGATTATTTTTCTGAGCACAGTTGTTGAACAATACCATTAAAATATGGGTATGGTCAGTAGAATGGAACGATGCCAAAACAGATAAATTGCAATTACAAACAGTTAACGCTTGCCAAGTCATTTGGCTCGATGTGTTTTAAATGAATTATCTGTTGATAATAAGCATAGCAAAGTTCTCACACATATGTAAATACATACCCAGAAATTTCGACTTGCAGAATGTGTCACATACATTTAGCAAACGGCTCAGTTTCTTGAAGCGTACAAAGTATGTCGTCTCAGTTATAATTGCAAACATTTGCTTTAGCCTATTGGCCAGACCAATGCATAGACTTGCAAAGCATTTTGCTTTCAGCTGCGGCTCTTCTATTGTTGTTGTTGTTGTTATTCTTATTCCCATAAAAATAACATACACAAATGCAACAACAACAACAACAAGTAGGAATGCTGTAGTCGAATGAGCTGGACTTAGAAACACCCTGAACCCAACTAATCTTTTGTACATTTTCACAGTTGAATTCAAGTTATGGAATATCAAGTAAGTAAGTAACATCAAGAGTTATCGATAAAATTAAATAAACTTGATCTACGCGTGGTATACGAAAACCTTTATTCCAAAATTGAAGTCCCTACATCTAATATTCTCTGAGATCGGCTCGTTCAAAGAGACGGCTAAACCGCCTCGACTGTTGATTCCGGCCAAGAATACAAATAGCTTATGTGGTTGGAGCCTAGATACTTTTTTACGACTCCACTATACTCTTTTTATCCATTTTTAATGGTTTAAAAAAGGGTATAAAAAGCCAAAAATACAGCAAAATAAAAATGAAATCGAAATGAAGCAAGAGCGACAAGAACAAAAAATAAAAAGTTAACGTTTTAAGCCACTTGGCGAGCGCATGAGTTGTCCTTGCCAATGGCAAAATGAAAATTGCTATGCGGCTGTCTCATTACAATTGAATGCCCATTGTTTCGATGCTTCGCATTGCCGGCTTAGTCAAGATTTAAATGAAATTAAATACTTAAATGACGTGTTCAAAGTTGCATACTCCGTAGCGCCTGCCGCCCGGTCCATGTCTTGTGTCCTGTCGTTAAACAGACACTCATTAAAACGCTTTCGGTTAATTAAAATGTCATTCGAGATGTAAGCCCATCTGCATGAGAGGATATAGATTCGCAGACTCCTACAGGCTACTTGTGTCGGGATGAAATGAAATTAATCAGCAATGCTCTTCTTTGATTTGGCCAAAATGCTCTGAGCAATGTTCTCCTTGTGCATTGGGTTAATCGGTTCAACAATCCATCAGTAAATAAACAGTATGACCTCAACGGTTAAGTGAAACGAGTGCATTGTAAATTGTACAATTTAATAAATAATCAAATATCAATCAAAACTTATTAAGACAATGACTTGCGGCTCTAAGCACTCATTCAGTTTCAGTTAGTACAACTGACAGATGCGTTTTCTTTTCATTTCCTTCTGTCGATCACAGCTGAAGGCCAGTGCAAAGGATTCAGAACTGGCGACGGCATCGTTGACGCGCTGCCGACTGTCACCGTGCTGATTGGTATCCTCCACATTCTCCTCCAGCTGCTGCTCGTCCTGGCAGAAGAACTGTGCAAAATTGAGAAAGAAGAGCTGCTGTTGCTTGGCGGCACTTGATGTTGTGGCTGTGTTTGCTGGGTGTCCAGCAAAATAGCTGTCGTAGGCCAACGCAATTCCATTGGTGTCGGCAAACTTCTCATCGGCCATTTGGCCATGACGGCGTCGCAGGCAGCGCATCTCTTTGCCAAAATGTCGATTGGTCAGCACGCGTTGCTGTTGCTGCGCATTAGCCTCATTGCCACAGCCATCGTAGTGCACATCGCTGGGCGCAAAGCCGTGCGACAGCTCGTGAGCGATCAGGAAACCCAAACCGCTATATCTGTAAATTGCCGCCTGATCTGGCCAATACAGATGGCCACCAAACAGCGAATGCGGCAACAACACAATATTGCGTCCGGGCAAAAAAAAGGGCGACGCATAGCTGCCAAAGCCATCCGGCTGCAGAAAATACAAATCAGCAGCTTCAACTTGTTGTCTATCATTATCAATTAGTTGCAGCAGAGCTCGTAAGTTGGCATAGTAATCGCTGGCGTTGAGCTGCAGTGGCGCATAGTGGGTCTCCAGCTGCAAACGGTGCTCGTCTGCTGTGCCAGTGGGCGGCAGCACGCCCACACGCAGTTGCATGCGTCGCAGCTTGTCAAGCAGAAAGCGCTGCGTGGCTGCATCAAACTGATTGCGATTCGCCAACAACTTGAGCTCAAATTGGCGACGCAGCTTGGCGAAAAGCTGTTGCACGGAGTGGCGCATCTGCTGTCGCTGCAGCTGCGGCAACTGAGCCTCTTGCATCAGCCAGACGACGGCATGCGTCAACAGTTGACGCGATTGTGTCGCACACTGTTGCCGCCCAAATGCCAATGGCGGCACTGGCTGCAACTCCAACTGGTGCAGCAGACGGATCTGCAAATAGCGAGCCACCAGCGACGGTGGCTGTGCGGCAAGCAAACGGGAGACGCGACGTAAATATGTTTCCC
This sequence comes from Drosophila basisetae, assembly GCA_035041595.1. Taxonomy (NCBI): domain Eukaryota; kingdom Metazoa; phylum Arthropoda; class Insecta; order Diptera; family Drosophilidae; genus Drosophila; species Drosophila basisetae. The sequence continues at coordinate 10,373,478 of JAWNLB010000174.1, read as the reverse complement.
CCAAATACTCCACTGATTCGGTGGTTGCCGGCAGCGGCAGCAGCCAACGCGTTAGCTCCACCTCCACGCCACTCGCATCATCCAACACAACACTGGGATGCAGCAACAGCCAGAGTAGCCTGAGTTGCTTCTCCAGTTGTTTGATCTGCTGCCAGAGCTTGCCCTCTGGCACGCCCAGAGGTTGCAGCTCGCGATAGAGTTGCCTAAAACGGGAGCGCGTCAGCAGAGATCGCGAAAGGTTGTTCTTGGTTGCCGCTGCCTGACTGTGGGGCCAAGGTAGTTGCAGCTGTTGCAGCCACAGTTCCGATTCGTTTCTCGATTCCGGTTGCATTTCCATTTCAAATTGCTGCAGTGCAGCGACTCCGTAGCCTTTCAGCAGACGCACTACTTGACTCCAGTTGTCGTTGTCCTCGCTTGTCATACTTATGCCGCTCAAGTCGCGCAGCCAGCGCACAAACTGCGCCGCATCGTAGCCAGCCTGCTGGTCGCGACAGGCGGCATAGCTGGTCCGCAGCAGCTCCACAAAGCGCGGCTGGCCATCGCTTGGGGTTCCGGTTATTTGCTCCAGCAGCGACGCTAATTGTTCGTGATAGACGTGATCCAGTTGCTCCAGCTGGCTGCTGTAAGCGTCAGCAACATGCGCCTCCTCCCATCCACCACAGGCGTGCTCATAGAAATCCAAGCAGGGATCAGCACTGGCATTCATATGCAGCTGCAAGTAGCCGGGCAGTCCATCGCTGGCGAGGATTGCCAGCACCAGCCGCATCAGTAGCAATAATTGTCGCTTGCACATTTTTCACTTGCGCTCCTCGTCGAATTCGCGTTTGAACTAATTGATAATTGATAACAATTGCGATGCAACCAGCTGATAATGATAATGAAATTAGTGTCTGGCGTCTCGCGAAGATGCCACGCTTGATAACCCACCTCCGACTCCGACGATAGTGATTTATTTATTTATTTACATTTTTTCCATTTCGACTAAGTCCAAAACAAATAACAACAAAATTTGATATGTTAAACAAAATACAAAATAATAGTATTGACAATAATATTCAATTAACATTAACCAACTACGTAGAAAGTATTCGCGTATTTCTCTTAAGTATTTATAATAAGCGAACTACAAGTAAAAAATATATTTGAAAATCAAAAATTATTTGAAAAATCAAAACTATATCTCGAATAGAGTCAGAGCGTATCAAAAGTCAATTTCAATTCAATCCCTTGAAACAAATCTCAAGGTTTGTATACCGATGTTATAATATATATACATACTCGTATATTTAGATATTTCCCGGTGTTATGCACAGTGTTGGCCTTTTAGCATTTATCGATTTCTCCTCTTTAAATTTGTGCTGGGAAACGTAATTAATACGCGAACATTCGAAGGCCTACATCAAAATGAACGCCACAAGAACAAAGTACATAAAATGCCACAAGATTATGCAGACGCTACGAAACACCATAAAATTTCTGTACAAATCCATAATAATTGATAGCAACTGCAAAAACTGCCAACATCGCGAAGTTTCAGATTGATGTTGAGAGGATCATCATGATTCGGGAATTTGAACCTTTGTGGCTATAATTCTAAGAGCCGATCCTTCCAATCGATACTTGGTATATGTACACATATTATTGTCCAACTCTAAATTCATTTCTCATTATCTCATTATTATCAGCAGGCGAGATCATCGATATGCCGGCTATGGGAAATGAGAGCACTTCCTTCACCGCTTACATTTGAGCGAGCATAGCTTTTTAAAAGAGAAATTTGTCTATAAAACGAGAAGTATATGTTTAACAGCTGTGTTCAGGGTATGTTGTAGTCGAGCTCACTCGACTTTAATTTTCTTGCTTGCTACAATTGAAATGAAGTTTCTCAGGCGTTAATTAGCTTCTGTGCAGAGGTCAGGTAAATGAGCATCAGTGTACTCGTCTGTGTGTGTATGTGTGTGTGTGTGTGTTGTTGTGTGTGTGTTGTGTGTGTGCAATCCAACAGCATAATAAACGGTTTTAATTACAATTCGGGGAATCAACAAAAAGCTGTCTGCCACTGAAGCGCCACATTAAACGTGTTGCATTAATGTGGCATGAAAACCCAGCAGATGAGCACTCGTGCACTTAAATGCTGCAAATAAGCCTTAAGCAGTTAATTCAGCATGTCTGTGTGCCACATGCAACTTTAATCGTTTGCTGAAAGCTGTGGCACTGATTGATTTGCGCATCCATGAAAGTGCATCGAGAAGATGTCTGAGTATATTGTGGTCTGGGCGTATTGCTGTACTGATGGAATAAGTGGATGGGCGTGAATAGACTTTACGATGTGAACAATTGCTGCAACATATCATTTGGGCAATTAGGGGGCTTATCCACGTGGGCAACAGCTATTTAATGGGCAAAAAGCAATCCAAGAGCAATTTGCCAGCACCATTAAAAGCCACTGAAAACACACATTAAAGCAATTACAGCTTAAGTTGCCACAAATTTTATTATTGGCATTTGTGCGGCGCATCTCAAATTAAACGTACACCAACCAAACAGAAATTAAGTGCACCGTTCCTAAAATACCCTGGTCAAAATAGTACCAAAGATAGTTGACCAAAATCATTTGCTGAAATTCATTCAACTCTTTGTCTTCACTTACTAACTTTCTACATTTGATCAAAATATATATTGTTCGAGGCTCTTAAGTCACATTTACTTTGAATTGAATTTGAATCAAATATGCCGCATTTCAAATAAAACAGAGCACAAAGACAATTGAATATGAAGACTGGGAAATGTATTTGGCATTTTAAAAAACATTTAAATGACAGCGCTAATTGCTAATGGCCAACGATGTGTTTACCGTCAAATGACCAAAACAGGCCGATTCCAGAGCCCAATTGAAATGCTATTCAATGCTGTGATAATAAACAAAGTCAATAGCCCCGAGCTCTGTTTATGTGTCTTAAATACTCCAGCCAAGGGAGCAATATTCATTAGTTGTGACGGATTGTCCATTCAAATGTTAAATGCTAAAGGGAACTACTCTCGAATGCTTACCTAGAAGATATCTCGTACCAATTATTATAAAAGATTTATTGGATGTCCTGAAAATGAGTAAAAATGGTATTATTGTCTTGCGCAACAACACTCAGAAAGCGGCACCTCCGATCCCATGAAGTATATATAAATTCTTGATCAGCATCAGCAGCGGGAAACAAATCGATTTCTGTTAGCTATAAAGGACAAAGACATTATTGATCGACCTGAAATTAGAAACGCAGATTTGGGTAAGCAAAACATCATTTCATATTGAACTTACGAGTATTACTATCAATTATGCAAAATGAAAAGCTCCATCTTAGGGGAAATAAATGAAACAAATAAAAATGAAATTTAAAAAAATAAAAACAAAAGTCGAATATCTATTTTTTAAATATTTAAGTGCTATGAAAAACCATAGTTCTCAAGAAACGGCCATTGTAAACGAGACACAAGCAAGACCGGCAACTTCAACTGGCAATTGGTTTCAAAGATTATTCGCACTCAGCCAAAATGCTGAAAATAAATATAGGCAAATTTGGCAGAGAAACAAATTTGAAATGCACACAAAAATTGAGCAATTGCTTCGAAGAGCAGCCATGGTAAATTATTCAATGCTCATCGGCCATTCAGTGTGCTGACACAATTTACTCTACACTCCGTGTTCGACTCCCAGTCCCAGTTCCAGTCCCATTCCCTGATCTGGCCTTAGCTTTGGTTTCAGCTTCAGTGCCAGTTCTAGGTATAGCTGCAGGGCACGTCTTTTTCTTTCTATTCTTTTGGGTACTGGTTTCGCTTTTAGCCATGCTCTTCTCCAGTTCCCGCACACAAACACACACCCACCACACACACACACACACACACACACGCATATAGCCATTAAAAGTTGCATGGCCTAAACAGGTGACGAGAGGCAGCCGGGGAAAGCGGCATTAAATTTGTCGTAAATATTAAAATTTTTCATACGTTTATGCAAATTTACTTTGCGAGAACTTCAGTTCCTGTCGCCGTCATATCCTCACCGGCGTCCGCATTGTCCTGTGCATCCGTCCCAACCACCCCCCGGGCCATATTTTGGCTCATTGTCAGTTGCCACTCGCCGGCTTCCGTAATGAGACAGACCCTGCTGGCATTTCGACTGCCTTTATTTAGGCAGTGCTTAAACACTTTGGCATGTGGGCGTCTCTGTATGTGTGTACGTGTATGTGTGTGTGTGTGGTGTGTAAGTCTATTGAGTTGTGCTTGGCATGCCATTATATTTGAAAATTTATTAAGTTGAAATTACATTACAAATCATTTTCATATTATTGTGCTGCATGTCAGAAAGTTACACACACAGAAGCACCACGCACACATATGCATATTTAACTGAATATTTGTCTATGACAAGCAGACGCACACACACACACACACACACACACACACACACACACACACACACAGAGCACAGATTACCAGCAGAGCGAGTCATGGCTTGTCGTATAAGACAACTAATGTGGCACGGCTGTGACACTACTTCGATGAGTGTTTCTGGTAGTTGTAAAGATCTTGATCGTCATTGAGATGATGGCAAAGACCAAGTCAATTCTTGTCCCGAGTAGTGTAAGCAACTCCGCCAGGTATCCCTCGGTTAGCCATTAGGCATCCGCTTAGAAGGCGACTAGGACAGAGTCCGGTTATGACTTAAAATAGGAATACTGGAATTCTATGTGGATTTGTTGAAACTTGGGCTGACGGTAGCAGTGATCAATGATTGTAAGGATATTGCTTCTACCGGCACCGTACCGTGAAAACTTTGCAAATATCCAAGCTGGATTTCTGGTACGTTGTCATTAAGCTGGCATTACGGGTTCAGATGCAAGCTTCCTGATTAAAGCGAATCCGGGTCTGCACACCCGGGTGTCAACCCTTGCATGGCCTCCCTACATACAAAGATAACAATGGGGATTATTACGTAACTGTACAACGAACAGGAATAACGACTTGAAACTTGGATCCAACAAGATGAGTAATATTCAAACACAACTAAGCGAGAGTTGCGATTCTATTGAGAAAGTAAGGAAATTATTAAATTGGGTAAGGAAATTATTAAACTGGTGGAAATGTTAGAGGATGGCAAAGGGTGTTCCACACATCAATTGATCCATCGAGTGCATCAAAGCTTGATATGAGCTTCATGACAATGGGACTAAATCAGTAACTAGAACACATCAGTCCTCCCGAAAATTGATTTGAAGTATTAAGTAAACAAATAAAAGATATTTATATTTTTAATTATTATTTTTTTATGCTTTACGAGTACATACTTTGATGGGAGAGATTTGAGGGAGATTTGAGATATTTGGAGTTTAAAAATATGTATTTAAGATATATTATAAAATATACAATAAGAATAAAATAGTAAAATGTACACATTATATGTTTGTCTACTTTGTATTAGAAATGCTTTCAGATCACGATATTAATTTCTTCAGTTTGTGATGGTTTTCAATAATAAACCACCCAGCATTGCCTCGTCAGGGGAAGCCCAGTTGCAGTCATTTGTCATAACCGTTGTGGCCAATGCCTAACAACAGCACCAATGACCACGCCCACACTCACGCGCTGAACGTTCCCACTTAGCAATCTCCTAATCCGCCCAACACTGCCAGGCATTGGCACCTGCTCCAGTCCACTCAATTTTGCATTCTGCAGCTGCAACAATGAAGTCCGGCTGATTGTTGTTGTTGCAAGGTTTGTGTATTGGTTGGTTTTGTGTTTGCTTTTGCTGGCTGACACTGTTAATGTTGCTGGACGAGTGTTGCATACTAAATGTGCCGCAGGAACTGCGCTCAATGGTCCAGTGGCTAGTTGGCCGGGCTTATTCAGACATTGTTTGTTACAGGTCTTGCCTTGGAATTTAACACACGTAGCGTTGCCCACTAAGGCCCAACAGGCAGCCAACAGCCATAACTATTGTGTAATATTTGTGTGGCACTGGGGCGAAGTTGCCACGCTTCGAGGCATGCTGTTGCTGCTGCATGCTATTGCCGTCGGCGTTGGCGTGTTCCTGTTGCTGTTGGTATTCTGCATTGCATGACTATAATCACATAACTGAATAATAATAAAATTCGTTATGCCGACAACCATCGCAAATTGTTTTCAACATCAGCCAAATATTGTTGCATACTTTTTGGCTGCAGCAAAAAATGCTTTGGGCAAATTTCAATTTAATTTGCTGTAATGAGTAAGTACTTGTTGGTAATTTGAGGCGGAGGGGATAATGTAAAACGTTCTGATATGTTTGGATTCACTATTGCCAGCTCAGGCTCATCAATAATGCGGGATGGGTTCTGTTTTTGCTTGGTCGAGCAACAGAGATAGGCACTTTGCCTTTGGGGGGCAGACAGACGATGCTTTTGCATTTGCGCCGCCTGCCACAAAATTACATGCCCGCACCAAACGTGGTGTGCGGCAAACTCTCTTTTTGGCTGCCACAAAAATGATTAAAACTGCGGAAAAAAAAACAAATGTACATACATGAAAGTGTGTGTGTGTGTGTGTAGAAAACACAAATGGGGCGAGAACGGAATTGTGCACTTATATTGAGTTTTAAGCTGTTGACGATAAAGGCGGATGGATTTGAGCCACCGCCCGTTGACTGAAACACCAAATCATCTTCCATGGCCCGTCGGTGTCTCCACAACAGCTCCCTGCAACTTGCCGACTGACTGCTCGTCTGCTTGAGGCACGTCCTCGGCAGCAGCGGCTTGCCGCTTGCCACGCACTTGGCTGTGTGTTTATTTGCCAACATGTGGCAAAATTATTTCCGCTCAAAAATCTACTTCCTGCACATTTTACGTCCTGCCACTTGCTGCTCTCGGCCTTTTTTTCTTCTTTTCTTATATATTTTTTTTTGCATTATATTTTTCTTTTGTTCATTTCACTTTTTTGTTTTAAGTAAATTGAAAATATTGCGCTTGAAATAAATCAGAGATTGCCAAGTTTGTGTACAGAGTGGAGTACGCTTGGTGTCTGCCCCTGACAATGGAGACGCCCAAATACACAGTACAAAAGCGCAACTGAGCAGCATGCCACAAACACAAAAGGGCAACAAAATTACCTGCTTTTGTCACAATCTCAACGAAAGTTAAATAAACTTTCAATTTGGAATTAACAGTGTATATATATATATATACATACGATATATGTGTGAAAGTGTGTGTAGACACCTGTTGACTGACAGCAAGAATAGAATAGAAATTAAACAAAGTGCGACCAACTTCTTACTTATTCTAGCTATAAACCGCTGACCTGTCGCTGCCAGTTTAAGTCTCTAATCTCGTAACTGATGCACACACACACCCCCACACACACACACACACACACAAACAATTGCAAATCTCAGTCAGTCAGTATTAAACCGCCGGCTCAACTTGAATGCAGCACAGGGCAACGCATCAGCTGTTCCCATTCAGTTTGCTTAGGGGTAGAACTGTTCCCATGTACAGCACGCTGTACCCAGTATTGGCTCCCTTAAGCGCTCTCTTAGCTGGAGAAATTGTGCGTTGCAAGAACGAAAAATGCTTTTCAGCTTGCTAGCAGCTGTTTTATGTATAGAAGTGAATTCAACTTATTTTCCTTAATTAAATTTGAATAAAATCGAGTTTTTAATTTGGATATGATTTTTCTTCAAATATATCTTTTATTTTTGAGGTCACTTTTAAATGTGGCTAGGTGAATAATCGTGTCGTCAACACAGGCTTTGAGAACACTTCTTCTCCTCACAGGGGAACAGCTAAACCTGACTATTGTGCTCAAGTCGAAAGTGTTCTCAGTTCCTTTTCCTCTGTTCTTGCTTAAACTTGCTCCAAATCGCATCTCACCTGTGCAGCACACAGTCATCGATTATATATAGTCAGATAATGCTTTCCACTTATCAGCTGCCTTATCAATGCTATGTTTTTCCATTATTTGGGAAAATCCCTTATATTATTCATACCCCACTGATAAGCAGCCGCTCAGCGATTCAAGTTATGTGTTATCTGGCATTTGTAGCTCGAAGTAATTTCGAATTTTAACTGAGTAATTACTCCAAAAATGAATGCAATTCATATAACTTTCTGCAATTAACTATAGTATAGTGAGGGTCTATAAAATTCCCGATGTATGCGATAATTGAATTTTCTCTCTTCGCAGTGTATTATATTGTTTTAAGCTATGAATAAATTTAATACAAAAAAACGAGACACAAATAAAAACACGTTGACAAAAAAAGATTTTGTTGAATATTAAAAAAAATCACATAATAACAATTGACTACGAAATGTTGTAATTAATTTAACAAAAAAAAAATGCTTGTTATTTAATTTCAGTTAATTATGAAAATCAACTGAATGTGTTGTGGAACAAATAAATGGAAATTTCTTCGTAGATACAAATATTTTTTCAATTGGATGACTAGTTTTTGTGCTACAGTTGCTCAAAATAAAAACCAAATAAAATTCTTGAGGTCGACTAAAACATACATCAAACATTATGTGCTGAAATTTGAATTTCAGATTACCCATAATAATTCCCGAATTAAAAAGAGAATCTCACTTTTTATGCAACTTTTATTGGAATATAGTTTTACACACCTACAACAAGTGTGTCCATACAAATATATAGATTGGGTATTTTTATAAACAAATATATTGTTTAAAGGCTTTTTATATTTTGATTATGTTTGCCTTTTTATTAAAGATAATATTTTGATATATGCGTATTATTAAAAAAAAAAAAAGCAAAAGGGGCAGCATTTAAATTGATCGTCGGTGGCGCCTCCAAATTGCAAAAAAAAAAAACAGTTATCGCAGGCAGTGCGATTCAAGCTTTTAAGACCAGTGAGCGGGTTCGGAAACCCGGTAGAATCCAGTAGCTCCGTGATGTGAATCTTCTTTGAATCTGTGTGAATGCTTCTTGTGGTTATCCCGTGCCATTCCTTCGTCCCCGCAGTGTTTGCCATGCTTTGGGTGTCCAGATTTCGAGTGCTCAACAGAGTTGCCAGCTTTGCACTGGGATCGGGAACGTGAACGGCTGCAGTGATCCTGAAAATCGGATGGACCAGCAGACGACCCATTCCGGGAGCCATGATGAGGACCATGATGCGGACCATGGTGAGGACCATGATGCGGACCATGATGAGGACCATGATGAGGACCATGATGAGGACCACGATGCGGACCATGATGCGGACCATGGTGAGGACCATGATGCGGACCATGGTGAGGACCATGATGCGGATCATGATGCGGACCATGATGCGGATCATGATGCGGACCATGGTGAGGACCATGATGCGGACCATGGTGTGGGCCATGACGACGTTCCTCCGCTTCGTCGCTGTCCGATCTTGAACTGGAACTAGACCGATTTAGTTGACACTCATGGTGACGACCCTTGTGGCCATGTCCGTGTCCGTATCCGTGTCCGCATTCGGCTCGTTTATCTCCTCTGCCGTGATGTCCACAACCTCTGCCGTAAGAAAGCGAACGCGACCTAGATCTCGATCCGTTTCTCGGACATGCCGTGCTCGTTTCCAGGGCCCACGGCAGGCCGCCGTTCCGAAAAAACTGCTCCTGATCCCACATAGACCAAGGGCATCCACCTCCAAAATTATGGCCACCAAAATGATGGGGTCCAAAGCGATGGGGGCCAAAGCGATTGGGGCCAAAGTGATACGGTCCAAAGGGATGCGGCCCAAAGTGATGGGGACCTGGGCCGTGCCTGTGCCCATGTCCATGACCATGACCATGACCATGTCCGTGACCATGACCATGACCATCACCATGACCATGACCATGACCATGACCATGACCATGTCCGTGTCCGTGTCCATGTCCATGATGTCCGTGACGGCGGCTGTGGCCATCGCCAGAAAGGGATCTGGAGCGATCCCTGCGGCAATGGGGATGACCATGTCGTCCCTTCCATTTGCGACCCCAGGCAGGGCAGTGGCCAAAATCGGAGTTGTCGCTGCTCGACGAGCTCGATGAGGAGGAGGAGGAGCTGGACGAGGAGGAGCTGGACGAACTCGAAGTAGAGCTGACGCTGCTTGAACGCGAGCGCATCTTTTCGTTCTCGTTCTCGTTCTGGTTCTCGTCCGAATCCTGCTCCGGATCCGGTTGCGATTGCGATTGCTCCTTCGCCAGCTTCTTAGCCAACTTTTTGGCCTTCTTGTCCTTCTTCTTTTGCTGCTGCTTGAGCTTCTTGGCCTGCTTGGCCTGCTTGGCCTCCAACCGCTTGCCCTTGGCCTGTTCAGCGATCAGCTGATCCATGGCCACCTGAAGCATGTGTTGCGCCTTGTGCGCCTTCTTCATGGCCTTCTTGATGAGCTTGCCACTCTTGGGCATCGGCGCTTGGGGGGCTTCCGCTTGCTCCATCGCCTCCTCGATCTCAATGTTCAGGATCTCAATCGGCGTATCCGACAAGGAGTCGCCGCCTCTTTTCGCTACCTCGGCCATGCTGCTTCCAATAATTGATCCCTTCTTTGTTCGAATAACAATAGACAAAACAATATAACAACAACAATAACAATTTGTTTGTATTCTGTTTTGCTTCGATAAATGTTTGCTGTCTCTCTTGCTAGCTCAGAAAGCTTCAAGCTTCAAGATTCTAACTGATGATAGACGCTAACCGGCCGGCAACTTTTATACTCGCCGCGCAACGTTTGTAATCGTTTAACGCCGGCAGCGACGCGACGCGACGGAGCGAGACAGCGCCAGAGAGGCGGAGAGAGGGAGCGAAAGAGAGGGAGCGAAAGATAAAGAGAGTGAGGTGCTCGCCTGACTGACATACGAGCAGAGAAACAAGTTAATGCGTCGCAGCCAAATCGCGAGAGCCAAATCCGATAAAAATAGCCTGCTCCCATTTACACAGTATATGAAAAGCACATGCTCATATCTACATGCGTATATAACTGTACATATGTATACCCTATGTACAGCACTTTGTACATACGTATGTTGGTTGGCTTGTTTGTTTCATTTGTTGTTTTGTTATTGCCGTTTCGCAATATGGTGAAATTGATATGCCTGGAGGCATCTGGCCGGCCTGGAATGGAGCCACCAGCTCGCAAAATTGTGAATCATCGATCGAAAATAGTTTTCCTTTGTGATGAAATTGTTTTGGTAAGTTTCTAGAAACTAGTTTATTTCACAACTGTATCCATGTGTCGCCGTAATATGCCCGATATCTCCCGATTACATGTGTAATTCAATAAATCAAACAAAGAACAGCTCTTAAGAGGACACCTCTTCAGGGAGTTTGAAGGAGCAGATGCTTAAGGGCTTTGGCTCTTCTCATATCATACATGACTCCAGATCAGTGTAATGCTCCACAGTCCAATATGTTGGGCTGTTCATGCATTAGCTGATCTGGCATTTGGCATCTGGTATAATCCGCCGATCAACATAATACTCCACAACCCAAATTTAGTGGGCTATTCATGTACTAGTCGATCTGTGTTCACATACATACATAATGTGCACTCAAAGACTTTACTTTACTTGTGATTGAAGTTTGGGCACATAGGCATAGATTAACAGAAAATTATTTGAAGTGAGGTTATGTATATATTTCATACAAATTCACTATAACACTTATTTTCGAATCGCTTGCAAAGATCCACATACGATCTTCATACGATCTTCCACAGACGATAATCAAATCTGTTTCCAAAAACAGTTTCTTTAAACTTGGAAAAACATTAAAAAAAATATAACTTTATTTTAAGACATTCTCAGAACTTGTGTCTTTTTGAACAGTTCATGTTTAGCACTTATGCTTTGTCCCAATTCACTCTTTAAGATTAGTTTTCCGAAGGGGTTCTTATGTGTTTGTATTATATTTGATATTTACTGGGCACTCGGAAATATACTATTTGTTTTCAGATTTCTTAGATTTCGTACAACTTGATAAGTATCACATTTGCTATATAGAATAACTGGTTGATCATACTATATACGTTTTGGGGGACTTGAATAACTTTTCAAGAGTACACTCAATTGTAGGAACATCGACTTCGACACACGGTTGCTCAGTGACTGAGCTGACTGAAGGCTGCTCACAAATCAGGTTATTCTTATATAGTGTGCATAAACACTTGAGCATTCAGATGATTGGTATTGGATGATTTAAGTAACCGGTTCTGGGAGACACAAGGGATCGAGATATCACAGGGTAGGCAGAGGGTCAGGGGCTAGATTCAGGCACAAAAACACAGTTGATCTTGCCTCTATTCGAATAATGCGAGTATTTATACATATGATATATGTATATTACTATATAGATTATGCAAATTATGCACAGAGCACTACTTTTTTCTCCATTTCAATTTCAATTTCCATTTACATTTCCATTTCATCACATCGATTAAAATATACAATCAGAATTGAACTGAACGCTGCACGCTGCTTGAGCGCAGCGGGTGAACAGCGCTCCACAAACCAAACATTTGCCTCGCTTCAGCTGTCGTCACTTAATGAAATCCCCCAGTAGCGGACTGAGACCCAAAAGCCCCCATAAGCCAGCTGGCGGCGTCAGAGAGCTCCGCAACAACAGAATGCGAGAGCCAAAAAGCTTGCGAGCCAAAGCGATAGCGCGAAAAGCGCTGCTCGCTGCTGGGCGAGGTGTGCTCGCAAAGTTTTGCTTGTGTTGCCCAAAAAGCTCTGGCAGCATAGCAAGGGTATCAGATCAGATCATTTCACATATCAATCAATATTTGATTTGATAGCTAATGGGCATACCCTGTAAATAATGATCAACAGCAACAGTTGATGCGATTCTGTCCGCCTGTCCTTATTCCTATTTGGGCCTATAAACCTTGCGGTGAGTGTGCAATGTGCGTATTATTTATTTATATATTTACATTTATACATCTATCTATTTACAGGTTGATATGAAAGATTCGCTATATGCCGCAAATGACCTTAAGATTTGGTAGGTTTTGAGGGTTGCGACAGTAGCGTTGCCAACCATTCCAGTGGCGAAAGCCTTCGGTGGCTTGTATGTACTTGCCGCAGGAAGCCGCCTCCCGCAGATTCACATCGAGCAGCTCTGGAATTGGACAAGAATTGGGCAGCCAGTTGAGAAGGAAAGTGGAGAGAGTAAACAAGTTGCCAAGTTGATGGTAAAAACCTGCACATTTGATGTTACAAACTCCGCCTCGTCTGTTCTCCTGGCAAAAGCGAGTGTTGATCTGAAATAATCCATAGTTGTGAGATCCATTGGGATTCGTTGTCATCTTCGCGGTATCCAAGTCGCTCTCATGCTCCAGCAAGCATATCCCTGGTGAAGTGGAGACAAAAACTATATATTAAAGCCCCCATCTCTCTCTCTCTCACTCTCTCACTCTCTCTCTCTCTCTCTCTCTCTCTGTACTCACAATTGGAGAGCAGGCTGCGCTCAAAGCTGTGCTGTTCGAGCAGCTTGCGGGCAAGCTCACAGCGCATATAACGCTTGCCCAGCACCGTGCTAGAACTGTGCCACAAGCCCACTACCAGGAGCAGTGCAATCGATGTCGATCTCATTTTGAGACTGTCCGCCGGTGCTTGAGCTGGAAATTGATCTCAGCTGCGGTAATCTCAGCATCATCTGCTGCTGCGGCTGCTCAGACAGCTCTTGATGACTTATGGCTGATAAGCTTCATTTGCGTTGTTCTCAATGGGCAATTACATGTGTGTGTGTGTGTGTGTGTGTATTTGTGCATACATCTAATTGCTGTTGGGTTCAGCGGGCAAAACCCGGGGTATCTCGATTGCGATTCTTTTCAGCGAGTTTTTTTATAATTAATTACTGCCGCATTCGTAACAGGTACAACAGGTACAGAGTGACAAATGAAGTGCTTATGATTAGTGTTTTTTGTTTTTTTTTTAAGCTTGATATGTTTTTGATCTGTATATATGGAAAATAGCACGCATTTTTTCTGATGCACGTTTTCCGCTACAGGTGGGCATATTCTAATACATGCATATTAATATATAAATCAACGTTATCGCTTACGATCAACTAATGAGGCACAACTCGATGTATTCATAAAGCTTGGCTTTTAAATTGCAAGACCTGCAGTAAATTAGCTTTTGGTTCTTGCATTGGCTATTGACTTTCGATAGTAAGTACACACATACGTCTAAGGAACTATCGTCATGAAAAAGCTCAAGTGAAGACACACACCAGAAACAGGCAAACTTCTCAAAAACACACACGCTGCCTGACTCCGTGCAAAATTACTAAAAAACTTAGCAAAGCACAGGTAATTTAAATAATCAATGTAACGTACCGAAAATGTGGTCAGTTTCCGACTGCTGATATTCTATCTTGCCGTTTTTTTTTAAATAATTTTTTGAAATTAATGAGTTCAAGTTATATATTACATAAAATTAATATTACATAAATAAATAATTCATTGTAGGTGTTTTGCTGGCCAAGTCAAATGCATATTGTGCAGCAGTGGCTCGAACTTTCACATGTACACAAATATGCTTTTGTGGTTTCATACGTTGTCATAGTGTAGAGCTTTTCTTTGCTCAACACACACGCAATAGTCGTTGCGTCTAACAATTATGTTAAGTATTTTATATTTATTATGCGAAAATATATAATGTGGGATAGTGTTTTAAAAGTAGACTTTTCCGCTTGCATGTTATACATAATCACAGTTGAAGATTTATCTTTGCATTACCAAAATTCACCTCTATATTTTTAATAATCAACGACATAGTCGAATCTGAGTTCGAAACGGTTGATCGATTAGCAGGGCTGTAATTCTTATTAAACAAGTATTTCTTTACAAAAAAAGAAAATTATTATTTCTTGTGGTTGAAATAACTTATTTCATTTCGATAGGGATCCTTTTATCATTTTAGAAAATGAATGAATGGCATTTTTGAACAAACTTTAAGAGACTCTTCCCAATAATAAATATTAATAAAATCTATTTTAAAAACCATTTTTTTTTTTTTTTTTTGTGCTGAATATAGATATTATTGTAAAATTTGAGTCGACTTTAAAAAGTCCATACTATGTAACTGAATAATAATTAGACAACAACTAGCCTTGCAAATAGGACTTTCTTGGTTTTTCGAACATTTCATATCATTAGATGAACAGCAATCTCTAAAAATGAACTGAATCTGCGGCTTTAACATCAAGTTCCATGAAGAGTCGACCTTTCAATCGTCAGCCCTAAAAGCTCAGTGTAGCAGCTGCTATCGCTGGCAAAGCGAAGCATACCCACCCATGCTTACTCACACACACACACACACACACAGTAGGACATGCATGTGTGAAAATACCAACCCCCAGTTGCAAGTGGCAACCACCGTTTCGCGCTTAATATCGATCCTGGGGCACGCGCAGTCGCAGTTAAGCTTGAGTTCAGACTTCGACTGCAGAGCACCAAGTCCGAGTCCGGAGCCGTGCTCGAGTCCGACTCCGTGAACCAAGTCCGCTCGAGGCAACGAGTCACTCGTGCCGTCAACGCCACTTGCAGTCGTTTGTGAGCGTTCGCAGCGCAAGGTACTCTTCCAGTTTCCTGGCGCATTTGAACCATAGGTGTGACTGAACAAGGTTGTCAACCTGCTTTCCACACATAGACACCGAGAGAGACAGACAGAGAGTGTGAGAGAGATGGACAGAGAGCGAGCGATTGAGAGAGCGTGAAGAAATTGCAAAACTTTTTTTTTTCCAGTTCTTGTGTCGGCATTAAAATTGTTGTTGTATTTGGTTATGTTTTTTTTCGAGTGCGTGCCAAAATCAATGAAAGAAAAACACAGAAAAACAGTGAAAGAAAACCAAGTGGAAAAATATCCACAAAACAGAATAAAAAACTTAACAAATTTGCTTTTGTTGTGAAAATACAAACGAGGTTCCAATTTTTGTGCTGCCTCAATTAAAGTACATCATCTTTATTTCTAGTGTGTGTGTGTGTGTGTGTTGGTGTCTTTTGCGCAATGCAATAAGGCGAGGAGAGAAAATGTAGTCTGTGCGTATCTATGTGATTTGTGTGTGTGCTTGTATGTGTGTGCGTGCGCAGTTGTTCCAAATGAAACAAGAATGTTAGAGAGCGAGTCTGTGTGTGCGTGTGTGTGTGTGTGTGTGTGTGAGTGAGAGAGAGGGGGTGTGGGTGTGGGCACTGTAACTGAACTGAACGGAGCTGAACTGAACTGAACTGACTTCAGCTGTTTTCTTTAGGATTCCACGAACATATCGTGTCTGCCCAGAAGCCTTTCGAATGAAAATCGCTTGTCGTCGATTCGCTGCTCAGCCGAGTGAAGCCGAATTCCGATGACTCTGACACTTGTGTATTTATATAAATACAAATACAAATACACACAGATACAGTTACAATTACAGTTACAGTTACAATTAGAGTTACAGCAGCAGCTACTGCTACAGCAGCAGCTACAGTTGTAGTCACAGTCGCAAGTCGCTTTACTTGAGTTGATTGGACTAATAAATGTAACGGGTTTTAAGCAGGGCACACACACACACGCATACAGCCAAGCAAACACCGATTTATATATTTAGACCAAGCCAATAGTAGCGAGTGAATACAGACAACAAACAGCGAGTAGCGAGTGCCTGCTACCAGGGAGTAGTGGGAGAGTCCGAGAGTCGTGGAATAACCGTAGCATACGCTCTGGCGTATGTTTGCTCTCGCTCTCTCTCTCTCTCTCTCTCTCTCTCTCTCTCTATCTGTGCTCGTGTATGTGTGTGTGTGCTGTGTTGTACCTTCAACTGCCCAACGCTATCTCGCTTACGCTTGCTTCAGCTGCCGCTCGTTCTATCTATCTCTCTCTTTCTCTCCCGCTCACACTCTTATTTTCTGGCCTGCTTATAAGCAGCTTCTACTACGTTCTACAATGAAATACTACGATGCACACACACACAAACACTTACACATTAGTTACATAGTTTTTGGGGGCAGCACAAGGAATCAACCTTTGGGGCAGCAGCCGCAGCGAAAGCAACAAAAGCACCAAAAACAACAAAAGCACGCCAACAATTCAGCTCGTTGGCTGTAATTTTATATTTATATTCCTTTTGAAGTAATTAGCTTTTATTATTGCTGTTGTTGCAGTTGCAGTTGCAGCCAAGAGGCAAAAGTAAAGTGCTTAAACAAACAAACCGAAACATAGACACAGTTCAAGTGTAAACGAGTCACAACAACAACAACAAAAAGAAAAAGAAAAGCCAAAAGCTCATAAAGAAAAAGATAAACACCAAACAACAAACAACAAATTAAGAACCGTTCGAAACTAAACGAGAGCTAAAAAGGCAAACGAAAGCCAAAAAGTTCTCAAAATGTGCGTTTCGCTGCGTCGTTATTTGTTGCTGCAGAGCCTTTGGGCCGCCGTCGTCCTTTTTGGCACTGTCCAGGTGAGTCATACAATACCAAAAATCCAACCACACACACACACACACAAACACAAACGCACACACACACACACACACACATATACACACACACCATGTTAGCTGCTCAAAGCGGGCCGCAAAAATGTGCCAGCGCAAAAGAGACTAAGCTCTCGTCGCTTGTCTTTACAAGCACACACACACACACACACACACTCTCGCACACACACAGTGTATTTGATACGAGTGTGCGCAAAAATTGGCTTAATTGAACAGTTTTTTCCATTTTCTTTATTTCTTTTCGTCTTTTTTGAGTTTTTGTTTTGGTACCCCAACGACCCCTCGCCGAATCGTTAGTTGAGCTGGCAACACTTATACAACACGCATCCAAGCAATTTGCATACGAAAGTAGCACCCAGTGGCCAGCAGGTGTTGTGAATACATCCAGCCACCCTCTAACATAGACAGTGAAAAGAGCTGGACAAACCATTAACTAATGATAGTGTTATTAGACCCTCCGATCTATCGAAATAAATATTCAGTTTAATTAAATGCGAATGGAAGTTTTGTACATGACCTTAGCACTACTTTAGCACCACTTACATATTTAGTATATTTCACGAATATTTAAAGTGATCAGCGGCAAGCAGTCGGTTTTTCATCAATTTAGATTTTGTTAAGTGCGTAGGACGAATACAAATAGTATTCAATATGCAAACACTGAAAGAGTATTTACTCTTTATATGTACAATTTGCCATAGTCCTTGCTTAGAGGTCCCTGCTCTTGTCTGTATTTGCCTTAGCAATTTTACTGCACTTAAGCAACTCAAAGCAATTTACTCAGCTCGAGCAGTTCAGATTGGATAGCCACACACACATTGCATATATATATACTCGTATATGTATATATATTGTTGTTGTCAGGTAGCAATTTAAGGCAAGAGAAAAACAAAACCGAAAACCTTATCAAATTCATATACAGACACTCAAGGGTTTTATAACGGGCGGCTTGGTGATTGTTAGCGGCGGGGTGTGGTTGGGGCAGGGCGGGCCGGGTGGGGGTGTTCTGTGTGTGTTACACTAAGCTGATTTATAAGTTGGCCAGCTCCTTGCTTTCGATTCTTCCGGCTGGAACTACACGTTCAGGTGCTGTTTGTACAGCTTTGTTTTCCTATTTTTCCTAGCTCGTTGCTTTGTATGCAGACTGCAATTTGTTTTTGTTTTTATCCGTCCTTTCATTGGTATTCCGCCGTATGAGTGTGTGTGTGTGTGTGTGTTGCCAGATACTTTAATGCCGCTATTCATGTGAGTCGTCGTTGCTGCCAGCAATTTATGAGTGACCCAGGGCACAGGCCTATGGCTGTCACAGTCACAGTCATAGCCAGCAACCACTTGCAATGGCAGTGGCAGTTCCTGTTCCACTTCCACCTCCACATCCATCTTCATCTCCACCCTTATCTGTACCCTCAACCCTCAACCTAACTTACTGTAGGCCTTACAGCGTCAGCAAGCCGTCAACATTGCCGTGCACGTTATCAGAGCCAATGCATCGCTCGTCATGGCTTCTATTTAAGTTTCTTTTTGTATACGATGAACCCATTAAAAATGGATAAAAGTGTAACATGAAGTTGTGCAAAAGTCTGTATGTAACAGCCAGCTATATATATATATATATATATAATATGCATATGTGTATATATATATCCGTGATCGCTATCGACAGACAACTTCATCTAGCCATGTTCGTCTGTCCGACTTCAGATTTTGAATATAAGCAATTTTATTTGATCGATAACGTTTCGCGTTTCGTTTCGGGAATATCGATAAATATCGATACCTATCCATAGCAAAAACAGACACAATTGTTAATATATAGCCTTACAATTGATACTGGATATAATAGTGATCCACTGCACAAATTTAATTGAGGTCGGATGTGGAGCGAAAATTTGCTCTATATTTAACAGCAGGTTTTGGTTTATCTTCTCGTCGATCTCTCTCGACTAGCGCATTCTTATTTATATATTTTTTAAATGTTTTTCTTTTTGTTATTGCTGTCAGTGATTGCTTACGTATGTTCTTATTTTATTTTATTTTTTTTTTTGTGTTACCAAATGCATTGCGCTCTGCTTTGGATTCAGGGTTTTTCAACATTTTTTTTGTTGTTGCTTTCGTTGTCACACGCGTGTCTGACTCATGCGCCATATGCCTCACATTTACGCAGCAATGTGCAATACGCAACACGCAAGAACCCAACAGCCCAACAACCCGGCAAACCCAACCACAACCGTCGCCTGGATTGTTAGCCGACATCAGCCTGGATACCGTTCCTTGCACAACCCATACAAAGTCTAGTCACACAGTTAAGCCCTTACACTTAGGGGCATAACGGACGGGGGTTGTGAGGCAGTGGAGAGGGGGTTAAAGGTTGGTAACTGCACGTAGCAGGCCATTTGACTGTCGGGCCAACAACTGCAAACAGGCAACTGGCAACTGACAACTGGCAAATGGCGGGCAGCAAGTTGTCAACTCGCTGGTCGCTCAACTTTAGCTAGCCCTTAAGCCATATTAACAGCAGGCTTAAACCAAGTCCGCTATCGTGGTTAAGTAGAGTTGACAACGCGCTGGACCAGCAACTTTAAGCCCATTACTAAAACTCGACAATCGACAATTTCGGCATTAATTTACAATTGACTAAGCAAGTTAATCACTACTTCTCAGCCAATAAAGTACAGTAGTCGACTAACAGATACTCTAGGCATTACCTATATATTCATGATCAATGTTACGTCAAGGTAGAATCAACTCGGCTATTTATGCAGTTTAATCAGTATAGATTAAATTAAGTGGCAACTTGCACTAAGATTGCCAGAGGCAACCTTTAACGAGTGGCACGCAAATAGAATGCATTCCATTGATGCACTCGAAGTGAGTGAGTTGTGTGCGGATTCTAGTTGATGCAGCTACGTTATTGTTATCTCCCTCTCTCTTACTAAGTCACTCTCTGTCGCTCATCATAGCTGGTTGCACGCATTTTGTCGCTCGAAGTGCAAATGCACTGACCCCTGCCCCCACAGCATTGATCCTGCCCCAACTTATACGATATATGCAATGGCATCGGAAATCGACCCCTGCCTCCTCCTCCTCGTCCTTGCACACACACCCACGCATCCTTTGTCCTTTGGCATTTGTCAGGCTTGGCAATGCCAAACAACTTGGTCAGCTTTGGTCGCTGTTGCTGCCTCAACGACGATTGTTCTCATCCTCGTTCTCGTCCCCGTCCACATTCGCATCCAGATCGTGCTTGCTGTTGTTGTTGTTGTTGCTCGTGCACATTCATTAGTTGTGGTGTCACAGCCCACACACACACACACAGACAGACAGAGAGGCAGTCAGAGAGAAACACACAAATGGACTGTGCAGTGACCCCACTTCCTTTCAATTTCCCGTGCCACAGCAGAAATCCTTTTGCGTTTGCCTTTCTTGTCCTTTCTCGTTTGCTGCTGCTTCTGCCGCTGCCTTTGGCTTTGTTTGCTGTGTCCTTCAGCCGCATTTGGAATCCTCAACTCAACGCAACTCGACTCGTTTCGATTCGTTTAGTTTCGTTTGGTTTCCTTCAGATTCGTTGCGCCATTTGGTTCCCTTTTTATTTCGCTATCTTCTCTGCTCTTCTCCCTTCTCCCTTTTTTTTCTTTTTTTTTTTTGTTTGCCTGCTGTCACTTGCTTTGTGCAGCTTTGGTTGTGTTTTTTCCTCTGTAAGTGTGGCCAGGCGCCCCAACTGTCCTCATGGCATGCCGCCATCCTTGTGTGTTAGTCAATTTGTCCCTTGCCCTAAAAAAATATATATATATATATAGAATATATATATATATATATATATATGTATATATAGATACATGCCCATATCCAGTTACAAAGCGTTTACGCTTCAATGATTATGCATTTTTCTCAGTTCAACGTTGACAAAGGCGCATATGAAGCCGCGACAAACCCCACCTCCACCTTCACCTCTACCTCTGCCCCCGTCCCGACCCGACTCCTTGTGTTTTAGGCTAATATCGATATCGCTCCCAGACATAGCCTGAGCCTGGCATAGTTATTGATACAGATACATATAGCAAGTCAGGCAGCGATTTAGGGTCAAGTGGAGCGTATTAAGAAGTGGAACATATTCATGTGGCCAACGCAAGTTGAAGGTATGTGTAATGTGTAATTCACCACTGCCGACGCCCCGTTGCCAAAATCAATGTCAGACCACATGGGTCAACAACATTTATGCTGTGGCAAGCAACCACAAGGTGACGGCTCTTCAGGTAAGACCAGCTTGTTCCAAAGGGCGCTGACGATAATGACGATGTTGCCGCTGCTGCTGATGGCGCGACGAATGACGATGTTGATGTTGGTGATGATGATGATGATGCTTATCCCGATGACTCACACAATTAAGCAAATGAAGCAAACGAAGCGCAAGGCAAAAGGTGTAAAAAAATATATAAGCGAAGCGAAGAGAGAAAAAAAGAAAAATAGACAAGTTAACAAAACGCAAACGCAGAGACATAAAAACCAAATCGGCGTCGAAAAACCAAGCCAAAAGCTATTCTAGCCACACATACACACACACACACACCAGCACACACACGAACACACACAGCTGTTACATGGCACAAGTTTTGCGTTTGAAGTGTTGTCCTCGTGGACTGAAGGGAGGCAGGAAACGTGCTGCCTGCACTCAGAAAAAAATAGACCTCAATTTAAACAAAAAATCCATATTTTGTGGAATGAATTTCTGTTCTCTTCTCAGAATTTCTGAAATGATCTGTCTTTTTTTAAAATTGAAATCGGATTTTAAAGAACATAAGTTTACACTTTTTAAAAACACATTTCTTGCTCACAAATAATATTATGATTTTGTTCGGCAATATACACAATTCTATAGCATTATATGTGTGTATAACTTTTTAAAAATGTTAAATTTCAGCTAATTTTTAAAGTCTATTGGCCAGAAACTGAAATGTCTTGAAATTCAATAAGAAACATTTAAGTATTACACTTCTAAAATATGTTTTATACTCATCTTATATTCGCCTCATTTTCTGTACAGAAATAAATATAAAAAATACCAAATACTTCTAAAAGTATAAGTAAAAATAAGGAAAGGCTTTCCTACATTTTATATAATTTCATGTCAATTGTCACGACAATTTTCATTTTGTGGTGAATATTTTTTCTGAGTGTGTTCGGGCTCGTTCTTCCTCAGTACCCGTGAGTCCCGCTTAATCCCATTCGGTCTTATGCCTCGTCGCCATTTTGTTGGCCAGACAAGAAAGTGTGTTCCAGCAATCTGTATGTGATTTCATCGTGGCTTCAGCTCATGCAAACAGTAGCTGCCAAAACTGGGATGGGTGAACGAGGGGGACGAGTGGTTGATGGGACACACTCATTGATAGCCTTAACCCCATCGGGAAAGGAGGAGAAGCTGCTCGAGCTGCAGAATAAAATTCGCCTGATTCGTCTGTTCGTTTGTTTGTCTATCCACACATAAGCATCCTACACAATAATACATACATATATATATCTACGTGTATATATATATGTATATAATATACATACGCCATACAAGAGAGGCATATGGCATAGGCAAGCTAACTCGGCGGCAGCTTGTGAACGTGGCAAGAAGATGTTGAATGCGAAGCCCGCAACGTGCAACGTGCCAAACTGAAATTGTGGCAGGTGCTTGAATTTGGCATTTTGTTGACTTTCTTGAGCACCCACAACCCCACAACCCCTCCCCATCCCTCTCTCTCTCCATCTCTGTGTGTGTGTGTGTCTCCTTTAGGTTTGTAGCTAGCCCTGTCAACGTCGCATCTAGCCGAATGCATTATTTGTTCAAGTGGTTGACAGGCATTATTATTATTATTTTATTTTTTGGTTGCGTTGGGTGCTTGGCCTGTGAACGGAAACCGATTTCAAGTCTGAGGAGCAGAACCTGTGTCGGTCTCTGATTCTGTTCGGTTACTGGTTCGCATTCTTAACCTCTTACTGTGGCATGTATGTGTATATATATACATGTATGTGTATATAAATATATATATCTTGTTCAGTAGGAGTTCGCCGCTGATTTCATTTGAGTCGCATGCCACTGTTCAACAGTCTCACTGGAGTCACGTTATTGGCAGCCAAATAAAAGAGAGCACTGGAGGGGCAGCTTGACTTAATGGCACCAGCAGCAGCCAGAGCACGAGCAGGAGCTGAAAAAGTCGAAGACAATCCGATGCATACGTTGAAAATGATTCTGCGTCTTGACTTTTCCACGCGAATTGGCCTGCCAGGAGCAAGCGGACTGAATGGAGCATCATTATCGATGGTGTCATTAGCCAGGAGTGGAGTGTTGAGCGTCGGGAGAATGCCACTGAGAGTTGCCTGGAATAAGAGAAAGCACTTTGTCCGGTTCGTTGATAAACTACCGAATAGATAAGTGATGATGCAGCATACGAATGAATGAATAAATGAATAACTGAATAACTAGCCTCTTGCATACAAATGTAATGCCACAATTCAAATATTTATGTGTATAAATATATATCTATATACGAGTATATATCCATATTCTCTACAAGAATCTAAAGTTTATAGGTGAACTTTCGCATATTGTGTACTCATTTAAAATAGTCAACTTACTCGTATCTCTTTTCCGTCCCTTCTCCTCATTCATATCATCCATAAATCGTTTATATTTTTGTTGAATTTATGAAAACAGAAGAACAGTTAAATATTCATTTTACAATTTCATGATTTAAACTGACACATTTTTGATGTGGTTTTATATTTGTTAACAATCTGTTGGCAAAATTATCGCTTGCTTTAAATAAAACTGATAAAGCCGATCGGCTTATTTTGAATATTGATGTACGAATATAATTAATGAAATTATAATACAGTCTTTCAATAGTTTTCAGAACGTAACTCAATAAATGACAAACAAATTAAGATGGCCTTTACTTGTATATACTTTGTATACCATATAAATATGCATTTGTGTTTGACATGTTTCATCCAAATCGTAGTTTTTACCGAGTGCTCTGGATATAAATAAAAAGAAAAAATAAAAAAGAAAATACGAGTATATGCCACAAACCAATGGGATTTCAAATGAGTCATGTAATTCGCGTGTTTTCAAGTCGATTTGGGACAAGGGATTTTGGGGAGCCAACAATTCCCATTCAAGTTGTCCGACAAGTTGCCCAGGTCTACCATAAAGTACACAATTTAAATTCAAATAATCAAATTTCGGCTACATTCACACAGCATAAAAAGCATCCAAACAGGCTGCTAATTACGTGACCCAATTAATTCACACAAACACACACACACAAGGAAATAGATTCGATAGCTGGCTTTTAAAATGTGTTGGCTTTAATAACAGCAAGAACGAAAGAAAAAAATGAAATAAAAAAATAAAATGTTTATGATAACCAAAAATGTTTATTTGAAATGTGCGCCAGGAAATACGTTGGGAGCAGCGACGCCCACGCACGCCCCTCACTTCTCTGTGCCACAGCAAAATACTTTTTATTTAGCTGGCTTTTTGTGCGGCACGGAAAATCCAATTTTATTTGCATTTTCATTAACAGCAAATAATAAAACGGAAATATGATTTTTATGCCATTCCCAGGCAAAAATGGAGACCCATGGACCAGTTAACGCAGCAGCTGCTACTGCTACCCATTGGCCACTGCCCACTGGCCATTGGCCACTGGCAAGAGCCCCCAAGTCTCACTCCCATCTTGGCATTCGCCTGGCCCCAGGCCACGCCTTGTGCGCCCATTTCCAGGCCATTACAACTTGCATTTCCGTTTTGGCTTTTTGCAGCTTTTGCTACTTTTGCTGTTGCTGTTTTTGGTGATTATAAGCAATTTGTGTTATAAAATCGCAATATTGCATTTTTGTACGGTTGCTGGCTGCCTCAATCCAGCCTCCCACATCCCCTTCGACTACCCCACTGCCACTGCCACTGCCACTGCTACTCCCATTTCAATTTTCATTCATTTTCCACGTTTTTAGCTTTTCTCGTTTGGCTTATTTTTCAATTGGCATAGTTTTCGCTTGCTTGGCTTCCTTCATAATTTTTACCTCTTCTTTTCATGAACCCATTTGCTCCCCCCCCCTTCTCCTCTCCGCTCTCTCTTTCGCTCTTTCGCTCTTTATCTCTGTCTCCATCTCTCTCTCTCTCTCTCTATGTCTCTGTCTCTGTCTCTCTTGAGCTCTCCAATCGAATACATGCATTTTTGTTGTGAAGAGCAAACCTTAAAATATTAATTCCAAATTTTGTGAAATGGCTTCAGTCATGATTTATGAATCATGATTCAACGCTTCTCCCAGCAATTGCCAGGCAAGTTGTCAGATTAAATTGCTGCTGCCCAAAGGCCGGTTTTAATTTCTGGACTTACTTGATCTCAACTGAAGGTGGCAACGAAACAATGCAACCAAATCAAAGACCGATCCCAAATCCAACTTCAGTTCAGGACACATTAAAGCTGTTGCCCCTCCCCCCGGAGCCGAGAACAGCCACCCAGCCGTCATCCTTATTCCCCAAATCCCATTTGGCTATCAGCATTTCGAGGCGTGTAGCTGGGCGGGAGGTGTTTGGGGGTGATTCTGGGTGTTCGCTTGTAAACCCGAAGAGCGGATCCAACAAGGGCCCAAACCATTTGAGAGCCATAAAAATGGGCACTGCGCGTCATGTGCTGGCATAATAGGAGAAGAGGGACGCTACAGGGGAGTCTACTGCCTGCAATGGCTCTGAATATGACTTTTGCTTGTGTACATATATGTATGTGTGTGTGTGTGTGTGTGTGTGTGTCTGTCTGTCTGCGTGTGTGTGGTGTCAGAGTCAAGTGAAGCGCAATATTTGTGACATAAAATTTGCTATTAAATTAAATTTTATTTGCACATTCATTCAAAATACCCCAGCACCAAATATGTTGGAAAGCAAAAAGGACAAAAAATGAATATGACGGCTATAAAACGAAGAAGAAGAGGGCGAAATAAATATATACATATACACACACACATATATATATATAGAGATATACGCATATGAAGTGGTGGCAAGCTAGAATTGGAGTTGCAGGTTGGGTATGGAGTTGGATATTTGCTACGTAAGTCGCCCATTTGCTGGCAGAATTGAATTTTATGGTCCCGTTTGCAGATAATGAAATTTATATACACAGCCAGGCGGACGAGCAGACAGACAATAAGACTGACTGGCAGACAGGCAGACAGAATGACAGATAGACAGACCAATGTGGCTGAACTGAAGATTAAACATTTCGCGTATTCAAAGAGATGCTGAAGCAATGAAAACAATATTTAAGTACCAAGTGTAAAATACATATTCAGTTCATATGCTTCATTTGAATCTCCCTTGTTCAGAGCAGAGCAACTGAAAGCATAAGAAAAAAAGAGAGAGAATTTCTTGAACTTAATCCAATTACACTTTTATCCAAATGGAAATTGCCAAAGCATACAAGGATGATCAACTGAATGGAGAGGCAAGCCGGGTTTTGTCTGACCTGTAAATATGTTTTCATTAAACATTTATGAATTGGAATAAAACCTTTTGCATAGACATTTATGTTGCCCACCCATAGATTCATTCATATGCACATACATTCACTTATTTAGTCTCACTTCGAAATGAATACATTTGCATTCGTAGCATGCGCATTGTATTCAAGGTAAATGTGAATAGAATAGTTTTTGTGCTGTCGTCGGTTTTGGCATGTCGTTGGCTGAAAACTTATTTGCATCTAACTGATTTCGATGTTGCCCTCGGTCCACTTGCCACAGCTCCTCTCTCTCTCTCTCTCTCTTTCATGAGGCATGCAACAGTTCAGCCAGATTACATAAGACTCCCGTAAGCGTGCCCCAGTCGAGAGCGCTCGACTGAGGATGTTAACGAATGAATGCCATTAACGTGACAATCTTATGATCCAGATTTATAGATCTATATATACATATATATATATATATGCACTATGTGCGATTTTATTATAACAGTTAATATATAATATAATGATAATAGCGGATTGATTCGCCGGCTTGCGAATTCGCTCCCGAAGTCGATTCTTTGCTCGTCAATGGTTGTCGAGGGATCTCGTTCCTCGTCCTCGCTGTGCTGTCCACGTTCATCGTTCATCCTTGCAGGCAATATGCCAGTCCATTTTTCTGTGGTCCGAGTTGCTTTCCTCCTTTTGCAAAAGTTTATCAAACTCTATTTACCCATTTTCAATTTCAGCTTAGGGTATGCAAAGAGAATTGAAAGAGATTTCAAAGTGTGTTCCAAAGTATCCATATATGGCTATGTGTGTGCGTGTGTGTATGTGTGTGTGCATGTCGCTTGTGCTGTGAATGTCGCGTGTTCTGTGCCTTAACTTTGGCTTTGGCTTTGGCTTTGGCTTTGGCTGTCACCTAACCAAGAACCAGCCATGTCTGAAACAAGCCAATGCACACTGTATTGCTGCTACTTCTAATACTCGTCCTCGTCCTCGTCCTCATCCTTGCCACTTGGCGACACCAGCTTAGCACCCACACCCTCTTCGTGCATAATCCTCGCCGCCCGCAGCATATCATAAAATAATGTTGCACGCGCTGCTGCGAGTCAATGTGTGTGTTTGAGTGTCAACTGTAATTGTATTTGTTGCTGTATCACACACAAACACATTCAGAGGAACGCACTCAATGCTGTGTTGTCGCCTGTTGTTGCTGATGTCGCTGATGTTGCAGTTGCAAGTGAGTTGGCTGCGTGGGCGACTCTGTTAAACTCGGCTGCTTGGCTGGCTGGCTGACAATTTGCCAGCTATGCACAGCTGTGGCAAAAAGTTAATGGCCAGAGTCAAACCATGAAGCCAGCATTCAACCCGCCCCACTTTCAATCCGCCCTAGTTTCAACCCGCCTCTTCAGCAACCCCTTCTTCTTCTCATCGCTATGTCTCGCTATTTGTTCCCTTGTTTGCTAGTGTGTGCGTTTTAATGCCTTTGTCACTTGGGTTCTATTAGTCACAAGTGCACACACACAGTTGCTTGGTAGTTTATCGTTTAAATATTTCAAGTGTGGCACAGACAG
The DNA here is from genome assembly GCA_035041595.1 of Drosophila basisetae. Taxonomy (NCBI): domain Eukaryota; kingdom Metazoa; phylum Arthropoda; class Insecta; order Diptera; family Drosophilidae; genus Drosophila; species Drosophila basisetae. The sequence goes on along the minus strand of JAWNLB010000174.1, from coordinate 10,344,944 downwards.
CAACAATAATAATTTCCTCATGTCTCGGTATGCGGCATGCAGCGCATGGCATGTTGCTGCATTATGTGCCACTTGCATGCGACAATGACTAGTCGACTTACTCCACCCCCCTTCTCGATCCACTAGCAGGCAAGCCCTAGACCACTCCCCCCTCGCAATCCGTCAAGACAAATTGTTAGCTGTGCAGAGCAGACAAGCAAAAATAATGACATTTCCAACCAGTTTCGCCAGCTGTCGCTAGTGCGTGTGGTGGCGCCCTCTAGCGGCCTGCTGCTGCTGCCATGGTAATATGAAACGCCATAAAACTCAATTGGCATTTAAGCGCTGATTTGTGCGCTCGTCTGATTAATGCGTCGTCGTCTGTAAACTGCCGCATTATCGATAAGTGCCTATCGATATACATACATATATATCTATATACTCTCTGAATTTAATATACTATATATACGGCAATCGAGTCTCTTTACATAAGTAGGGAGCAACTTTTTGGCCACCTTAGGGCACTTGAAGGCAAGTCAGGCGTTAAATTTGATGACATTCAACATTTATTCCACGCACACACACACGCACATACGCTCGATCACTCCAACTGCCTGGTGCTGTTTCGCTGTCTCCTTCACACTTTTCACACACTATATACATATTTCATTGTATTATGTAATATTGTTGTTGTTGTGGCCAGGATTATGGTCGAACGTGTCGTATGAGCAACCAAGCAGCAAACAACTCCTGCCGTCAGGGTCATGTGTGCACCCAAAGACTACCTCTACATAAATATCTACACACACTCATACGCACACACACACGCATTTACACATCGCTAGCAGCAGCATCATAAATTTACTAAAATCGAAAGCTTCATGACTGCCACCGAGGGGCGACTCCATTCAATTTCTATGTATGCTTTCTTCTTTTTATTTATTTATTTATTTATTTCATTTTTTGTTATTTATTTATTTTTTTTTTATATCATTTTTTTTTTGTTTTTAACCACTCGCAAACTGTCTGAACCAAACTGGCAAACAAAATAAAAGAGAGAAAAAAACGCCAAATATAAAATGCTTGTGCTGAGTATGGGCATAAAAAAAAAAAAATATAATAAAAAAAATTTGTTTTTGCCCAGCGCGCTGTGAAGTGTGCTACAAAATTGTTTATGCGTTCTGGAGTGCCCGCTTGTGTGTGAACGAGTGTGCGTGTGTGTGTGTGTGTTGCATGATTGTTAACGTAAATAAAGCGCTATTGATATTGAACGAGCGGACCGAGCGGGAAGCACTGAAAACTCGCAGCACTGTCATATTATGAGCTCAGGCCAAAGGCATAAACAGTATTTTTTATCGGCAGCGTTATAACCCTTTGCTCAAAGTATAAATTTGTGTGTGTGTGTGAGTGTGTGTGTGTGTTGCTCGTATTTGGGGTCGGCAGTCGCTTTAGTTTGCGTACACACACACACGCACACGAAGCACTCGATGCGGCACAAATACTCTCACAGTGATTGAGTGTCGACTGCATCTGTTGTGATTTTGCGGTTGACAGTTAAGTTAATTTGTTCGCCAAAAGAAATAAACGAATGTGTAGCAAGGCTAAAAATATATGTATGTATGTGTGTGTGTGTGTGTGTGTGTGTGGATTGCATAGGGTATGGTTGAGTACTTATTGGCAAATCCTTTTTAATACGCCTTCTCAATGATACGGAAAATTAAGTGGTTAACACTCGTAGCCCACCACTCAGCTCAGCTCAGCGCCAGCCTCAGCTCAGCAGACTGTTTACAACTAGCCAACCCTGACAGCCCTATGCAACCCTATACCGCCCCCCCCGGAAGCCTAGGCGGATTTCATTTATGGCTATCTCTCAATCAGGACTTTGTGTCAACTGTACTTTATACAGTTACTTTCGGTTCTGTTACAAATCGATTTTCACTGTGTTTTCCATTTCCATTCCATTTATATATAAGAAATTGTGCAACCGAAAAATTATACTTACATCAACTGAAAGCAGTAAAGTTAAAATGAATTTAATACAACTTTTTATCGTGAGGTCTCCGATCCCATAAGGAAAACATATATTCTCTGATACAATGGTAGCAATCGATCGATGTATCAGTGATTATATGAACAACTTATTTGGACAATAAATCAGCAACATAATTGATAATCTATATATAGTTACATACATGTAAATATATATATGTATATATACATTATATTTGACAAAACACAATGAGAAAGCTTGAATTGAATATACGCACTCAATCTTAAGCCACTGTGCCACTGTGCCACAATGACTAGCTAAAAATCCACTCCTAAGCTACCTATGTATATGTTTATATATATATATACACACATATATATATATATATATATATATATATATATATATTCCTGCTACATGCTACATGCTAGCTTGACTTGTTTGTTGTTGACTTGCAGTGACCTAAGCCAAACTTGCGACAACTCATGGACAGTTTTTTTGAATTGCTGCTTATGTGTGAGTGTGTCAGTATGTGAGAGTGACAGTATTTGTGTTGGCCAAATGTTTATGTCGACGTCTTTTTAATTTAAATTTTGTCCCCTTTGTCCGGTTAGGTTTCGCACGTTTCGCAATTTACTTTCATTTTGTTGTTGCTCCCTCTCTCTCTCTCTCTCTCTCTCTCCCCTCTCTCTCTCTCTTTAGTTATTTCGTCTATTTACATTTGGCTTGCCTTACCTTTTTCCTGACCTCTTCGTATGTGTGTGCGTGTTCGTGTGTGTGTTTTTGTGTGTTACGCAGTGCGAACATAGGAAATAACAAAGCGGAAATCATTTTATTGGGGCAGCTAAATATTTTATTTTCTTTTTGTAAATATTTTGACAATGTGAAAATGTGAAAATGAGAAACAGCAGCTGAAGACGAACGTCAAAGGGAAAAACATGATATGTAGATATTATTTGAGTTTGACTTTTCTTTTAACTTCCTTCATGGCTTAAACCAAAAAAAGAGTAAAAAGGGCCAGCTTAAAGCCAAGTCATTGTGCGCGAGACATGATTGCAAAAGAATATGTGAGTCAGTTAGTGAATTAGTCGCTTTTCTCTTATATATACGAGTATATATATATATATATATATATACACATATATATATATGTGAGTGTGTGTGTGTGTGAGGGAGTGTGTTGGTGTGTATACCTACCACAGCGCCTTTGAGGCAGCGTAAGTTTCGACAAGAGTTGCTAATGTCAGTCGGTTTTCTGTGCCCGTTTAAGAGCCTCCAGGGCTCTCTCTCTCTCTCTCTCTCTCTCTCTTCCTCGCTATCTGACTGTCTCTTCGTCTTACTGAATTGCTCCTTCTCCCTTTCTCTCTCTCTCTCTGTCTCTTTCTCTGCCTCTCTCGGTGTCTCTGTCTCTGCTTTGGCCTTGTCGTGATATAGAATTTTGGGCAGCCTTGTAAGGTAAACGCCACAATCTGTGGTGGATTTTTGTTGGCGTTTTATTTGATGTTGTTTTTGGTGTTTGTTTTTTTTTTTGCGTGTGTGGTAGGTTCATGCAGCTGCTCGCTGCTGGCCAATTCACCACACCAGCTCGCAGGTAAACGAGACAACCCAAATAACCGCCCAAATCCCCCCTCACCTGCTGGCACCTGCAGCTCCCATCGGTGATACTGCTGCTGCTGCTGCCACTGCTGCTGCTGTTGCTACTTTATGCGCCCGCCTTCAACTACTGCTCCGTTTATTTCACACAAATTATTTCGAATTTGTTTTGGGTTACCTGGCTGCCTGTGCTACCACATCAGACTGGCTTTGTGTGTGTGTGTGTGAAATATTTTGTAGTATACTTTTGGCAACGGCAGCGCTTGTAATAAACAAAGAAAGAAAAAAATAACAATTTCAAGTATTCATTGAAGGCGCTACGGGATTTTGGTGTTGTCTAACATTTTACGTTAGTTGAAAATTGTTTGGTGTTCGTTTGTTGTAGTTTTGTTATTTTGTTGCTATTAGCGGCCACACTGGCAGTGTGTGTGGGTGTGTGTGTGTGTGTTTGAGAGGGTTGCTCTTGCCACAAGCATTCAACGTTGACAGTTACGTGGCGCTTTTGCATAGCGACGACAGCGCCAGACCCCACCCAAACGAACCATTAGCTCCCTCTTTGCCACACACACACACACGCTCTCTCTCTCTCGCTCTCTCTCGCTCTCTCTCTCTCTCTCTCTCTCTCTGTGTCTTCTTACAACAAACCAGTTGGGTCATTGTATAACTGTGTTGCGCGTGGGGCTTTTAGTATTGTTGTCATTGTTCTCGTTGTTGTTGTTCTTGGTTTTGGTTTTGTGTGGTTCATTTGGCTTGGCTGCTGCTGCTTCTGTTTGTTGTTTGCGTTGCGGTTGTTTATTTTAAATACGCTTCAAATTTACTTTTATATGATTTTAATTTGTTCACACTTTGCTGCTTCTACTGCTGTTGCAAGGTGAGCAAACTCTCACTGCCGTTCAGCATTTTTTCCTCTGTATTTGTCGGCAAGTCTTATTTGGAAAGAGGAGTCGTTCGAAGCAGTTGGGAATAAACTAAATATGAATAAATGCTTGCTAGCAGCAACGTATTAAGTTCCATTCTGTTAAAGCTTAACCCAGTATTCATGGGATATATATACATATATATTATATATATACACACACATGTACACACACGCACACCTGTTTGCCATTGTGGAGAGTTGTTTTGGGTCAAGCAGCATTCACTGCCAGTCGACTACACCTTCGAGTATGTGTCACAAAGTTGTTGAACTCTTTGAATTGATGCAAAAAAAAAAAAACAAAAAAAACAAATACACAAAAAAAAAAATTAGAATTGAAAAAATAACAAGGACAAGAACAAGAATTCAAATTCAAAAGCAACGTCGTTGGCGACGTTGAACAAAATCGATATTATTTTATTGACTCAAAAAATTGCGCCTTGAAATATGCAATGCAAAAGTGGAAAATACGAGAATTACTTGAGCAAAGAGGGCGGATGGTAACGGAGACGGGGCCACTGATGAGCAGCCTGAGCTTGGGGAGGAATATACCACTGTGGTTACTGAAATAACAGCAACAGCAACACCAACAACAACCAGATAAGAGTCATAAAAACGTACACCTTCACAGAGAGACGCAGATAAAACGCGGAGAGACAACTTTGGGCAGCGTTGTGGGTTTTTCTTAACATGGGCGATGGGTGGGCGCTGGAGGGGCGACGAGGCTGGCAACGACTGCCAATGAGTGCGACAGAAAGGCGAAACTAACGATTATGATGATGACGACAAAAGCAGCAACAGCAACAGCAACAACAACAACCACAACAACGGCAAAGACAGCAGCAACAAGAACCACAACAAGAACAAGAACAATATCAGCAGCAGCAGCAGCAGGGACAAACGTCAGTGACAAAAATGCCGAAATAAATGACACTGCGACAAAGTAAACTTCCTTCTGGCTGTGCCGAGCAGCCCGCCCAGCGACACCCACGCTTCAGTCCGGCCCCTGCCCCGACACCGCCCCCCGTAGCAAGAGCAGTAAAAAAAAAAACAAACAGAAAAAAATGAAACAACGCAATGACAGCAAAGAAAGGAAATTACGCGTTGGTCTGAGGCATTTGTCTTGTGTTTGGGGTTGTTGTCTACTTACGTCCATATACACACACACACGCACATATATATGTATATATATATATATATATATATATATATATGTATGTAGGGATGTATGTATTTTATGGACTTTAAGCAATGCAGACTTTACAGCTTACAGCCACCAAACAAGCAAAAGAAGAAAGCTGAAGCACAAGTCACAACAAAGCCAATTTGAGATGTGTAATGAATGAAGATTCGCACAGAACAAAAGGCAAAGAAATAGACAGAAACAGAGACAAAGACAAAGGCAAACGGCAAAAGACATAAGACAAAGTCATAGGGGAGTGCAAGCAACACGCATCAAATGCGACATCAGAGTGAGGCTGACAACCCAAAGACAGTCATGACTGTCACGAGTTGACAAGCAACTCATTTGCCATGTGGCAAACACTTTTCGCAACTGTACACACAGTGCTGACTTTTAATATGTCATCGATACGTATTCGGCAAACGGCACAGGTTTGATTTGCTAATAATAATCTTGATTGGGAATTGCATATTGAAACGCTTACATCAAGTTTGTGCAATAGTTAGTCGATTTACTAACACAATCGGTATAATGACCAACTGACTGAATGACAATCACTATCTATTCTTATATTCAAATGAATGTTGGATATCTGACATATGCTCTGTGGAAAAAGTATTTAGTTTTCAGAGCGTTTTACATTTTACAGTTTAAAACTAAAACATATTTCTGGTGTTCAGAAACAATTTCTGGTTTAACAAAAAAAAAAAAACTTATATCGGGAGACTGAGATACGCATTTGTTTTAATTTTAATTTTGTCATTATTTACTTAAAATATTTACAATGGAGATGCAGCTTGTGGTCATTTAATACTTTTTTGTGGACAGCTATTTTGTGGTGACTGCCTGGGTCAAGTCGACACTCACATCTAGAGCTTCCTCTGCGGCGTTTACCAACTGACTAGGACTATATTCACATACCTCATAATCTTCTACAGCGATCGGCTTTCTACTGCATTTATGATGACACCAGAAAATTATTTCTATTTTTGTGCAACATGCTCATTGGAATCGGCAATTATGCATTGCGGATAGCGTTGCAGGTGCCACGAATCATCATTGTCAGTTTCGACTAATTAATACTTGCAATTCAATACTTGCGTGCTTTCATTGTTGAGCATGTCACATGTCGAAATAACATCCTCTGCATCTCCATTGGCATCGTTCTGGTCCGTCTATACGCTGAGTAGGATGTCATCTGGATGAGTGCATCGAGATGGATGGGCCAAAAGATGTCCTGGGCTCTGCAGAAATTTGACTTCAGCGAACGAACTGATGTCGATGCATTATCGACAGACCGATTCATTTGTGAGGTTTGCCTGGATCGCATCCCGAATATCGTTAACTGATGACTGTCTATGACTGATTTAATATGAGTTTTGATTTGTGTATATTAAGAAAATTTAGATAAAATCAGTACTGAAATTTGATCTCCTTCAATTGCAGCTGTTTAATATGTTTTATAAAAAATGTGGAGACAGATTTTAGAAGAGGTGGATTTGGTTTTTTGCTGATTTTATGTACGAGTAGATACTGTTTCTTGCCACGTGTCGAGGTAGTCACGTCTATCGACCCATCGTTGTGTTTACCACTCCTCGGTTGGTTTTGTGGCATCTGTCATGAAACCAGTCCCCAGAGCGATAGTTTTCTACATAAAGTATATGGCACCCATTCGCACACTCTTTCTCCCTTTCTGCACACAAACACAAAAATACACGCACACACACACACACATACGCACACACACACACGCATCTTTTGTCATCTTGTGCTCTGTAATTGTACGTCAAACAAAACGCAGCTATAAAACGTGATACCAAAACAATGGTAGCTGCTCTGCTTCGACATCCCTCATATCATATGATTGCTCCACTGTCATTGTTACTATCTTTATTGCCACCCATTCCACGTCCCTTCGGCAATCCCCTCGATGGGACAACTTTGTAATTGGGTGCCATTCAAGTGCCCAACTGCTGTTATAGCGCCCAACCTAAAATTGCATATTTCGCTATTATGAACATGTTAATGCCACAGCCCCAAGTCCCAAATCCCCCCAGCTCTAAATGCCCAGTTTTGAAGGTTCCACTTTCAAAGTGTCCAACTGACTGTTTTTTTTTTTGCGTTGTGTGTGCCTTCTGGCACTGGCAACACTAAATATTATGACTATTAAACCTAATTGTTCTAATTTTAAAAACTCACTTTTCTTTTTTAATTTCTCTTTTTTTGTTTTGTGTAATTTTCTTTTCTTTTTTTTTTTGTTTTTGCTAAATACTCTTACGCAAATATTAAACGTGGCAAAGCGTGGCGAAAGAACGAGCCACAGTTGCTATTATAACGGTAGAGAGCGCTTCAGGGTAACAAAGTGGCATCGTGTTGACAAAAAGTAAACTAAAATAATAAAAAAAAAAAGAATACACACAAACAAAAACAGATGACAGAAAAAAAGGTTCAACTTTTTTGCACTCTTTGCATTTGAGAATAGTTTCATTATTTTCTTTTATGCAGCAAAAACGAATCTCGTTTACTTTTATATAAAAAAAAAAACAGAAGTTTGTTATAATTTTTCTTGTCCTTGTTGTTGTTGTTGTAGCACGTATAATGAGGAACAGCCGGACCAGGCAAATACAGTGGACATTGGAAAGCAGAGCTGTGATTGGCATGCCGAACACTAAATACTCTGGCAAATAGGCATAGTAGGTTAGAGGTTATCTGGATTGGATTTCGTTAAGCAAAAGCAAATCTAAGTCCCAGAAAACTATGTTCTCCAGAGAAAGAAATAACAAATTCTGAATGACTGTATTTGAAATGCTATCCGTTAGCGAAAACCTCATCTAAGTCATTCGATGTCACTGCTAAATACTATAATCTTCCGAGAAAGGACAATACATATGTATATTTGAAATGCTGTACAAATTTCCAGGTATATTTTGTTGTATACTATGAGATCTATAAAGAAGTATAATCCATGGGGAAAGCAAGAACCAATTTTGAAAGGTTTCCTTTCAGAACCTGTGTATTTGAAATGCGCATATTATGCTTTGATCTTTTCCGCGTATTTAGTTAGTTGTGACAAGATTTCTTCAGAAATGCTAAAGCTTTAATACTCCACGAATCAGTTTATCATTTTGGCTGAGAGCATATTTACATTGTACAGGCTAAGCTTGAAAGTAAGTAACTGAATTCATTACACATTTTATGGAAAGCTTTCAATGTCCTCTTTGCAAAAAGGATACAATAAGTTTGCTGCGAACAAAAATATTAAAAATAAAACTAAATTAAAGTGAAAAGTTGTGCAACCTTTGTGAGATAGCACTGGCACCAGCAAATGCACTCAAACTAACTATGAGAAAGGTGCAAAAGTTCACGGCAAAGTTCACAAAAAAGTTGCAATTTTAATTTATTTAACAACACCATACACATTTCTCGAGGCAACGCACAGCTGCGACTCCATTGAAAACTCGATGAGCAACGTGCCCCCACTTCAAATGCGTCTGGTCAGCGAGGATTTGATTAAAGAGATTCAGTCTGTATAAAACGTGGCAGACTGTGGCAGACACTCTCATCCATGCCACTCCTCCCATCTCTCTCTGGCCGCCAGCCACGCCAGAAGCCATTTTATAATGGTATTACGCGAAGAAGCAGAAGAAATGTACGCACAAGCATATAAAGAATTTAATTAAAGTTCATTTGGTTAGCGCACTATGCCCTCTGCTACTGCTCTGCCCCCCCCCCCTCATGCTTACCACCTGCCTCACATTGTGCCACCTACTGTCGTCAGCACCATTTTGAAGACACAGCTACTACTGTCACTTCCGCCTCAAGTAATTGCACTCCATCATCATCATCATTTTGCCTGAATATATATTGTGTGTGTGGGTCTTTGAATGACAACGCTGGCTTCTTCAACTTTGCACTGCCATTTGCCCCCCTGACGAACGACCCATTAGCACACATAGCAGAATCTAAGCACCCAACGCAGAAGGTGCCTCAACTTTTTTGCACAATGGGCACTAAGCGTGAAATAAGCGCAAACTAAGCAAATGGATTTATCAGATTTCAGTTTAAAGCGAATTAATAATTGATTTATCATTTCTAGGCAGCAGAAATATTGAACAGCAGTCAAGCATTGATTTATATAGAACTATAAACAAAATTATCGATCAATAAATAAATGAATACACAAGCACAGCTTGTTTGAGTCAAATAGATGTGCTTTTCTTACTTTTGAACAGCCTCTGGATATAATTAATCAAATGAGTCAAGATGAGTCAATGAGGCAATGTTTTGATTATATTTGCACCATTACAAATTAATCATTTCTGTAAAGATTGTTTTGAGGTTGATGCTTCAGCGACAGGTGAAAGCGCTTGGCGTTTTTGATACGAAGAGAAAAGATGGAATTGCTAATACAATATTTAATATATTTACTTAATTGAAGCTCGTGCATCTGATATTGGCAGGTTGTCACCCATTGTCCTCTGGGTGACACTCGCTGATTAGAGCTGCTGCTTGCTGTGCACTTTTTACACTCAATTAAGGTAACCTCTGACAGCGCATGCACTTTACTATCTGCGCCTCGAACGAGGGCCACGAAATCCAATGGCAGAAGTTTATGGTGGCCTTTGCCTTATGTGATCATATTTTTGGCACCTTTTTGTTGCTCAGTGTGTTGCACAAAAGTTCAAGCTGCATATTTCTCCCAACCTCAAACACACCCGCACCCGCACCCGCACCCACAGCCCCACCTTGTGTGTGTGTGCCAAATTATGCATACGCCCTTTGGGCCCATATTGAGGTTTTGCATTCGTTGCCAATCCGCTCGTAATTTATGGCCGTTAGGGACATTAACCACAACACAAGTCCCTTACGGTAATGGGTATATGGTGTGTGTGTGTGTGTCTGTGTGTGTGTATTGTGGGCATGGGTCATTTATTCACTTCACTTTACAACGATAATGAAAAAAACAGCCCAAACACTAACGTTGCCAGCGCAACGGAATTGCAATGGATAGCTAAGTCCTGAGGTAGGCGGATTAGAGTTACAGGCACACATACAGATACAGGTACTGATACTGATATACGTATACTGAGATACATATGCCGAGATAGCAGATGCAGATGCTGATAAACTGCAATACAGATATATTGGCAAATGCCGATACGGATTAAGGTGATAATATACAGCTATGAATACAGATACAGATACGGATTGAGATACAGATACAAGCTCACTACTTGTATCCATTTACTAAGTAGTACTAAGAATAATGAGCGTGAAGTGCTTCAGACTTCAGGCAGTGTCTATCGATACCATTGCAAAGCTTCTGTCCATGTGATATCTATTATCTGTTAACTGATATTTACTATCTGCTGTATATTATCTGGCATCTTCTTGGACGCTTCGATTACTGCTCTTTGCATTCTTAACGATAACTGGGCTATATAATTTGACTTCGTTTTCCAATTATCCGAGTTGAGCTGAGATGAGCTGAGACGCATCATCTTGTGACTGACAGGCAATGCAATTATTTCAAGCTGAATCCCGTTGGCTCGGTAACTTTGCCGTCTGAGAATCGGCTTATCGAAAGCTCTTCTTACCCTTACACTGTTGCTGCTCTATGTTTTGCGCCAAAAAGAATGCAACAAAAAAAAAAAATAAATAAAAATAAAAACAGAAACTAAAAGGTGAATAAGAAAAATGATGTTTACGGTCATAATATCTGCTTAGCTCTGCTTGGCAACATCATTTTGCTGTTGCTGCATTCACTGCAATTTATAATAGCCAACTTAGTAATGAGAAGAGCACTTCCTACCCCAAACCTCATCCACCATTCACCATTCACCATTATCTGTCGTCACTTTCAACTCGCAACTCGCAACGCCAACATTTCATTTGTAGTCATTGTCCCGGTTGCTTTTGTTTGTTTGTGTACATCTGGTACGTACAGGATATTAAGTGTGGAAGCATCTTGAGCTGCGCCAAAGTCAAATCGACGACTGCTCTGCCATGCCAAGTGATTAAGTATCAAAGGTTTACACTGTGCTCCTAGGTAAGGCAAGATACGCAAAAATAAATTGAAAAAGCTTTTCATTTGGCTTACGCTTACGCTTGCGATTAAAATGAAAATTAGAATTGGGGAAATGGGGAAATGGCAAAATGTCTGACTGTGGCAGGAGCTGTTGCAGGGGCTCTGGTATGGAAATGGGTTTGGTTCTGTTTCGGGGCAGGCAGACGAAGGGATCTGCGCAGGAGGGGTTGGCTGTGCATCAGCCGAATGAGAATTAGTCGCTGTCAGGGCAAAGTTTTTTGACTGTCGATGCTACCAGACTGTCAGACAGCCATTAGGCCCAAGTGCTGTCAAAGTCGCCATCTTGAAACACGCACGAGCACACACACGCACAAACACATACACACACACACACACACACACGCACACGCACTCAATCGCTGCACATGTGAATCTGTATGTGTGGCTGCTTCCGGTTTCAATTTATTTTTGACGCAGGCCAAACTTTTATCAAAAAGTATGCACCACGCAACATATATCCGACACACACACACACACACTTATATATATATACATACGCTGACATCTGGCTAGCAGGCGTGGCTGTGCCTAAGTGCCCCTAAAAGCATCCTTCAATTGAGGCAAAATTTTTGGCCCGGCTCAGCTCTGCTCAGCTCTGCTCGGCTCGGCTCGGTTCGGCCTCGCTGCCTGCCACAGGCACTTAATTAGTTTTTACACTTAATTGAATTGCACTGCCTCGTCATGGACGCAACGCCCAACAGCATGCATCAGTATATAGTTTTGGTTGTTTATTTCGTTTTATTTGTTTACACAATACCACTCTAATGGACCCGTCCCCGGCGGCAAGCAAACAGTATTCTGTGTTGATTTCAAATTTCTATCTGAAACGCTTAAATGTATTGCATTGCAAAGTGTTTCAGCCCTTATGCGATTTGTGGCCAACTGTTCCACACAAACAAACACAAATACACATCTATATATATGTATATGAATATGTACATAAATATGTTAATACATCGATTATACTATGCCTGCAAGGCTGTAAAATTAATCATATTTATTATGGAGCGCTTTTATATTTTTTTTTGGGAGGACCTGCACACTTAAGCCCCAACAATTTGTGGCCAGCTTTTAATTTTGTTAGCCTCATTTTAATGCATCGCAGAACATTTTAGGCCCATTAATGTCCATGAATATCCCATACGGACGTGGTCATGCTGATGGTCTCTTACTTATAGCGTACCCATTACCAAATGGTTTTTGGGCTGGCTTTTCACGTTCGCTGCCGGAACCGGATCCATAACCAACTCCAAACCGCACCAAACGCATTTTGCGTTGCGTAATTTTGCTGATTGTTTTGCTGATTCAGCATTAATTTCCAACGTGCCTAATTTACAGTATATTTTTAGTTGTTTTGTTCTGCATTATTTCGACGTTTTGGCTCGTCCTCGTCCTCGTGGGCAACTTTGAATTTGGGCAACTCGCCAAAACAGCCATAGAAAGAGTCAATAGCTGCCGTGATATGATGATGTTCAGCTTTATATAATGCCAAAGTTTGTGTTTTGGCTTCAAATGCAATGCGCCAAAAGCCTCTCTTTGAAGTATGATCAAACCTGAGTATTTAGCAACTCAGCTGAGTTGAACTAGTTGTTTGACTTTTAAATGTATTTTCCTTATCTAAAAAAGGCTAATTGATTTTTATATTGTTAGGCTAGCAAATCGATAAAAATCGATCATTCCAAGTCCACAAATCTCCCACAATTCCTCAAAAGTATTAATGGAAATGAAGTTAGTGTAAATAAAGTTATGCAACAACACATCACGCGAATTTAATGGATATAATGGATTATAAATTAAAAAAACTAAGGACTTCTCAAAATTAATTCTGTTGGTCACTGCCAGTCCTATGATTTTTCAGTTGTAAAAGCGCTTTCAAGTCGCACAGCTAACCCAATTTAATTTTTTCATTCAGTTAATGTGATTTTGAGTTCGAGAGAAATCGATAGCTCGTTATTTGTGCACGCTGTCCAAAACAGTGCCCGGACAGCCAATAAATTCAGAGGACAATTCCATTAGCCAACTCCTTCAACGTTTGCATCACACTCAATTAGCTCAAAACGGAGATACCAAAAAAAATAAAAATCTATATATATATATACGAAAAGGAAAATCGGCTAACTGACAGACAATTTGGAGCCTGGCGGCCACCTGGAGCCAAGCCGGTAAATAGCAAACTGTGACACCGAGCACTTGACCGCTTGTCTATCGAAGGATGGGCAATGGTCAGGGGTATGGAACGTAACCCAATTCAGTTCAAAAGCCAGCAGCACAGAGTACAGCGAATGTCAAATAAGAATCGAAAATCCGTTGCCCAGAAGAGAAAGTGACCGTCTCCAGTCCCATGCCGCACTGCACACGAATCGAATAATTTGATTTGGCCAAAGTTGGATAATTGAAGAGCTGCTGATGATGCTGATGCTTGGATGCGGAAGCTGATGCTGCTTCGATGTGGGAAAAATCAATTAGATCAACGCTGGCAGTAGAAAATGCATTTGTAGCATAAAAAAAGTTTACTTGAAATGCCAGAATGTTGACAGCGAGTATTTCGAGTGAAACATTAAATAAATCACAAAATCATTTCACATATCATTTCACCTGCGCCTGCGCCTGTTCCAGCTATGCTGTAAAATATAATTAGAACTGCGTTTAGCAAACCTCAATTACAAGTACAGTACACTACACAAACTGAATCGCTCACACACACACACACACACAGACACACGCACAGATCCTAGTGCAGGCAGAGACAACAAAGTTGCTGACAAAAATGTTGTTGCATACTTGCAGGCGCCTCTCACGAAATTAATTTAAATTGTGTGCGTGAGTGTGCGTGTGTGTGTGTGTGTGTGTGTCTGTTGTGGGTCAAAGCAATCAGTTGTCTTACCTACCTGCATTGCCAGCACACACACACACACATAAACAAAAGTAGCAGCGGCAAGAAATAGAAGAAGAAGCAGCACCGGCAGCATTTTTCGAATTTTAGCTGGCGCACAACTTTGAGATAAAGTTTTAGCTTTCAAGTTGTTTCCGTAAGAGTTTTGCAGCTTTGCGTGTAATATGATTTGGCCTTGGTTTCATGCAAGTATACTTTCTATACAAGCACGCATGTCTGTGTGTGTGTGTGTGTGTGTGTTTGTTTCCTTATGTGTGTATGCTGCCCTGTGTATGTATGCGTAAAATATATTCAGTTAGAGGTCCGATGATACTACAAAAACGAAGGGAAACAAAGTGTTCAGTTTTTATGGCAAATGCCCGAGGCATGTCGAAAACGTCGGAAAAAAAGCAACATACGCAATTGCAGGCTGTCTGTGTCTCACTCAGTGTGTGTGTATTTGTGTCTTGCTGAGTCATCAAATGACAACGCAAACATTTACAACAACGACAAGAATGCTTTGACACTCGAAATTGAGCCGCAACACACAACAACAACAACAACAACAAAAATTAAATGCCAAAAAGCGAAAAATGCACAGAAGGCAAAAAACGTAGGAAACTCATAAATAATAGTCGCACAGTCGTGCGTGTGTGTGAGTGTGTGTGTGTGTGTGTGTGTGCGTGTGTGGGTGTGGGTGTGATTAGGTGACTCTAAGTGTGTTTGTTTTTTGTGTTTGTCGAAAACTTTCAACTTTGACTTACTTAAAGGCTCCTCCAGCAGCACACACACATTATTCCGCACTCTAAATCCTGCCCTATCCCTCACTGCCACTCCCCCCTTGCAAACACCACCCCTTCCACTGTTACCCGCTTGTCCCATTTCTGGCCATTTTGTTGGCTATTTTTCACTATTTGTCTTGCATTCGCTACGTGTTGTTTTCATGCCTGTCCGCATTTAACATGCACAACATAATTTCCCCTCGCTTCCATTTATCTTTTTCTCTTCTGTGTTATTTATTTTTTTTTATTTTTTTCTTGGTCCTTATTTTTTTTGTTGTTTTCTTTGCATACATTTACTTTGTGTGGCAACTCCGACCCACGCGCCGCGTGTTTCTTCAGCGACTTTGGCAAACAATAAATTTTGGTCTCGTTTCTTCAAAATTGTATACATTTTTCATACCCTTAAGAAGGTTATTAAATTGTTGTCACCAGCTGTGTAGCACGCTGCAGCAGTCGCTACTCTCTTCATGGATACATCCAAATTTGTTAAACATATCATCTTAGCCAGAAGCCATTTATTTGATACTTTGCTGTGTAATTGGGGTTAATCGTACTACAAATTAATGCGATTAATCGAGCTTTTTAAGATCGAAATTACTGTTTTCTTTGAGAGGGTATTTTATTTTCGGCATCTCAAATGTGCGATATATATATATAAATATATATATGTATTTATTTATATATATATTTATATATATATATATATATAATTTACGCGCTCGCATTAAAAATGTATTTGTCTGTGGCTCTGTGCTACGGCTGCTGTATGAAATGCGAAATGAGAAAATGGAAAAATGGGAAAATTGGAGAAGTAAGGAAAAAACTTATTACGTGTGTTATTATAACGCAATTTCTTTTGTGTTACTTTTGGTTCACGCTTTGTTTTGAAACGTTTTCAACTTTTGTGCTCTCAAGTGTCGCCGGTCGCGTCCCTCCACCTTCAGCGGCGAAATTAAAATATCATAAATTTGAGTTAATTACGGTCGAGTAAACATTAACATAATTGTGTTTCTAGCCGTTGCCACTGCCACTGCCATTGCCACAGCCACTGTCATTGCCAGGGCCACTGCCACTGCCACTGCCACTGCCACAGTCGCATTATAAGTAACATGTACTTATTGTCCGGTTTGCTTTGCTGCCTTCTTTAATTCACTTTGCAGAAATCTTTCATTCATTTGGTTAGGCTTGTTTTGTTCATGGAAAGCGTCCATGACTATTTTTCCGTCCGTCTGCATGCTTTTCAAGTCCACAAATACTGTTCGGAGGATAAAGTACAAATTGATTGCTTTACAATACGTTTCCACGAATCAAACCGAGGAACTACTTAAATAAATTACATACGCTGAACATAGCCGTAGCCATATTTGTCATTTGGATTAGATGCTTAGTTCAGTTCTTGCAACTTTCCACCACATAAGCAAACAAACAAGTTTTTTTTTGTGCTAATTTGATATCATCTCTGGAACAATTATGCATACAAAACACGAGTTGGTAGATGTTGCAGCACTCAGCAAAAAATCGACACGGATTTCAGAAAAAAAACTAGAACTAGATACTTTTTTATTTACAGCAATATTTTCTAAATATACGAAAAAAGTAAAAAAAAAATAGAGAGGCTTCTTTTTTAGTTTGACAGAAATATATTTCTTGATAATGAAACACTTTTGCAAAAAGTTAAAATTAAAAAAAAAAATAGTTTCTAAAATTAATGAAGCTTGCTTTTTTGGACTACTATGTCAGAGTGTAGCTATTGTATGCTTTTGAGGGTCGTAGTTCAATGGAAAATCACACAAAGGTTGCGAGATCAAAGACCCATAAATTTGATATTTTTTCAAATCAATTGTATAAATTTCTGAACTATCTACTTAAATTACTAATGTCTTATATAATGTTAATATACGCCGCAAAAGCATATTCAGAAATATACTTTCAGAATAGTAAGGTGAATTATCCCCAGGTGCCAAAAGAATGTTGATTTTTCTAAGATTCAAGTCGATTTGATTTATTTATTAAACTGTGTCAATGGCGTTTGGATATGTTTGCCTCGCTTCCTTGAGAGCTGCTTAGCTATCCAAAGTCTGCCACTACAAACTACAAAGCAATGTTCGAGCTGGAGAGTGTGTCGGTGCCATGCCACGGCCACGCCCACATCCACCTGGTTTGATTACGTTGTAGTGGCCTCGCGACAACAACTGGGTGTAGGGGTGTGGCTAGCTGCCTTCCTGTGCAGCTGCATACATACATTTACAATATGCTAGCCGACCGCAGACCTTTGAAATTGCAATTGCCGTTGATTTTAGCTACTGCTTTAGACAGGTGCCCGCCCCGTTGCAACATCCGCTTCCGTTTCCGTTGCGTAGCATGTGCCTACCTCCTAATTGTTTGTGTGTGTGTGTGTGTGTATGTGTGTGTGCCCAGCGTTTAATTTCGATTTGGATTGCAGCCTGCCAATGAGTCAGTCGTCTGTTTGCTACTGTTTGCAACTGCCACAACAGCAAATTGCTGCCAACTCATTTCCGTTGATTGGCAACGTTCGATCGCTTATCAGTCCATCATTTTCACTGGCTTCTTCATCTGCCCTCAGCTGTAATGCGACATACCCAGTGCCTGCCACTTTGCCAATTGCTTCAGTTTTCTTATTGGTTTTTGGTTACAAAGGATGCATCCCTTGATGAAGCCCTTATTACGACTTTCTGACATCCCTTAAACTACAAGGCGAAATATGATCAAGAAAATGTATCATTCAATTATTTTTTCAATTCAAAAGCGACTTCTCTGCCTCCTGGTCTTCAGCTTGATCAACTTGATCTGTATTATTTTATTATCTTTCTGCGTAGCTTTCAAGCTTGTTAGAACCGCATGCTTCTCTGAGTTACTGTAACTATAACAGTTTGTATGTTTATACAATAACTTTAAAATTTTAAATGAAATATTAAAAATAATAATAATAATAAAAATTGCTGTGAATTATTAGTTTAGTCGGAAAAGGGCTGACGTACAACAAAACTGTGCGCTTCTTGCTAACTTAATTACTTTTGAAATAGTTGAGTGCACACAGACAACCACATGCATGAATACAGTCACACACACGCACACACACACATACATACAGGCCCATGAATAATGGCAGTTGGTGTGCGGATGGATAGATGAACTGACAAGCGAGCCAGGGCTGCCTGACTGTCAGCGAGCAGATAAGGGCAGAAAAACGCAAAAGGGAAAGGGAACACGGGTGAGGAGCCGACGTTGCCATTTCGGTGTCCTGTTCCCAGTGAAGTTAGCCCATGCTCTGAGCCCAGGCAATTATTTTGTTTGTTGTTGGGGCAAGAAGCAGCCGAGAAGCCTTCTTTAATGCAGTTACGTTACCTTCCTCAAATGCATTTTGATAATAGAGTTTGGATAGACAGCGCTCCGCTCCAGCCCCAAGCGTTGGCCAACTCAATTTTCATGTTGTCATTATTATAACAAAATGAAAACAAAGACAAAAATAAATGGAAATATTGCAGACTATAAACTCGATACTCGTGCATATGGCAGATAACAGCAGCTATGCAGATTGACAGCAACACAATCATGATGAAGATGCTGATGAAATCATAAGTATCACTGACTACAGATTAAAGATGCAAATTCATTTTCGAAACTCCTAGCTGCCATTTGCTGCTAACGGAGAAGTTTGCCAATGGATTTTGCCATCGATTTTTGTTTGAATAGTTGCTTCTATAAAACGTTTATTTACGGGTCTTCTATTTAAAGCGAAATAATCGAAACAAGCATTGATCATTGTATATCATTTCCACATTTGCAGCGTGAAAATATTTCAATATGCGAAATTTAGTGTGCAGTGAGTAGTCAATGCACAGATGTGTGGATGTATAGCTGCATTTAGCTATATTTCAGCTATATGTTTTGAAAGTAACAAAAGCTGTGCTTATGCCTGTTGTTTGATGCACGAGCATTATTTGGCCAAACAAAGGTTTATAGGGGAACTGGTTATTCACTGTACGAGTATGCGCGTGCTTTGAAAGCATTTCGCTGACGAACATTCAGTTTACAAAACACTAAACGAATGAATCACAGTCAGGCTGAATGAATGCAGCAATATTTGAATGGAACCAGATGCGACGGCTTGTATTCATTGCAGATTCTGTTTTGCTGAAGCACTGACTGCCGCTTATCAAGCTGATGTCAAACAATGACATCAACTAATGGAAATTGCAACATCAATAACAATTACGAACCTTAGTCCGCATAGATAGTTGAAAGAGGAATGGTTTAAGGGACTGAGGGATTGACGAGCAGACGGATAGTCTATTAATCTGCTTGTTGCCATAATTATGCAAAATGGGTACAGCAGCTGTGTATTTGTGCAGCTGGTGTATGCGAGTCGAAAGCACAGCAGTTACATTGAAAACAATAGCGAAATGACTGAGAGTTGAAGTGCACATGGAGTACTAGTCGAGTGAGTCGCGACTTAAAGATGCGCAGCTTAACGAGCTCAAGATGAAGACGAAGACGAAGATGAGCCAAAGTTACTCAAGAGATCTAAATCACAGCCAAATCATTTAATCAATCCATCAATTGATACCATTTTCCTGCTGCTTTGCCATGCATAATTCAACTGGTCATTCATCAAACGGCCAACTGCCAATGGCAACTGTAATGAACCATTTAAGGCATCGTTGAGGTTTAGCTGCCGTCAACAGACATATTTCTGCCTCGTCCGTTTGCCCAACCCCCGCCTAATGAGTTCAGTTGTTTCACTTGATTGCCACATGTGGCTCATGATGCTGCTGTCTCTCACTTCGGTAAGCCTATATGCCTATATGCCTATATGCCTATATATCTGGCTGGCTGCGGCCTCTCATCATCATTTTTTATCGCTCAAACACGCCCCTGTATGGGCAGTAAAAGCACTAAAAGCGGCTAAGCGGCAAGTCTCAATTGCACAATGTGTCGTATGATTAATGTCCTGTTGTCTGTTCGACGAGTCGTCTCTATATATCTTAGCCTACACAAGTCACGCATACGCACCGTAACGCTGCAATAAATTGGTGCACAGTGTGCAGTGAGCTTTCTTCAAATAGAAAAAAAATGTCTGCAATCAATTCAAGTTTGACGATTACCCACTAAATCAAAATAAAATCTAAATTTACATTCCCTGCAAGCAAGTGTCGAGAGTATGTAGAACAGCCCAATCATTTGAATATAAACCTGGTCCTCTAGCTGATGTTCAAATAATCACACAAAACAAGACTCACTAATTATATTATTTGCATATAAATGTATTTTAGTTATTATTAATAAAAAAAGTCAACGTGCTAAGGCCACAGGTCCTACAGCTATCCCCAATTACTTAATCAATTACATCGAAATACTTCACTTGCTGTTGGCTCAGCAGCTTTGGCAACACACACACACACTTACACATAACTGACAACTGCATGCTGCCCCAATTTGAGTAGATGAGTGTTTGCACTAAGCGTTGCATGAATATTTGCTTATCGCATTGTGTGGCCAGTCACATCTGGCATATGAATCTATTCGATTTCAATACACTTAGCCACTCAATGTATTTCTTATATTGTATATGGTACAAACTGTAGACGTACGAGTATATACAGATATATAATCAGCAAATTAACTTATCCATTTCTCCATTTGTGTTTATTTACAGGGTGCCTCGCCGCGCTGGGAGCCACAGATAGCCGTGCTCTGCGAAGCCGGACAAATCTATCAGCCGCAATATCTATCTGAGGAGGGTCGCTGGGTAACGGATCTTAGCAAGAAGACAACGGGCGCCACATGTTTGCGTGATAAAATGGATTTGCTTGATTACTGCAAGAAGGTACGTAAGGAGGGGTCTTCGCTTCAAATTGATATGATTGTGTGCTTGGGGTAGGGGGTGTGGTGTATGTTGTTGCTGTATGTTGCTGTATGTTGCCGTGTTGGTATGTGATAGGGGTGTGTTTAAATTGTGTTGCTGATTACATTGAAGCCCCATGAAAATTGCTATTTGCATTCACTATTGCATTTACTTTTCATATGGAAAGTGCACAGAGATTTCGCATACGCCACATGGCCCCATTGCGAAGTGGAATTTTATGGCTAGGCTGACGCCAAGTGGCTAACCGCAAGCAACAGCAGTGGCATTGCCTGGCAACCAGATGCAAACATCTTCTACAGCTTTCCACCTGCCACTCAAAATGCATGCAGCAACATGAAAGGCAATAAATCAAAAGCGGCAACAACAGCAACAACCAACAAAGTTTCGTGGATGGGGAATGCGCTGGTTGGGGAGCTTGATGTAAAGTAAATGCTTTAGTTGAGTGTGTGTGGCATCAACAATTTAATTTGCGCTGCGCTGAAAGCGTTTACATTGAGACAACATTAAACGACACTTAATTAATTTTCCATTAATTTTTTGCTTTTTGCTTTTTGCATTCACTTCTGTTCCACCCGCCACACCCGCCATCCCCGAAACCCTTATCCTATCTCCCACCGGTACCCACATTTCCATAACATATGACAGCTGTATGGGTGCACACACACAGACACACTCACACACACACATAAAGCATACGTTGTGTGTGCGCGGAAGCGACGCCATCATAAATTGGCATGCCATTGCCAATGACGACAGCCTTTGGCTTTTTAATTAAATTCCTTTGGCTCACTACTAATGCAAAGATATTGTAAGTGTATGTGTGTGTGTGTGTGTGTGTGTGTGTGTGTGTGTGTGTGTGTGTGTGTTTATGTGATTGTGTGCATCATGGAGCAGAGCTCGAGAACAGTTAACCATTAAAGGAGCCACAGCATCCCGTCGAGCATCAAGCAGTGCACAAAGCTCATGTGCACATTTATCTTCTCTTTTGTTTCTTATACATTTTTGCTTTTATTATATGAGAGCCAGTGTTAAGTGAAATGTGACAGCAAATGAAATCAAATGAGCAGATAGCAGTCTCAGCAACTATATCAATTTAAATTGAATTTGATTTTTTTTTCATGGATTATTACCTGGGACTGACAATCGAATTTGGGTTCCAAACAAATTCTTTGAAACGTACATCTAATTGAAGCTTAGCTCTTAGTTTGTCGATATCTCTCTTTTGATATTGATATAATTATCAATCCTAAAGCCCTTGCTAAAAATCCATGTTAAGGTCTAAAGGACAATCTGCTTAAAGCTATACAAGGCTTTGTATGGTCCTAATGAGCCTTGCGGCCTGTCAAAACTGTCGCATTTGATTTCGACACGCAAATTTGTAGCGACCTGCTGCTGTTCCTGTCATTTTACCACAACATAAATCAAATTCAATGCACACACACACACATACATACACATAACCACTCAGCCATACTCGCACACTCGCACACCCACACACCAATACACCCGCTCACCCACATCGTATATTTTGGCCTGTGTGGCAAATATTTTATTGGCTGTACATTTGCATTTTATTTTTGCCTGAAAAGCTTTTCAGCCATGCTGCAATTTACGTTGTATACGAATATTTTTGTATTTTTTGAGCGTGTTTTCCTTCATCTCAATGTTTGCCATATTTTATAATTATGTTAATTTATTTATAACGCTTAATTTATGTGGGTATGCTTTTGATGACATCGCCTGACTGTTGCCAACGACCACAGCAAATTGTAATAAAATGCAGTAGTCTAGTAAAAATAATAATAATATCAAACTTGTTGTTGGGCAACAGCAGCAATGTCAAAAAATAAGAGTTTCTCTTCTAAGCTGATTTATTTATGCCGAGCATAACAACAACAGTTTGCAAATATATGCGTCACATACATACGTATGTACGTGAATAGTTACGGTTTTTTTTATTACTGCAGTGTTTTGGCAGATTGCAAGAGTAACATTTTTAATTGCTGACTATTCAAGTAAGATAAAATATTTAATATCGGGATCCACAAGAGCTTAAGCGTACTGAAAAGAGCACATCCAATATTTGATGTCGGATAAATACGCTGTTTGTATTTGTAGTTGCTATGAGAGCAACTGTACCATGTATTTATTCATCATGTGCTTTACACGAATAAAACAAAAACCAAACAAAATAAATAAATAAAAACAAAGAGAGAAATATATGTTTTATGTGCGTTCAACTAAAGCTACTACAGCAACAGGAATCGATGTTTTTGACTACTGTGCAGATTACTAAAGTAGCTGAAAAATACACATATCAACAAAAGCAACAGCAACAGCAACAGCAACAGCAACAGCAACAGCAATATGCAGAATCGAGTACAAACTGCCAAAGCCCAACCAAAAGCCGTAAACCAAAGCGGAGCAGATCTTTGTTCCTGTTCCCCCTTTGGCATGTTGGTGTTACTGATGCTTTTGATGTTTCACGTACACGCAGTTTACAGTCTCTTCATTTTGTTTGGATTTGGCTCTCTGGCTATAGCCTCAATAGCCTTGAACTGTGCTGCTAACGAATGTCCAAAGGAAAAAAGAAGCGTAAAACGAAAGTTAACCAAGCATTATATAGTCGAGAGTGCTCGACGTGAAAATGCCCTCAATGAGAAAATGCTAGTTGGACCAGCTTGATATCATTTTTTTTTTTTTTTTTGCAGTACAAACAGAGCCTTATGCATGGTTGGCTTTTCATAGGAATCACATATATGTGTTGTGCTTTAGTGCACTTAAAATTTGTATCGAAATACGAAACCACTTCATGTATTTTTCAACAGAAAATTTCAAGTTTATGAAGATAGCAATGAAAATAATAATATATATAAAAAGAGACAATCAGCGCTTGCTAGCCAATATCACCTGCTGATATTGAATTGAATTGAATTGAATTTAAATAGAATGCAGGGTACATGCAAAAGATTTATCAAAGCCGAGCCACGGTCGCCATTAATGTCAAGCTGTGTGCAAAAAGCTAAATTGATGTTGCGACGACGTGGCAAGTAAATTGCATGCGGTGTATATGTGTGTGCTTGTGTTTGTGTTTGTTAGGTGTGTGCACTTTTTCTTGAACATTTGCTGGCCTTTTTAATTTGGCTATTTTTGTGCACACTCGCTCCACAAGCAAAAAAAAAAAACGCGCACACACTGACGGAGAAAAAGTTACGCTCACTTAATTTGCGCACACACAAAGCACACACACACACACACACACACACAAGCAGGAGTCCATCATGGCGCATTCACTTGTTCCACGCTTAACTCCATTGCATTCGCATTTGTCTTGGTCAAAATTTATCATGCCGCACAAAAGTATGCTACACAGTTTGTTTATGTTATATTTTTAACAGTCGTTCAGAAATGTTAATGACTGCCGCAAAAAGAAATTAATTAAAAGTATAAAACATGTTAGCCCTTGTAGTTGTTGCTGCTGTTGTTGTTGTTGCTGTTGCTGTTGTTGCTGTTGTTGCTGTTGCTGGTCGCTTGCTCTTTTTGGCGTTTTGCAGCCAAATGTATTCAATTATGTATGTGCATTTTTAAATGTTTTTCTTATTTTCTCTTTACATTTATTTTTGGAATGTTCTATTTTGGCTTTTATTGTTCTTTGTGTGCAATACAAATGAAAATTAATTAATTTGCATCTGCTTTTACGCATCGTGGAACATATCCCATGCCACTAAGCAGGACTGAATTTGGTGAATGGGGGCGTTAATTGCTTAGCTGCAATGGTGTCCGGCGACCAAAATAAAAAAATTCTTACTGTTTTGCAACTGTTTGAACAGGCACAGTTACTTTATATCCTTGTCGTTGGTTTAATTTGAATTCTTCGGATTTAGTAATCAGTTTAATTACATATTCGAGGGGCTGCTGCTGCTGTTGTCGTTGTACTTATTTGCATGAAGCAAGCATTGATTTCTGGATATTTTGTAAACAATTTCTACAAATGTGGTGTCCTGTCCTGTCCTGTTCTGTCCGGTACTGAATGTCCTACACGCAATGATAAAATATTTATTTTAATTTGCATTAAATAATTATGAGCATTGGCAATTTCTCTTAACGCATTTAATTTATTCAAAAGTGTAAAATCCAATTCATTGCACATTTTCTTAATGCAAATTTTATTATTTTCCCCTAGGAAATTTCTTGCATATGATTTTATACTCAAATAACTTAACTTGACTTTTTACGGCTAATGTATTCGATTGCTGAAAATGAGTAAGCCATAAATATATTTTCATTAAAACCGACATTCATTTATTTACAGTCAATTTTACTATAAATGTGGAAATGTGTATTAAATGTCTTGCACTTGCTTAATCGTATGAAAAAATCACTTTCATCGTTGATTTCACTTCTGATTTAATTGAGCAGCATAAATTTAAATGAAAATTAAAGCGACTCTCTTTGTTTTTCAACATTTTCCTTTAAATTGCCTGATTCATTTCGGTTGATATAGCTCTAATGCTATATGAAGTCGATTGACCAAGGCTTCACTGGCTTGTCATCTATATTGGTTTCACTCACTATTTCAATTACTGTGTATTAAAGATATTGTCCAAATTTAAATAAGAATTTAATAGACATGTGCAAATGTCTGCCCCCCACTTGGCTGGGTGTATGAGAAATGACTTACTCAGCCCCTGGAAAACTTTACAGATATTGAAGGACATCGGCATTACTGCTTAGGCAAAGTGGCTTGTTAATGACCCATAGATAAAAAACACAGTGATTGAAAAGAGATGCGGCTGGTGTGGTTCAGTGTATTCAATTACAATGTCTTCCTAATTAACGACATGACTGCGGTCGCCTGTCCCTCGCCTCAATGATACTCAGTTAATGAGATTTTGTGGCAAATGAGCTTACAAAGGTGGGGCGGAGGTGGCTCCATTTTCCATTTCCATAGCGACTGATTGTACATAGTTTGATTGTCCAGCTAACTGACTCGTTTTGGCCATCCTGCGCATTCAACCGACTTACTGCCTCTTACAGCTGAGTCAGTTTAATGCAGCTAATTGAATTTAGATGCGATTTATGTTACTGAATGCAATTAAGTCCTTTTAATGGCATACACATGTACACACACAAACGCACACACAAAGACAAACACGAACGACAGAAACACAGTGATTCAAGTAAATTGTTGATTCGTATCATTTTGTACATTCTTTGGATTTTTGGCTTCATGGTTATTGCCAGCAAAACTTGCATGCCAACAGACAAAGTCTCTGCGAACTGAAATCAAATTTACGATATGCCTGTTAATGCTCATTGCCAAGCTGAATTCATTGCAAAATCGGATCCATTAAATGTTTAACTGGATAGTGTCATGGCAGCAAGAAGTTTAACGCTTCAGTTATCCGCTCGTCCGGTAATGGCTCAAGGCCAAGCAGATCGCGTAATTTGGAAGTAATCTCTAGTAATAAAAGACCTGCATAATTGCCACAAATTGCATGAGTGCAGCGGCAGCCATCGCAACATCTTATCGAACACCGAATATTGAAGATGTCAGTCAAATGACGCAATTACGATTGGGCTAATTAACAGCCGCAGAGTTGAGTGGTTGACAGGCTGCCAATTTAAATTAAGACTGGCTTTTTTAAAAAAATATTTCTACAGTATACTTTTCAGAGTAATCTATGTGCCAAATTGCAGTTGACAACGTATACGTAACATTTCAAAGTAATCAATTCGATGAGTTTCAATAAATATGGCTAAAAAGTGATATTGATTTTAGCTTTCAGCTGCTAACTCAATTACATTGTTTGCTGTTAATGAGTTAAACACAATAAATACAACTAACTCAACAACTACTCACCTGGATTTGTCTGTATAAACAATTTATAATTGCTTAATGACTTAGTGTTTGGTTAATTGCATGGTTGAATGCTATTCCGTTTGATACGCTAATTATGCCTGCATTCGAATGTTAATCAATAAAAGCAGAGTCAGCACCATGGCTTGGAATACCATTTATGTATTGACAAGTGCAAAACGTATGCACACATCCATTGATATTGATATTGGTATTTATATTGGCTTAAGCCACTTGTATTTAACACTTGACTCAAGCTACGAGCTATTTGTTGGAGAGCTCATAACTATCTCCACTCGGTGTAAAAGGACTCAGCCAATATACCAATTTCGTGTTGTTGCTGCTTTTCTTGCAGTTTGTACATCGATGTTTATGAAATGTTTATAATTAAATGCCACATGGTCATTGAAATTCAGTGAACAGGCAAAAGTAGTTAAGTCAGCAGCCAATGAGCCATTCAAAGCTAAATATAGTCGGTTCAAATAGTTAAGTAGGTTGATGGATGGATACAGACACTAATATATACATACAACTAGCAAGAAAGGTCCTGAAATGTTTACAAAATACCAAAGTATAAAACATTATGAGTACTCTCTTGCCCCTCCACAAAGTAGGCGGACTGCTGCTGCTGCAGTTCTCTAAAGAGGGCGGGTCAATTGTGCAGCAGCCCAGTCTTAATTCAATTGTTTGTAACGCTGCCGCTGGGCATTTAGGACTAAATGCTGGCGAACACATAATACCCATTAGAGGTGATGTATTGCAGACAATACAATACATGCATACACACACACACACACACACACTCGCACACACTTCTATATGGTGTATGGCAGAGTGTAGAGAGATTGGACGTATAAATTCCGTTTTATGGTATATTATCTGCATTTTGCAACTGGCTTATTACAGCCAAAAACAGTTAGCATTTCAACACCTAAAACCAAAGTTGTCCGAATTTAACTGATGATTTTGCAAAATAGCGAAAAAGTGAAATGGAAGTTGGCCATTAACATTTGCATGCAAAATTGTAAAAAACATTGAGTGAAAATATTTTGTGTTATTTATATTTGCCCGCACTTTGTGCATCTATCTAACTATGCCTGCTTAATTATACTTGACTCACAGTTTGTACTTGATAAATACTTAACAAATCCAGATGAAAATGCTGACAAAGTAGAATTTTTATATAGATTAATGGGCGTTGTCATACCTTCTTTTCCTTTTTGTTTTTTCTTTTTTGCATGCCACATGACGTGCTTATGTACATTGTCAGAGAAGTGACTGATCAAAAGTGAGACTAAATGCGGTGCCTGACCAACTGCGCATGTTTAATTGAGCTTTAAACAACGCTCACTCGCAGATACCACAACAAAAAAACAACAGAAAAACAAAAACCAAAAAACCAAAAAACCGAAAACCAAGCAGATAGAATGAGAAAGGGAAGCCAACTTATAATGTGTTTGCTTAGCCCATTTGACGGAAATGACTTTGTGACACAAAAGTTTGAGCCACGCAAGTCCCAGCAAAGCCACAAAAGCAGCAAACAACAAATGGAACAAGCAACCCAACATATATAACCTTTACACCCGTATTGTTTTTAATGTGGGTGTGTGTGTGTGTGTGTGTGTTTGTGTGTGTGTGTGTGTCTAAATGAGACGTATGAGAGCATAGGAGAAATTATTTTTACAATTTCAATGCCAACGCGTTGAGGCCTAAACACGCGCAAAGGCCGAGTGGCTCTGCCTCTGCCCCTGTCACCTGCCACTGCCTCTGTCTGTGGCCCGATGCGCAGTGGGGCAGCTAGAGAACAGTGGGTGGATGGATGGGTGTGCAGCGGTCACTAGGTGGCCACAGGGCTTTTGTGGGTGGACTTACTGTTGGCATGAGTAGCCGTAGCTGTAGCCGTTGCCGTAGCCGTAACCACAACTGTAACTGGAACTAACCAACGTCAGCGTTGACTTAACTAAAAATATTTATGCGACGCCTGTTCAACTTGCGCCAATCCGAGTTGTATGAGGCATGAGGCATAAGGCATGGGATTGGGATTGGGATTGGGAGTGGCTTTAGCGGTAAAACTTAAATTACAACAAGCTCAGCGGAGTGTGCAAACAAATGCCGTTTGGGGTCGGGCCACACACACACACACCCCCAGCGGACTTTAAGCCAAGTTCGCAAGTTCTAAAAAAAAAACACAAAAAAAAAATAAATAAAAATGGAAATGAAAAAAAAAATTCAAAAGGAAAATGCTAATAGAAAGTTTGCACAAAGTTATTTGGCAGAGCACGCACAATGTATGTGCGCACAACAAGCAGCTAAGAAGGTAGCAGGAGCGGGTGAGGCATGGGGGGATCTGTGCGATGTGGCCTCGCGTCAATGCCACATTAAAAAATCATTTTCAATAACGTGCGCGGCTGCAGCAGTTCACACACCACACACATCCGCACACACTCGCACACACTCGCACACACTCGCACACACTCGCACACACACACACACACAGAAACGCAGTGAACGAACACAAACAGAAGTCGATTGGTTGCATTTAGCTGGCATTTCCAAGCACTTGGGGCGCGCCCCGATTGCATTCGGAATCACTGCCCAACAGAGCACAAGCTGCAGCTGTCAGCTGCTGGCTCTGAAATTGTTGAAATGAAGGCGTGGCCAATTTGCGCCATACTCGATGCAATCATTTTTGACAACAAATTGAATGTGTGTCAAAGTTGCTAAAAGCCAAACGCCAGTCCAGCAAAATGCCATCACGAAACGCAAGAAAACTAATAACAAGCAGCAACGAGGCGAATCTTGAGAAGTTCAGCTTTACATTGATTTTTTGAAACCAAAAAATGTCCTTGTACAATCCGATTTGGTGTACTGAAATTATATATGACTATTAAGCAATTTGCCTAAAACTATTGATTGATCGATGGAAAGAACACACGCAAAAGTACATTAACAGATTGTCAGAATAGATCGGATGATTATTGTGAAACAGACTTACTGTAAGAGTGGATGCAATTGACTTGGCAAATACTATATTATGAAAAGTGCATTTTAATTGTTTAAAACACACATACGAGTAGAACGTGTATAACATACATCCGCATGTGCCCCACACACTCGCATCGGTATGAGCTTAACTTGCCACACTTTTAACGATGCCACCCATCAAATAATACAATCAACAAAGCGTGGCCTTCAACGCTGTTGCTATTAATATTGTTGTTGTTGTTGCGGTTGTTGCTGATAAGGCTGACAACAAAGGCAACCGTTTTGTGTTCAATATGTGAGATGGCATCTTGTTGTTAATGTTTTGTTTATTGTTATTCTTGTATTGAAGCTTGTCTAATTGCATTCCTCAAGGATAAGCGCAAGTACAGCTAACAATAGAAAAACACTCGCGTCCTGTTCGCATTTATATGTGTGTGTGTGTGTGTGTGTGTGTGTGTGTTTCTGTGTTACAATAGCAAAAATGTCAAGTTTAATTGTTTGTCTGTCATTAGCGCACACACACACCCACACACACACAGCCACACACTCATGGGAGCCGCGCTTGTGTTATTTGTTTTCTTTTTTTTGTTGCTAATTTTATGCAATTAAATTTGCTTTTCATTTTAGCCACACATGCATGTGTGCTTACGTGTGTGTGTGTGTGTGTGTGTGTGTACCAGCGTTTAAACAAAAGAATCAAATTCTGTTACAATAAGTTGCGCTGCGTGTGTATTTGTGGCAAGCTCTCTCGAGCGAAGCTTTTAAACAGCCTCACGCTCGGTTGAATATGTTTTGATTAAGCCAAGTAGAACGAACACATTTTAGCCAGGCCAAGCCGCACCGAGCCAAGCCGCATAGGCCGAGACGAGATGAGCCGCATGGGGCTGCCACTGGGTCGGGCTGGATCGGGTCGGGTTTGGGGTCGGATTCGTGCTTGGCGCCGTTGGCTTGCTGTACTCAGGGCACCCAAGAACCCAGCCAGTGCCCATAGCTTGCTATCTCACTTGCACTCCTTTTCTCGCTCTCTCTCTCTCTCGCTCTGTCTCACTCTGTGACTCTCTCCTTCTTTTATTTCTCTTTCTCTTTCGCACGCTGGTGTGTGAAAGTGTTTCTGTATGTGTTTTGTAAGTGTGCTTATGCTATATGTGTGTGTGTGTGTGTGTGTGTGTGTGTGCGTGTGAGGCAGGCACGTTTATATACTCCAGCGACCAAACAAATGGCGGACTTACAGTCACTCACAGGCAACAACAACAACAACAGCAACAACAACTGCCGGTCAGGCAGAGTCTGTCTCTGCGTTTGACGTCGGCATCGTCGTCATCACAGCTGCGGCTGCGGCTGCGACTGCTGCTGTTGCTACTGTTGCTGTTGCTACTGTTGCTGTTGCTACTGTTGCTGTTGCTGATGATGAGGTGCGTTTTTTACATTTTCCTCGAAATGGCAACTAAGTGGCCAGAAAATGGAAAGGGGTACTCTCTCTCTCTCCCACTCTCTCCCACTCTCACTCTCTCAGTCTCGCTATCTCTGCATCTTTATCATATATCAAGTCGCACGCACGCACGCCTTCGCAGCGCACAGTGGGGCCAGCAATTAAGCAGTTGAGCTGCTACACTTGATTATCCTGATTGCGCAATTATTTAATTTAATTTCGCAGCTTTTATGGCATTCTGGTGCTATTTCAACAATTATTTAAAACGCTACCTTTTATCTGTAATCATGCACGGTGCATGGATTTCCGCGTCAGTAGACTTCAAATTGAGCAAATATATTGCTATTGATTTTCATTTAATATTTATAACACTCTAAATTGGCTGTTAAATAAAATATCTTAATGGCCAATTTGGAACGGAAAGTATTAGGAATAATAGCATTAGTCAAACAGTTTTATTTTATTTGTATTTTCTATGTTGTTTTTTATTGTATAAACAGCAAATATATAGAATACAAAATAACAAATCAAATTAAAAACTAAGCTAATAAAAAAAATAACACATAAATAAATAATTGTTAACAAATTTCAAATTGATATTTGTTTCGATAAAATCAACTGATTTGCTAAACACATTTCAAGTATATATACATATTTAATTCAAGTGGTTGCCACTGTGCCATTGTGTGAGTGATTATGCTCTACATTGACGGATACATACCTATCTATATATATATAAATATATATATAAATGTGAGTGTGTGTGTGTGTATGTGTATGTAGAATCATGGCCTATGCGTGAGGCCTTGCCGAGTCTGGTTTTATTTAGCAGCGGGTGCCTTTGGGGTTTCGGTTTTCAGTTTGACTTGACATGCATCAGCATCATTATTTTGTGCTTTTAATGTTTTATTTAGCCCGGTTGCCAACAGCTATATGGCAATACATCTCACACACACACACACATACAAAAAACGGACTGCGAGCCCGACTGGACGTGCTGCAAGGATTGGTTGGGGGAAAGGGAGCAAACTTACTGTCTGGCCGTATGGTTAAGCCTACGTGCCGTTTGCACTCATTGTGTGTGTGTGTGTGTATGTGTGTGTGTGCATGTGTATATGTATATGCATTGGTGCTTGTGTGCTATTTGCAACGAAACACTCAAACAACATTTAAAAAGGCCTCATTTTCATGAGTCGTTGGTATATATATATATAAATATGTATATATATGTGCGTGTGTGTGTGTGTGTGTGTGGCACTCGGCACATAATTGTTTGAAACAAATGTAGTGCACACACACACACACACTTAAGTACTCATCCGTATGCGTGTGAGTGTGGCACGTGGCTGTGTGCGATATTTTATTAGGCCATTCAGTTGGTCAGTCATTTAGCCAGTCAATCAAACCGAGCGGCCAATTAAAGTTTTACTGCTCGCTGGCCAAAAGAAAAACGCATCAAATGCTTGGCTAAGCAATGGCTGAGACAATGAAACTGGAGCTTATAAATATCTAATGATTAAGCCCTTTACCCTCTTCAAATCCAATTGATGCCATTTAATAGACCCACACAGACCCACACGCGCACCATGAATATTTATAGACGAGTTGCCACTAAACGATTACGGATGCGGATGCGGATGCGGATATAGATAAAGAAACTGATACCCGCATATGGTTAAAGAAAAAAAGAAGAAAAATAGGCACGCAGAGCGATGCATACTAATCAGAACATTTGTGGCTTATTCAAGTGTAAAATGTCAAGCTGCTCTCTTTAGTTCTTTGGGTGCTAAATGTGCACATTACGTATACGGCAAGTGGTGCGCTTTGTGGCAGCCAGCTTCAACAATGCAGTGCAGCGAACGTAGTTCAAAACTTGTATGCGCCCACTCACAGGCACTTGTGTGTGTGTTTGACGATTGCTCCAATTCTGAGTATGTGTTTGACTATGTGTGTGTGTGCGTGTGTGTGGTTGTGTGGCTGTGGGGCTGTATGGCTGTGTGCATGCAGCAGTCAGGTGTCAAAATCGAAGCCAAGGCTTTTTGCTTGCACTCAATTTGCATGCCTCCACGCACACTCGCACCCACAACAAGCAGTTGCCACTTGAAGCAACTCAGTGTTGTCGATGATGATTATTTTGTTGTTGCTGTTGCTGTTCCTGTTACTGTTGCTGTTACTGTTGCTGTTACTGTTGTTGTTTGATATGCCACGAAAATAGCACAAACCCCAATTCAAACATAGATTCGTCAACTTTCTCTTTAGCAATTCCCATTACGAACTATCTGTTATTTTGTCTGATTGACTTGTCTTCTGGGAATGTTTTTGGTGTTTTAAACAAAAAACAAAAGATATTTGTGGGATTTTTGTTGCCCGAAAAATGTCTAATAATCATAATAAGTTGGGGTATTACAATATGCTAACAATACTACAGATACTAACTGAATGTTATCACTTATTGTTGCAGGCCTACCCAAATCGAGATATAACGAACATTGTGGAATCATCGCACTATCAGAAGATTGGCGGATGGTGTCGTCAGGGTGCTCTAAATGCGGCCAAGTGCAAGGGTGCCCATCGCTGGATCAAGCCATTCCGTTGCCTGGGTAAGTGACAACTGAATTGGGCGATATTTTGGTTTGTTTGTTTGTTTGTTGGTTTGTTTGTTTGCTTGTTTGCTTGTTTGAGCTGTGACCAATGTGAACCATCTGCTTGTTATTACCAATGCTGCACACACAAACTGACTGACAATCGGCAACTCGTTTGGCTTCAGAAGGACCATTCCAATCGGACGCGCTGCTGGTGCCCGAGGGCTGCCTCTTCGACCACATACACAATGCGTCCCGTTGCTGGCCGTTCGTCAGATGGAATCAGACTGGTGCCGCCGCTTGCCAGGAGCGTGGCATGCAAATGCGCAGCTTTGCCATGCTGTTGCCCTGCGGCATCTCGCTCTTCTCTGGCGTCGAATTTGTATGCTGCCCCAAGCACTTCAAGAGTGAGTATATGCTTCCCTCTCCCTCCTCCCTCCTCCCTCCTCCCTCTCCATCCTCTCTCTCTCTCTTTCTCTGTCTATTTACCAAGTGACAATTTGTATTCGCATGCAATCGCATTCAGTTGTGGTATTTATCCAATACTAATCCCATAATTCAGATCAATTAAATCCCAATATCATTTACATTTACCACAACTACAAACGTATTTAAATGTATCTCGGTTTTTAAATCAAACAAACAGTCTGTTTAGTATTTGCTTATTTTGCATAAAAGAAAAACCATTCAAATTGGCATTTATATTATTGATTTAATATTTATTTATTTATTTTATTTTAATTAGGTACTCGCGAAACTTTAAAGTGCACATTCTATAAATATACGAGTAGATTTCAGTTACTGTTCAATCTCTCGTAATACACAATTCATTCAGCATCAGCCACCTAACCGCAATCCCAAATTGAAACTAATTTATTTTCATTGTGTCGACAAAATTACTGACTTATTGTCACTTTGGTCTTGCTTGCCACTTGCAGCCGATGAGATACGTGTAAAGAAGACCGATATTCCGGTGATGCCACCAGCGCAGCTAAACAGCGCCAACGAGGAGCTGAGCGTAAATGACGATGATGACAGCAATGACTCCAACTACTCAAAGGATGCCAATGACGATGAGCTCGACGATGAGGATGATCTGATGGCCGATGATGAGGAGGACGAAATGGTGGCCGATGAGGCAGCCGCTGTGGGTGCCACTGGTGCCGCGGCCAGCGATGCCAACAGTAGCGGCATGGACGACATCAACGCCGAGTACGAGAGTGGTGAGGACAGCGACAACTACGAGGAGGATGGTGCCGGTTCGGACAGTGATGTGGCCGGCATTGCCGATGCCTGGGATCCCAATGGCAGCTCCAGTGGTGCCAAGCCCCCAATCGCAATCAAATCGCCCGTCATATCAATGTTCTCATCCCCGGCAAGCCTAACCGAGCAGGTTGGCAGCAAACCGATTACATTCAAACCCGAAGTTTCCACTGGCACCCCACAATTATCGGCAGCTGCTGCTGCTGCTGCTGCCGCCGCCGCTGCTGCAACTGCTGCAGCAAATGCAGGCGTGGCAGTGGGCGCACCACCATCGACGGCACAACCCACCTCGGATCCGTACTTCACGCATTTCGATCCGCACTACGAGCACCAGAGCTACAAAGTAAGTCAGAAAGTAAGTGTTTACGTTGAGGGCGCAGGTTTATTTATCAAACAAAAAACAAAACGTATTCTAAACAAAGGAAGCCCAACAGCGCCTTGAGGAATCGCATCGCGAGAAGGTCACACGTGTGATGAAGGACTGGTCTGATCTGGAGGAGAAGTACCAGGACATGCGGCTCGCCGATCCAAAGGCAGCCCAGAGTTTCAAGCAGCGCATGACGGCACGTTTCCAGGTTTGTCCTCCACATACCCACACCCAACCCATCCACACATATCCAAAGCGAACCAAAACCAATCCCAACTCAATCCAATCCAACCAGCCCCCAAAAATCCCAACGCCCTATCAAAGTTGTATTATCTGTCTTATTTTTGGGTATCTCCATCTCTATCTCTATCTCTCTATCTATCTATCGCTGTCTCTGTCTAACTATCTCACGCACCAAATCACTATAACTAAAAACTAATAGTAAACCTCTTATGCACATTTTGTATATTGAAATACTTACACATATGTACCTACTTAGGTGTGTGTGTGTGCGTGTGTGTCTGTCTGCGTCTCTGTGTTTGGCAAGGAGTGTGGGGTTGGGGGGAAGCAGTTGAGCAACGAGCAACTGTCGAGCCCAACTGTGACCCCCTCCCACTCCCCCACCCTCTTAAGTAGCTTATATACTTAGTGAAAACTGTAATTATTTCTATTTCTATTTCTATTTATGTTTTTCTATTTCCACCAATATCATTATCGTTATTATTATTATCATTAGTGCCGTCTTTTCATTTGGCCAAGTTCAAAGCACATTATCAATGCACCTGTAGCTCTCTACTTGAAGATTGTAGTGAATGTATATATATATATATATATATATACATATATCTGTATATGTATATATATATTTGTATATGTATTTGTGTCTGTCTCTGTATGTGTAAACGTAGTTGTGATTTTTTTCTCTTTGTGTATCCATGTATGGCAAATGGGAGCGAAAGAGGCATCAGATTGTAATCATAATAATTATAATAATAACAATATTATTAAATAATAATAACAATAATAAGCATATTGATTTATGAATCGTACTCGCTATAACGAAAGCAAAACTCAACACTCATTAACCAAGTACAGCTAAAACAAGCAGAAATTAGGAACAAATTCAGTTATTATAGTTCAAAGTGCTTTCGTAGTTCAGCTGATTGGCTTTATAATAATACTCGTATATCCTTTTAGTTTTCGACGCATCTTCATTTCTGTCCAACAATCAACTAACGTTAACCAAACCAATACCAATACCAAACCAAACCCAAACTAACAAACCAACAAACTCAAAATCAACACATGAATAACTCTCACAACACACACACACACACACACACACACTATGTGCTCCGCTTTAATATCCAGGAATGAATAGCCTATAAAATACACAATTCTATTATACATTAACATATGTATATATATACATATAGATACTCATGCCTCATCGTAAGAACTAAACTCCAACTCAGTCCCAGTTCTCTGATATTTGTCATTCGCAACGCTCCACATGATCTTGAGAATTATCGAAAATATATGCGTATTCGTATCATTCTATTCATTGTAAATTCACAAAATCGATCATATGTAACTACCACTACTCACAGCACTGTGAACTGTCCCCGATCCCTTGTACATGACGCTCTTGATCAATTACACACAATACTCGTATATAAATACACACTCACATACACCTGACACCAGACACCAGACACCAGCCACCAGACACTTTACTTAAACAACGACAACTGCAAGTTATAGCCATGAAATTTCACAATTTAGCCAAACGTAACTGTACTTAATAATCAAAAAAAAAAAAAAAACTTAATTGCAATCGAATTCGAAATCGATCTTACTATCGATAGATCAAACAAACGAAAGTATCAAATTCCAACTTCATGCTGATAATCTTTCTCTCTTGGTGTGCAATACGTCTTTAAATGGGAATGTAATTTTAGACTTCTGTTCAGGCACTCGAGGAAGAAGGCAACGCCGAGAAGCACCAACTGGCGGCCATGCACCAGCAGCGCGTCCTCGCCCACATCAACCAGCGCAAGCGTGAGGCCATGACCTGCTACACCCAGGCCCTAACGGAGCAGCCACCGAATGTGAGTAACCGATTCCGACCAAGCAGCCAATTGGCCAAGTGACCAACTGGCCAAGTGTCCAACCGACTAAGTGTCCAATTGACAAAGCGACCAATAGACCAAGTAACCAATTAGCAATGAACCAATTGACTGACCCAATCATTTGCCATGTCCAAACCCAAAATTCTTGACTGTTGTCGATATTTCAGATTATATATATATATACTCGTATATATATATATATATATAGCTCTCCGTTATTCCGTTTTTCCTAATTTCCTGTTTCCATGATTATGATTATGATTATGAATTGTGAATGTTAAGTTACAAAGATAATGAATTGAAAGCAAATAAAAAGTCGACTATATATGATATATACTGGTACTGGACTGTGCTAAGCAAGAAGAAGCCATTTCGTCTAGAGCGTTAATTGAAATTGAATAATTTGTTCAATTTCACTTACATCAGCAATACTGTGGTGTGATTGAAAAAGGGCTTAGGCTATATACAAACTGGTCACTGATTCCGGCGACTGCCCCTAACACAAATCAATACAAATGTGTGCGTCTTCCTGCCATTATTGAGTGCTATATTGATATTGATTGGGGTCAATTGTAGGCACATCATGTAGAGAAGTGTCTGCAGAAGCTGCTGCGTGCTCTGCACAAGGATCGGGCACATGCATTGGCCCACTATCGCCATCTGCTGAATTCGGGCGGACCCGGCGGTCTCGAGGCGGCCGCATCAGAGCGACCACGCACGCTGGAGCGTCTAATTGATATCGATCGTGCTGTTAACCAATCGATGACCATGCTCAAGCGCTACCCGGAATTGTCTGCCAAGATTGCACAGCTGATGAACGATTACATTTTGGCGTTGCGCAGCAAGGATGACATACCCGGCTCCTCGCTGGGCATGAGCGAGGAAGCAGAGGCTGGCATCCTGGACAAGTATCGCATTGAAATTGAGCGCAAGGTGGCCGAAAAGGAGCGTCTCCGTCTCGCCGAGAAGCAGCGCAAGGAACAACGCGCCGCTGAGCGCGAGAAACTGCGCGAGGAGAAGCTGCGCATGGAGGCAAAGAAGGTCGATGACATGCTCAAGTCGCAGGCGGCCGAGCAACAACAGCAACAGCAGCAACAACAGCAATCCCAGCAGCAGCAGGCCCAGCAACAACAACAGCAGCAGCAGCAACAGTTGCTGGACAAGAGCAAGGACCTAAAGGGTGTAAGTGGCGTCAACGGCAACGGCAATGGCAATGGCAATGGCAACGGGGAACTGGTAACTGTGCCCAATCTCCGACTCGACACAACAAAGAGCGAGAAGGAGCTAGTTGATGCCGAGTATGCCGATGCCACAGTCAGGTTAGTCACATGATAATCTCAAATTGGCTACAGATCTAACAGCTCTCTCTCTCCCCCTCCCCCTCCCCCTCTCTCTTTCTTCCGCTCTCTTTATGTTTATTTATCTCGTTGCGTTCTCAGCACCAAAGTGCAGACCGTGCTGCCAACGGTAGATGATGATGCTGTGCAGCGTGCGGTGGAGGATGTGGCCGCCGCAGTTGCCCATCAGGAGGCTGAGCCGCAGGTGCAGCACTTCATGACCCATGATCTGGGCCACCGTGAATCGGTATTTAAGCTGCGTCGTCCACGTCTCATGCCGCATCTGCCTAAAGTCCATTCTCTCTCTCCTTCTCATTGCAGAGCTTCTCGCTGCGTCGCGAATTTGCGCATGCGCACGCGGCCAAGGAGGGGCGCAACGTTTACTTCACTCTCTCGTTCGCTGGTATCGCCCTCATGGCAGCCGTTTTTGTGGGCGTGGCCGTTGCCAAGTGGCGAACATCGCGCTCGCCGCACGCGCAGGGCTTCATTGA
This sequence comes from Drosophila basisetae, assembly GCA_035041595.1. Lineage (NCBI taxonomy): Eukaryota > Metazoa > Arthropoda > Insecta > Diptera > Drosophilidae > Drosophila > Drosophila basisetae. Next base: position 10,305,208 of record JAWNLB010000174.1, on the reverse strand, counting down.
AGTGGATCAGGTACAACTCAAAATCGCACACAGCAAAACAAAAAGAGATTTTAGGATTTATGCTTAGCACTATATTTAAATTGTCATACACGAATTATAGTAAAGTGAGAAGTACTTTTTGTTGAGGTTACAACTTACGGACTTACAAAGAAGTTCTTTATTTGTTTGCGTTCGTTTGAGGTATCGCTAATTGTTTGGACAGAGAATCAATGTGATCGCGATTGATTGAAGTAACAAATTATGTGCTAGACGCGAGTAGTTTGATGGATGAGTTAATCATATAGCCAGAGTAGCAAATCTTCAAATCATCACACAACGAGTAAAGTTTAATGAGAAATCTATTCTTGGACTAGTTTAATACAGCTGTGACTGGAATTTATAGGGCAAATGCATATTTTTATCAGAAAAGTATTTCTATCTCTCTTGTCTGTCGTTTCACCATACTCCTTGAAGTAAATACCTAATAATTAAATGTATCTTTTACACCCAACAGAATATGACCACACATCAACCCATCGTACAAGAGGAGAAAATTGTTCCCAATATGCAAATAAATGGGTACGAGAATCCTACCTATAAATATTTCGAAGTGAAAGAGTAAATAACTAAGAGCAACAGGAGAATAATAAGAACATGAAAACAAGAACAACAAATGCATGCACCTAACCAAAGGCAACAACAATCAGTAAAAAGCATGGCACGTCAATAAAACAAATAATAATGAGAAAAGTAAATGAAATTAACATAAACAAAACTAAAAACAAAATGATTTTTTTTCGTCAAAAGGAGCGCAGTTCCGCAACGTACGTGAAATGTAATGCATCTATATATTAAATTAAACAAAAAAAAAACAAAAAACGGCAAGAATATAACGCAAGCAATTAAATTTAAGTATTTAAATGTTTAACAAAATGCAATAAAACATTAACAAAAACAAACATCTCTCTCTAGTTCTCTCTTTTTCTCACACTCTGAACGTAAGAAAAATGAAAAATGCTTCAATGAAATGTAAAAGTATCAAGAAACCGTGCAAAACATATATAAACCAAAGCAAAATGGGGAATGCCCTTCATTTGTAGCACATACACACACATACATTCATACATACATACACACACACACACACACACACACGCACATGCACATACAATAAGTGAGAAAGAAATTTTTGCTAAAAATGAAATTTAAGAGAAAGTAAAAGTCAGAATTATACAGAATTATATGATTTCATACTGCGTTGTTCTTGTTTAGAAAAGTATTAAGAAGCTAAAAAGCAGCTAAGCAAAGGCAAACAATTTAAATGTAATAACAATTCTATTAAATTTAATGCAAAATGCAAAACACCCAAAACACACACATACAGCGCAACATGCAGCATTCAAAATATTATGCAACATTTGAGCAGCAGCAAATAAAATAAACAAATATATATATATATATATATATATATATATATATGCATGTATATACATATATATACATATATATATATATATATATATATATATATATTCCTAGTCAATAAATTGTCAACACACACTCACAACGCACACACACAAGTCAACACCGACACATACACAAGCCAACACAAATGCATTAAAAACGTTGCATACTTTGCAGCGCAGATGAAAACTATACAATTATTGAGCAAGGCAAATAATATAAACAAAATGCTCTGCACGCAGTAGTTGCTAAAAATTTAAACGCATTAAGCAAAAAAAACGTAAGCAAACAGTTAAGCACACATACACATACGACACACAAACACACACTAACAGAAAAGAGCGACACAGACACATGTGAACCTAAGAGCTACCTACGCGTACTAATCTCTATATAAACATAAATGTATAAATGTATATATATATATACATATATATATATATATTTATATAAATGTATATGTATACATTGATTATATATGCATATATGTATATATATGTATACATACATATACATATATATATATATATATATATAGATATATGTGTGCATTTAAACACATATATATATATATATATATATATACAGCTATATATGGCAAGGAAACGCAAAACCAAACAAATTATGTATACATATATATATACACATATATATATATATATATAATATATACAATATATACAATATATTTAAAGAAAAAGCATAAGCAAAATATAAAATGAATAACGCAAAAACGCAAACGCAAAAATGTCCATAAATGTATTTATGTATCTATACACAACACCCAAAACAAAAAAAAAGCAAATGATTAAAAATAATGAAACTCGGCTAGTAAGGCAACTAAATAAAATTAGCAAACAGCAACCTAAGCAACAAATGCAAAAAAACAAAAAAACAAAAGCAAAAGCAAAAACAAAACAAATGCAATGCTAATTGCTAAAGCTCTTTTAGAACATTTTCTCAAGATTTTTGTAACTGGTTTCTGTTCGTTCCAACACTTAACGCAGTCACAAGCCAGCTAACAGACTCATACACACACACACATACACAATCATACAACCATATTCACACACACACACAGACACGCCCTGTGAGTATGCAGCATGTGTTGTATTTGTTCATATCAAATGATTTTGTCAAATTAGACAAATCATTGAACTGAAATTATTTAGCCAAGTATTTGCACAGTGAACAACTACTCAGTCAATAATATAAGAGTGAATACTGGTATGAGAACACTCACGCTACATTCAGGGTTCGCCCAAGTTGTTTATCACTTTGTACTTCAAGTCAGTTGCACAACGCCATCAAAACAATTACGGGCAATTTAAGTAAATATGGAGAAAAGCTGCATACGACAGACGGACCGATGGACAGATGGACACATTGCCTGAATCAAAGCAATTGACGGTGGAACAGACAGTCAGACAGACAGATACAGATACAGATAAACCGATTGAAATGGCTAGTTTAATTTTTCAGCTCAATTGCTTGGCAAACATTGGACAAGTGTATGCCAAATGCTTGATTCGAAGTTATTTAATATAAAGACACACATATAGACACACACACACAAATACTAATATATGGACATGTTTTCGCACAGTTACATATACCCACACAGACAGATACAACCCGATCCAATTTATATAAACGTAATTTGTAGTACATTTTTTTGCTAAAAACCAAAGTTTGTAAATTTATTTGTATACCTATACGAATAAATAAATATATATATATATATGCTTATATATATTTGTGAATGAATATGAAATATATATATATATATATAGCGAAAAAAATGTGAAAAGCAGATGAAAGGCAGCAGATTTAAATTGGCATACATAACATATGAACTGGCACTTGATGTTGATATTCAAGTTGATTCAATAGATTCAATTCTATTTTCGTATATTGGATTTGTCTTCTCTCCTGTCGTGTTTTAGTTGCATTCTCAGGCCTCTACCACCCCAAAGATATTGCTGTGACACACATATGTATTTCATAACCTCTCAAACTAACTGCGCAAACTTTAAAAAATGCTTTAAGGCATATAGTAAAGCTTTCCTAGGCTCCAAGCAAACCAAAATAATCACTAAACAAGAATTTTTTTATTTTTTATTGATTTGTTTTGTTTTTGATTTTTTTTTCGCAATACGTAAACATATGCGATCTATCATATTCAATCCCCCCAAAAGCGAAGGCATCGAACTGACAGTAAATGTCACACGGAGTCGAAAAACATGGATGCTGCACTGGTACACTCACACATACTCACACACACATATTCACACACATACGCGCACATACACATATACACATGGCATTAGAGTATTAAAACAACAAAAAAATATATATTTCAAAACACACCACACAAAAGTAAATAAAAAATCTATCTAGTCAAAGCTTGAATATTTTTTAATTTATTCATTATTATATAAAAATGACAAAATATATACATATATATATATATATAAAGTAAAAAAAAAATGAAAAAAAATTGATATTTACACTTAGTGAAGCAAAATGATTAAGAGAAGAGAAAAATGAAAGCAAAAAATGCAAATGTGTAAGAAATAAACCCCGTCCTGCGTAAATAAAATTAAACATAAATATCATAAAAGAAAAATTTACACAAAATTTAAATGCAAACTTTAACAAATTGCAAAAAAATAAAATCAAAAAAAAAATGGAAAAAAAAATGAACAACACACAAATATAAGAAAACGTGTAATAAGTCGCATGTGTTTTTGTCGTAGTCTCATCATAAAGTAAAACAAGAAACAAACGTTTAATTCTTTTTGTCAACTATGATTTTTGCATAGGTTCGAAATGAAAACGTAAACAATTTAAATATTAAATGTACTCAAGACAATTGTAATTGCAACAATAATTGTACGCTATATATATTATTATTAAAGTGGAAAATGTAAGCATTGAGCCATGCAGCTGAGAAATGTAATTGCGATTTTGAATTTGGGATTTCAAAGAATGCACTCTTCAAAACACAACGCGAAATTAATGGATGCAAACATTTTGAAGTGCTGAAAGCGAATGAAAAATTGCAAAATTGCAAAATTGCAAAATGGTAAAGAAAACACAAAAGCCATGACAAATTATGCATAACAAATGTAAAATGTTTCACAAAAAAAAAAAAAAAACCAAAATGCAAAAACCAAACATAAAACGTAAGCGAACAAAACCAAATAAAAAAAAAAAAAAACTAAATGGCAAACAAAACAATTTTCATTGTATAATCATATAATTTAATTTAAAATTTTTGTGTTCTTTTCGAAATATTTTGCATAAATAAAATAAAATAACAGAAAAACAAAAATTTCATATGCGTGACTCATATCTGTCCCACATCTGTCTCACTGCCACACTTTCCCAATATCTCTCTCAATTTCTATCTCTAATTCTATCTCAATATCACTCTGTCTCCCTCCAACTCTCTCACTTCCTCTCTGTCTCTCACACTACTTCAAGTACTCCATGTATCCCTTTACTCTTCATATTGCACAGCCGTTATAATGTCCGTTGCTCAACAGGTTAAATTGATTTATTTAATGAACACTTTTATATTTCCTGGAGTAATTAGACGGCAAACTTAGAAATCAAAATCATTTTGCAATCGTTTTCTTGATTGTGCGATAGACTCATCGCTTCCATATCAATTACCCAATTTTGAACTTGCACATTTATTTATTTCGTCAACAAGATTCACGATTCACTTTAAGAAACATACAAAAATGGATTTCTAGTACATATATCTTCTATCATATTTTGAAATCCAGCTGAGCTATGATGATGAAAAAATCGATTACATAAATTGATTCTAGATTAGATTACCAATTCGAGAGTGGAGTCAAAAAAATTAAAACAAGTTTACCTATCATATGAATATAGCAATATATATATATACATCAATTTAGCTATAAATTGATTTTGTGAGTCCGTTGCAAATGCATATATGTACGAGTATATGCAATCAATGCAATATTTGCGGCTTAGAGTTATTTCTAATTAACTTCCCTCATTTGTAATTGCCGCTCCAATAATCATTTGGTGTTGGGTTATCTTTTTGAGACTTTGCACTTGGAATGTAGCTGGCTGGACAATTGGAATTGGAAAGTTTCAAGTGGCCCTCGAACGTACTTGAGCGTCCTTCAAAGGTGTCCGGCACTGCTCGGGCAAACCACAAAGCACTACAAAATTGTCATAACAACTATCTGGCTAAAGCGGAAGGGATTACAAGGAAGAGGGAGAAGCAGAGCAAGTGTGAGTGAGATATAGAAAGAGATGGAGGGAGAGAGACAGAGTTGGAGTTGGAGATGGAAATGGAGGTGGATGTGTGCTTAATAATTTGCCACTTAACAATTTGATTTGTATGTCGCAGTGCTTACGTTTATTATGATGTGTGCTCATTATGAGTTTCAACTTTGAGTGCACGAACAAGCCTTTACAATAAATCACTTGAAAGTGTATGGGTATACGTGAAATCAATGTAAAGCACTTCACTCTATCAAGTGTCCAAAGCATGAAAATTGACGTACATTTTGATATATGAGTCAAACGGCAAACGGAGTCAAGCGCAGCAACCATTGGGTGGTTAGATGGTTGGCTAGTTGTTTGGCCCGCCTACCACAGGTAAACACACAAATGATCGATGTCTAGCAACAATGTGGAACACGGCATAGCCACAGATAAAAATCACGCCTTCGAGTTGAAAGTGCAGCGTGATAATTGATTTGTTTGTATACAATTGCAAAAGGGTATTCTCCACCAAATCGCCACATTTGTAACATACTGATGCATGCAACATGCTGAATTCCTGGTCAAGAAAGGCACACACATTTTGCAAGCTTTCGCACGAGCTTTCACATGTACACAAAGCGAACTTTGTTTTGCTTTCGCATGCTATGATGCTAATAATAATGTAGAGCTTTTCCTTGCCCAACACACGCGTAATAGTTATCGATGTGTTTGTGGCCGGCATAGTAAATCTCCTCCGATTGACACGAAGTTTGCTGTCAAAGTTATATCTGAATCTTATCTTATTGGCGATGTGTTTCACTTTTTTCGGCATGTTCGCTACTTTTGTAGTAAACTTACTTGATGCAACTAGTTATGTATTAGACTGCTTATGTTAATACAGCCTTGTTTCTTTAAATTATTGCCAAATGATTTATTTTGCATCGGATATACAATTTCAGATGGAAAATCAATACTGGGGCTAATCGTGCCATAGAACTGGTATCGATTTAATTAATAAATAAATCCATATATTTATTTTGCACTTAAAAAGTTCAAATGAATGCAGCTTATTCAGAGTTGGACATCGGCGTCAGATCGGAATATCGAATATCTACAGCTGAAATAACAGTTTGATTTTCATTTGTCAGGACTGGCAGGGAATCTGTTAGTCAAGCAAACTCGATTTGTAATTAATTCTTTTTTTCTTTTGTTGATTGGTTGGTCTACAAACTTTCCAAAGTGCATTTCGTGTTCGAAGTGGCCACCGTCGTCTACATGACAACTAACAAATAATGCACTTACAGAATGTGCACACAATGTACTAACACAAAAAGAAACAGAAACAGAAACAGAAACAGAAACAGAAACAGAAACTGATACAGGTACTATGGTATACAGATCGTAGATAGTAGTTCTGGCAGAACAACTTTGAAATGCACTTGAAGTTCTGCTCAAAATTATTGAACACTGAGCGGGCTGAGCTGATAAGCCGCACAAAGCGAATCGAACTCCAACAATCAAACTTTTGCATATTACAACATACTTCTGTTTGTATATGCCACACCGAAGGCAACTCGAGTTGCCGAGTGGTCAATCATTCATTTGTATTGCGAACTAGCAATTTGAAAAGAAGCCAGAAGTTGGCCAAGAGCGTAAGAATGGGCCAGCCATAGGCAGCTTAGCGATAAGTAGCCAAAGTATTGAATTGGCATCAGATAAGCGCAAAGGCAGCAACAATACTCAATACAATACTGCTTGCAGTGCGACAGGGATGGCAAGAGTGAGCACTCTTTGGGAAGGCAGTTGCCTGCTTTTGGGGGCCGAACAATCTACATATGTATGTAGACATCTGTACATACATATATCGCTGTGTGTGTGTGTGTGTGTGTATGTGTGTGTGCAGTGGGCGATAACACGCAGAGATTGTGTTTATATTGCTGCAGCGCTAACTGAATATGAAATATGAAAACAGGGCTACCGTTGAGTTGGGCCCGATAAGCTGCACCACAAACCGAACTACAGTCGAGACCAGGAATAACTAACTTAGTTGTTGGTTTCAGTGCAGCTAAATCATAATCAACTGCTGATCGTCAGCACATACGTATCAAAATACATTTAATGCCCACCGATATGACAGCAACAACGGAGAGGCAAACAACTGCGACTACCACATGGCACCTCATCGCTGCTTACTGTATTCCAGTCCAGTCCGGGGCCCATATGTAGGTTGTTTCAGCTTGTATGGAGCACTATCACAGCGGCCGTATCACAACTGATATCGCGACGAGTCGTGTACAAATAAAGTTGTTGTAAGTGTGACACTCTAGTAGAGCAGCCGCAGCAGCAGCAGCAACCCTTCAGCAGTGGAAGTTGCAGTCCGGTACGGACTACGGCCGTCGGCCTGCCGGGAATTTTAGTAGCATATATATATATATATATATATGTGTGTGTAGCACGGCTCGGGCATCGCGAGTTCTTGTTTGTCAATAAACATATGCGCCACATAATCGTCATCATAATAATATTGTTTGGCATTATTATTATTATTTTTTTTCTTTTCATTTCATTCGGGTGGGGAAAATCTGACCGTGTAAAGGCAACGGGGAGGGCTACTGACGGATTGATTTTACGCCTACAGTGGTATATGTAGCCATACAAAAAGATTAAATATAAGATAGTTAATACACTCAGAAAATCGCCCTGCTAACTGGAAAAATGTTCTGAATGTTTTTAAATTTCTATTTCTTTATAACGGAAAATATTTCTATAAAATAGTAATATAAACTCTTATTCTTGGAAACCCCTGACAAAAAATAACGACATTCCGTTGTAGAATTATTCTTTCCGAATAATAAGGTTAGTTAACTTTGGCGTTTTTTTTAGGTGTACATTTGTGTAGTAATAAATAATAAAATAGCGGACCAACAGCAGTCAAAAATATTTAAAATTGTTTACTTTTTAATAGGAGAGTTACTTAATTACGACAATATTATTTAATATTATCATTTATTTGCCATGAAACATGTGTTGTTATTGATCAATTTGAATAAATAAAGACAATCAAATGATTGTTTATGGACAAATTATTTTATACATTAAGATATTAATTAATAAATCGACACTTTCATGTCACTGTGACAAAGCAGCGGCGGCTGCAACTACAAATGAAGACCAGCCAATGGGTAAAAAGGGTACAAGAACAAATATAAGCAAAAACCATGATTTGGAATCAACAGCAATCGTTGCTGGTATCTTTGCCTGTGTCTGCTGAACGTGTGTCTGTGTCCATACTATATATATACTATATGTATCTGTGACAGTGCGTCCACATATTCATAAGCACGAGTATATTCGAATTCGTATTCATATATTCAAGTCAGCGATATCTGCACCACACACACACACAGTGATATATTATCGACATGCGCTGGTCGTCGATGTTCTTGTGTACCTTATTTATATTTGTTTAACTCAGTTTTCTTTTTTTTACATTTTTGTTTAATACCTATTTGACTTTAATAAGTGATTGTTGTAGCATTTAAAGTGTCGAACGTTGCGCCACTTCAGCGCTCTCTGCAAGCTCTGTCTGTCTCTGTATGTGTGTGTGCGTGTGTGTGTGTGTGTGTGTATTTGGGTTCGTCTGTGGATCAACGTCAAGTGAGGCGCAGGCAACGTGTCTGGCCCCCAGTTTGTCAGTGTCAGTTGATTCCATTTGACGCAAAGCCTCGAAACGCATCGCCGAAACCGTTGCATTTCCGTTCATTTACTTGCCCTTTGCTGATCGCCGATTGCTGATCGCCGATTGCTGATCGCCGATTGCTGATTACAATTCGCTCATCGTTCTAATCGCCAAAGTTGCTGCAGCGCATGACCGAGAGCGAGAGCGACAGCGAGAGTGAGAGCAAGAGGACGAGTGAGATACACAGATAAGCAAAACGAGAGCGAGAAAGAGAGAGAGATAAATGAGAGCGCATGCGCCTATGCATTTGGTGGCTTGTTTTAGCCTAGTTAGTCACCGTTGTCGCCATATCAGCGAGTGCGTAAATGTGGACCGCAGCCGCTTGCTTGATCGCCGATGGCATTTTTATGGCTTACTGAAATCGCAAACGACAGTCAAAGGCGCGCGCACCGCTCGATACAACCAATAACACTCCGGCAACACCACTTTGGAAAATGTAACGAGCCCCACCGCGAATAACCGTCGCTACCGTTACCCGTTACCCGTTAACCATTAACCGTTAACCGTTAAGTGGAGCCAATAGAGCCGCCATCCGAACGAAATAATAATCCCAAATTGCATGCATTGGCAATAAAAGCAATTGCCATAAATGAATTAGTATTTGAATTAAATACAATAATAAATCAAAGAAGTTGTGACGGGCCGCGACGGACCTAAATCGTGACCAATTAATTTCTGTTCGCTGTTCGTTATTTGTTATTATTAGTATTAGTTATTATATTTGTACACAAATTATAAAGCGATCGCGCATTAAAAATCGATCCAGCAACAACGAATCGTGCAAATAATTGCAGCTTGCTTTTTACTTAAAATTAATTGAATCCAATGTGCAACTGAGCAACCACCGCCCACAACTCACCCGTCCAGTGCCAAGTGTCAAGTGTCAAGTGCCATATCTATATATATATACAGAACGAGCTTATATATATTTTAACAGATACAAACATACATATAAATATTATTTTTGTTGTTTTTTTTGTTTCATAATTATTTCGGTTGATTGTTGTTTTGGCTTTCTCGGTCCTTTGGCCAACTTGCAAAACACGCAAACAGCAACAGAGTGAACAGTTTTAATTATGAGCAATTATAATCCGAATTGCGGTTACTTTGAGGATTGCAGCTATTATACAAATAATGTATATCAACAGGATTATTGCATGCAGCAGGATTATGAATACAAGCAACACGTCTACGAGTGAGTACCTAAACAAATTGGCTCAGCGCCATTTCAACTCCCAGTTCCATTCACAACGCCATGTAATGAATGGATAATAGTAATAATAATAAAAATATTAGCTACGTCTTACGACTCGAGGGTCAATAAGTGCTCACCCAAAGAAAACTACCGACGGCAATACATTTGAGACCCCTTTATACCCATCATTTCAATTGAATCGATCAACTATCGAATTGCAATTCCTGTCAAGGTATTGATCGATTCTAGGCTAAGTGACAACATTAACTGATTATTTAATGCTAAACCTGTCACATTTGAATTTACCACAGCTATCTTAAGTAATTGATATGAAAAAGAAATATATATAAATATGTATTCGAGAAATAAATAACAAATATTTCATACATGCAGCATTTAGCTAAAGACTGTGAAAACTGTCAAAACATTTCTAAGAAATTGTAGCGACAATTAAAAACAATTTGATTTTAAATCAGTAAAGAAAACAAGAAAATCTTTCTAAAAAGAGCCAAGACATAGAGACATAGATAGAGAGGGGGGAGAGAGTAGTGGCATAGGAATTACTATGGATTGGCACAACATAATGAAATTGTGCTGCTGCCCAGTGTCGTCTACTACTCAACTGCACAGATCGCATATCGGTCCGTCTTAAGCCCCGTGATTGTCGTTGGGCTAAGCCAATGTTACGGCATTGTGACGATTGCAGCGATCGCAATACTCAATGCTACTGGCCAGGACTGACTACGACCACAGACTGGCATAGACTGGTCGGCTGACTGACTGGCTGGCTGGCTGGCTTGGCTAGTTGGGCATGTGTGATAAGTCCATGGCAAAAGGTGTCTCAGCCGCAGTGAGGGCTGCTTTTAACAATGAGCATTATTTCCACTTTGTCACCTTTTGCATTTTTGGCACGACGATGCGTCGGGGTGACGGGCTGATGTGGCAGGGTTTTTACGGCTGCAATTTGAAAACCAAAACACATGTTTAGTGAAATCGTGTGGAAAATCACACACAAACACACACACACACACACACACACACATGCACAGGCAGCCAACAGCTAGTGCGAATGGGTGATAGTTTCACAAATTTTACTTTAATTGGGTTTGCCCATAATCGTTGCATCGAACCCTCGGCTAATCTCGGATAATACTGTTTGCCAAATAAAAGCAATTCTATTTTTATTTTACGCCTTTTGTTGTTGTTGATTTGCAACTTCGCTTTCATTGATGTTTTGGTTAAGCTGAGCCTGGTCGGTAGTTTATTTGGGATTTTCCGCAGCCACAGGTTGCATTTAGCATGTTTTTATTTTCGTTTTCTTCACTCAATTTTTTTGTGCCAGGACACAGGTTGTTCGACGGGATCTTTCGCAATTTTGTGGCATTGTGCACCTCCAAATCCAAAGGTAATCTTAATTAAGAAAGTGTCTTTTAAGAAACTGTTGCATTGTTTGTGTAATATGAAATAATTTGTATATTTGTATTGAGGCTAATTTCATGTTTAACCACAAATTGTTTGCTTAACTGGAGTTTGTTGCTTGCACAAGCAAAACACAAGCAAATTTAAACACTTTAGAAAATTTGCAGATCGCGTTTGCTTAATGCAAATAGTTCTCACACTGCTCAGGCAAACATGTATCCGAACTCTAGCCGAAAAAAAGAAAATAAATAAATAAATATAAAACCAGTTAGCCTTTTTTTTGCCCCTTTGGCATTCTGCGCACTTGTATTCTGGAGTAGAACAGGACACGCCATGCACTTGTCTGGCGCCCTGAAATATGAAGTTCGAAAACATAATTTTATTTGATGATACTATTTTTATTAATAAAACAAAAATACGACACAAAAAAAAAAAAAGAAGAAGAAGCTAAAAGCACACCCATAACAATAAATAAAAAAAGGGAAAAAGTCAAAGAGAAGCGTTACTAAACGCAATTCGGAAACGCAGCCAGTCAAGTTGAACGTACTCAAAAAATCGTAAGCTTCAAATGCCTGGGAATGTGTGCACATGTTGATGTCGTCGTTGTTGCCGTCGGATGAGCCAGGAAGTAAACAAAACACACACGAATAGTCAGCCAGTATTTAAACCGTTGCCTGACAGGCTGCCATGAACTTTGAATGCTCTAAATATCAATCGCCTATCGGCGCAAATCATTTCAAATAAATTACCATTGCCAACGATAGCTTCGATTCGAATCGCGATTTCTCGCAACAGCTTGAAATTCTTCAGGATTCAATTGCAGTATCTTTAGGTAGTATTAGAAAAATGTTTCAATTCTAAAAAAATTAGGCATATTAAATTACTTTTCTATTGGAGATTAATGGTTTGAGAAATTGTAAAAGCTAGAAACTTCTGAAATACTTGCATCCATCTTAAGGAAGGAGGAAAATGTATTTCAGAGTCTTATACATGACAGCACATCATATTTAATGTATACATTTATTATAACCATTTCTGTTAATGTAAATGTGGTAAGATAAAAAAGCAACCCCGTTTGGATTGTAGGGTACGCAAGTGTGGCATGTTGCATGTTTTCGATGCGTTTAATACGCCCCTTACGCGGGATAATTTGTGTTCCTTTTTTTTGTCTCTTTCATTTTTTCTTTTGGAGGTAAACATTAACGTTAAGTCGCGCTTCTTTGCTGCATATTTGAATACTTTTTGGTAAGCAGAGCAGAGTTGTCGAGAGTTAAAAAAAGCGTGCAAAACTAATGCACTTAAGACAAACTTTATTAATGATTTAGCTTAAGATAAGAGTTGTGAAACAGCGCGCAATTTGGATTTAATAATAAAGACACACACTGATATCAGTTGGATGCACTCGACAGCCCTGGTCGCGCTAGCTTTTAGCCAACTCTTTGTTTTTGCCTGAACTGTCAACCGCGAACCATTTTATTTCAGTGCTATTTCTTCCTTTTTGTTTTTTTTTTTTTTTGTTTCTGTTTCTTTCGTCAAAGCGTCCACTTGCCGGAGCTGTCTGTCATTGTTGTTACCGTTCTGTTGTTGTCTGTGCCACATGTCATTGTGGGTGGTTGGGGGTCGCTGGGAGAGGTGAGTCAAAGTAAAAAAATGTTGGTTGTAAGTTGGTCTCAAACGGCGACAGTTTGCGACAAATCAGAAATTGATACATTTACCAAAATGTTGCACAGCTTTCGAGTTGACTCGACACGACGCGACGCGACGCGTGACTTTGTGACATTTAATGCCCGTTTGTCAGGCAGCCAGTCAGCTCGTCAGCCCGTCAGTCCGTCAGTCAGTCAGTCCGTCAGCCAGTCAGCCAATTTCCAGAATCGGCAACATCGCATGCGCCATGCGAATGTGAAAATAACACAATGAAATTTGCATCTGCTAGCAACTCAGACATATATCGGAGGTCGCCAGCTCTACCCAGTTTTCATTTTCGATTTGATGGGCCTATAATGAAGCATGTGATTGGCTGAAGTGTCACGGGCGCTCCAACATGCAACTGGGGAGCAATCGCCCCCACAATAGGATACTCTTCTCAACCCCACAGTTGGGAGTTGTGCTCTAATGTTTCACGAATCAAAGACTGACAAAACGCGGCAATTAAACGCACAAAGGTTGCCCAGACACAGAACTAAATACACCAAAATTTACAACTAAAAACAATACCACAAAAATGGGCAAGGTGTGTGTAAATGCGTGTGCTAGTGTGTGTGTGTGTGCGTGTGTGTGCGAGTGTGCGTGTGAAAGGGGCCGCTGTGCCATTCATGAAAATATTGCAATTGAAATTGTTTGGCATTTGAAATAAATTGCAAATGTGTGTCTGGCGAATGTTTCAAGCTGTGAAGGAAGTAGGAAGTGGGCAGAGGAAGTTGGCCAGCAATATGCATGACTGACAAACTGGCTAACCAGCTAGCTGGCAATCTGACAAGCTGACAGACTGACCCAACTGGCACTGGCACAGTGGGACACACGGCACAAACCCATTTGTCAAGTTCGGGTTTATTTTATGGCTGTGGCACTCACAATTAGATGCTCATCGGTGGCTCTTGCAGCTGTAGCTGTACGCACACATACAAATGCACACAGTATGTAGCTTGTTATTGTTATTGTTGTTGTCTTTTTCTTTTTCTTTTTTTGTATTCTTTTTTTTTATTAGTCAATGAGCTTGTCCCGCCCTTTGTGTGACGCTGCCTGCCTTCAATCATTTAGCGATCCATTGACTCGAAATCGAAGTGAGGCTCTTGCTTGGAGTACACAACATCCGCTTCTCAATTTAGAGTCAGATTCCGATTTCAATTCCGATTCCAATTCCGATTCGTATGTCCTTTCAATAAAACCCATGAAATGGCATTAGCCGTGCACTGTGCGGAAGGGGCGCAATCTGAAAGTAGGAAGTAATTTATCTAAATTCTGTAAGCCGAACGCATCAAATCGCTTTGCATTTCGAATGGAACTTTTTTTTTTTTACTTACAATAATGACAATTGTGTGAAAGTCTCCTAAGCTGATTAATGTCGTTTGCCATACAACAACACCAACATATGTTTAATTAAAACTGAAGGGATTCCTCATAAAAGGAAAGAGCACACTTTGTAAAATAAACATACTTCGATATCGCATATAAACGATTTAATAACAGTGTATTTAGTTCAACTGAATCGAAGAATGCGTACAAGATCAAGTAATCGATATCACTGCAACAAGTCGGGTATATCTTGCAATTAATGTCATTTACAAGCAGAACAAATTTGTCGAAAAATACTACTGCAAATACTGTTTCTACTTTTACTAGCAAACGTAATTGGTACAGAAAACCCCGATTGAAACTGATATATACTCGTCAATTAATTGAATTTATTTTACTAAAGATTGATCATTAAAGTAATTAATATAAATTGTTTTATGCATATAAGTTCCAAAGCAATTTTCGTAAGAAAGTCAACAGTTGCAGATCCATTTGTAGTTTGGGAGATGCTGGGGGAAAATTGAGTCGTGCAGCTGTATTTACTCAGTTAAAGCATCAAAATTAGAGCAAGAGCATTAAGAATGAGTAGATGAAAAGTAGCAAAAGCAACGCCCATCCTAAACTGGCAATTACAACGGATACCCCAGATATGAATGAAATGCAACAAAGGGACTGCCGGCGACAAAGATCACGCCAGCAACTGACCGTGTTAGGGAACGGGGCTTGTTAAACAAACCCGAGATCAATCAATATCAAATGGGCCGAGTTCGGGTATGCCAACTAGATTGCGCAAAAAAGGTGAGCGCTGAATGAGGCACTTCCGTCCATTCGAAACTCCTTGGAACAAAGTCAGTTTTTGGGTAAATCACTTCCGCGCAACGAATCTGGAACCCAAATTGTCATGGCCGTCAATTGACAACACGAGCTGAGTCCGAGTCAAAGCCGAAGTGGAGGGTACAAAAAAAAAGAAGAAGAAGCGAGACAGAACGAAATGAAAGGAAAACCGGAAGGTAAATTAAAATGGATGACAATGGATGAGACGAGCTGCTGCTGCTGCTGCTGCTGCTGCTGCTGCTGCTGCTATGTTATAAACGAGCATTGAATGAATGGCTGCGCTCATCGAGACTGAGTGCCACTGCGAGTGTGTATCTGTGTGTGTGTGTGTGTGTGTGTGTGAGTGTGTGTGTAAAGGTGTGCATAGCATGCCACTCTGCTGTCATGGCTGCAAAGTATCTAGTTGTTCGCATGCTCTGCAGCTAAGCAAACACCTTTTGCAAAAAAAAAAAAAAAAAAAAAACAACTCTTCGGTCACAGGCACGCCATGACCCCTGCTACATCTATTTAGCCAGCCAACTGCATTATGTATATATACATATACATACATATGATGCTGATGCAGCAGCAGCCGCCGCATATTGATGCCAACGAAGCGTTTAATTGGGGTTGTTAGCCCGCCCGCCCCTAAATGCCGAATAACGAATGTCGAAAAAGTGTCGCGCGGTTTTTGCCTGCCCAGCATTCTGACAGTGAACATATTTTATTGCGAGTGCATTTGTATGCCGATGTCGATCTGCTGCATCGGCAACAACATTAGCAGTCACCATGTCGAGTTATTGTTGTTAATTGTATCTCTAGGATACGGCATGTTTGAGTGGGCTACGCATTGTCACACTTCAGTTTGAGTTGGCAATCGAGAAACGAGTTGTTCGTGGTGCAGCTGCAAACTGCAAACGGGAGGCCCAAAAATATCATTTAATTTAAGTCACCAACAACTTACATAAATTAGTAATTTAATCGCGATTTTAATAGTTTTGTAATGTTATTTCTCACAGATACAAATAGAAATTATGATTTTTTTTTTCAAATTATTTTGAAAGTCTAGTTTCCGTTAAGACGTTGAGCAATGGCAACAGCAACAAAACACAACATAGAAATTGTCATGTGTCATGGTAAAATGATTGGCACTTCTAAAGTGTAAATCAAAGCCTACTAGAAGATATTGGTAATTAGATCTAGATTAGCAAAGTATGTACTTAGCAGAAGAACACGCAATTTCCTCACACCCATTGTCACCCTCACACAGTGCTCTGATTAAGTTAACAATTTACCAGAAGATTAAAAATAATCAATTGGAAAAAGAAGAAAAAAACTTGCCTTCAGCCGTCAGACTATTTGTTAAATTATTTCAACAGCGCAACCTGTTTAACTTAAGTAGGCAATGCTCTTGTATTTTTTGGTGTAATTCATTTTAAATTACAAGTTCACATTTATTAATGTTAAGTTGCCCACAAATGATCAAAAATGTGAAGAATTCGCTTAAGACTATTTGGCCGCAAGCATTGGCAACTAAAACATTTTGAAGATATTTAGCAGATCCAGGACAGTTTCACAATTTAGTAAGCAAATCGTTAAGCTCCTTTTCCTATTTACTAACATTCTAATATGATGATTGGTAGATTAGATAAAATTATTCTCATGATTTGTATTAAGTCTGTTAATCATCAGAAGGCACCTCTTTTAGTATTGGCGAATTTACTGCTATGAAACAGAGCTCGTTTTCGAACAATTATGGTATACTTATGTAAATCAAAGATCAGAAATCCTTTGGCTAACAAAACAAAAAAGGGACAACGAAAACATGAGGCTATTCAATTGAGCTACTTAACCCTAAATAAAAACACAGACACAAATACGCAAGAGCCAACCAAAACATCAGCAATAACACTAACAAGAAGAGCAAAAACAATAACAACAACAACAGCAACAAAAACAACAACCAGTTAAAGTAGTTTGAAGTGTTGGGAAAAAAATAAATAAATAAATAGATAGGTGAAGTGATATGAACGCAACTGAACAGAGCTGAAACTGCAGTGGAACTGCAACAAAACGAGTTTTATGTGCGAAATTCAATTGAATTTGTACGTAATTTGAATGCCACAATACAGATACAAAATCAAAATCAAATTCAAATTCAAATACAAGATACAAAATATGTACATGAGCCAAAGTAAGAGACTCATTTATGATGTTATTGTTATTGTTGGCGGTGATGTTGTTGTTTTTCTTGTTGTTGTTGCCGCTGACTGGCTACTTAAACTTCCTGCGGAAGCTAAAACTACAACACCAACAACGACGCGTCGCAGCGGCTTCGCTGCCAGAGTTGAAAGGCTTTTACTTTGGTTTATTCGCCTCCTGTTGTTGGTGTCGTTGTTGTTGCTGTTGTTGCTGTTATTGTTAAATACAACATCATCATTAAGCGCATAACAATGGCTATCACACACACACTCACATATACACACACACAAACACACACACACATCTTACTCTACATACGCACATAGGGTTCTATGTACTCGCATTTAGAAAGAGCTGTGCTCAAAATGGGCGTGCTGCTGCTGCTGCTGAACAAATTTCCCTTGCACTGTTATCCTTGTGCAAGGCAATTTGGGAAATTTCCCAAGAGCAGCGCGCAAGTGCGCCATGCACGGCTAGCTATCTCGCTCGCGCCGCTCTTTGATTGGCCAGCAGCAACGCAGCGTCGCGCCCACTTTTACAGTGCACAGCAGCAGCAGCAGCAACAGCAACAGCAGCAACAGCGACGCCGACGGCATTACACGTAATTTCCCTAGGCGTGTTTATCAGTGTGTGTTTTAGATGAGGTGTGCGCGTGTTTTCCCCATTTCCATTTGTAATCCGAGCCATGAGCGTCAATACAGTGCCAGTGGCCTCTCATGTGGCACATATATATTACATAAATATATATATATATGTATATATGTGCTTGTTATGTGAAGGAGCACTGCCCAACCCACCTATATACATATATATATATAGAATGGGAGCTCTAGCACGCCATGTCTGCCATATTATTTTTTCAATTGCTAAAACTTTTTCGCCCCGCACGCGTCTTCTTGGCATTGTTCAAGTTAGCTAATGGTCGTTTTGATTATGTTCCTTATAGCATAGCCCCCTTGCCCCAATGCCTGCTGTTTCACATAACCCCTTACAGAATTGGGTGTGTTCTGTAACATTATACAATGGCCAACTTCACATAGATGTGGGCTATATACTCGCCTAAACATACAGTCATACAGCCATATAGGTACATGTTTCGGGACACATGCATTTTAAAAAGTTTTTGTGCAGGATCTGAGCTAATCATGGCTTTGCTCATCAGGCCGAATATCAAATGTGCCCTCAAGTGCTTGGCAAGTCCGCACGGCAACCAGAAACAACCAGTTCAACGAGTTCATTCTCAACTTGAACACAATTTAAGATACCTACACCTCATGGTAAATATTCAAATTATTCACATTTTGTGCATATGTTTTTTAATAAAAGAATTGTGTCAGTTTGAAGCTTGCACTTTGCAACCGAAAATCAAAGGAAGTAAAATTGTTTCGCTAGTCGAAAATATGAAACACTTTTGGAGTCAAGCAAATTTAGTTTTATTAATTAAGCCATTACACTAATTACACTATTCAATTCTATGAATAGTTCGTCAATTGCATTCCTGAACAGGTTTTCATAGACAACTCTTACAAATACTTATTAGGCTCTTAAATAGAGATCTGTAAAAAATGAAAGTGAACTTAAGTCGAATCTTTGAAATTGTTTATCTGAGAACGTTGGTGTAGTAAATGGCATATATCAAACTAGGCTTATTGAATATCCCATCGGGTATAAACACTGACTTGCAATATTTGACATCATGCAAATATCAATTGTTACAACTCCATTTAACACTTTTACTATCAACTTCAGTGCTTATAGTCTATGTATATGAGAACTGATTGGGACAAGGATTTATTTATCTTCCTATTCTTTTTGAAACATAACATAAGATCTCTTTCTAACAATATATAAAACGAACAATATTTATGTTCGGAATATATGTTTATCGATTTTTATAAGATCGTCTTTATCTATATAAGCAAAAGAAAGAATGCCAAATAATAAACTGAAATAATTAACAATAAACCAATAAATAAATCGCAATCTAAATGCAGGTTAATGTGAATAATATAATATATTGTTTGAATAAATAAATGGAGTGGAAAAAGTCCTGTGTACGCGATAAATCCATTATTAAAGATATCCAAGAGTTAATAGGCCCCAAAGCGAAGCTTATGCCGAACTCACTTTGCACAGAGTAATGCACAGTAATACAGTGAGTCCCGGATAAATGGATCCCCGCAACCTTGAAGACATTTGATGGCTCATGCAAACGCTTACATAAGTAGCCAACAGGCAGCGAGAGCTGCTTGCTCACTGGAGAGATGATAATGATAAATACAATATAATGAAACGGCAATTGTTGACAACATCAAGTGCTGGACCGGGCAAGAGTCGAGCCAGGCAGCCAGGCAGCCAGTCAGCCAGGCTGTCAGTCAGTCAGTCAGTCCAGTTGAGCGCCGTGTCCATGAATGAAAGAGGTCCACAGGAGCAGACAAACGTCGGACTGACTGTTCGGAGATGCAGCGGCTTGTCTGACTGGCTGGCTGGCTGCCTGACCGCCTCTAACTACACACAGGCCCGATACTCGAGCGGCACAATGGCAGCTCTCGTCTCTACACACACACAGATACACACACAGACACACACATGCACAGCGAGGGCATAGAGAGGCGGCTCAAGTGGACACTCGTCGAGCTGGGCTGAGTCGCTGTGAGCGGGTGCAAGCGAGATGGCAAGCTAACACACAAACCTAGGCTGGCCTTGTTCAGCGCAAGGATCTGTGATGCACAACAAATGGTGGTGGTTGTTGTTGCTGCTGCTGCTGCTGGTGGTTGAATGAGCCACTCACATAGTTGCTGCTGCTGCTGCTGCTGCCGTCGTCGTTGTAGTATCCTTGTTGAAAAGGACATGAGAAGCCACTTAGTGAAAATGCGACGAGCGCGCCGCGACTAAACAACAGCCAGAGAGACTCTCCATGTGTACGTCTGTGTGTGTGTGAGACTATATACCCAATGGTGGATGGATGCGCCATATACAATACTTACATATATGCATGCATGTGTGTGTGTGTGTGTGTGCAAAGTAGTTTTTGGTACTTTTGCGCCGTTGGCTGCTTGGACTCGTGTCGAGTTCTTGATGTCTCGTTAGTTGTTGATGACACTTCAGTTTGGAATGTTTAGAGTGCGGCTGACAACGCAACCCGACGAGCACGAGTTGACATTCAGATAAAATCACAATCTCAGCAGCTCTGAATGTGAATCTAACTAACTAACTACATCAAAATTAAAATCAAAATCAAAATTCAAATCCAAACTTTAAGCGACCAGTGTTAATGACCAGTTGTCATTGTCGTAGTGCAGCCCGGAAAAGTGTAGCAAAATAATAATATTATTCGGTTTTCTGCTTGTGTATTTCTTGTGTTGTGTTTATTTTTTTTTTTGCACGTGTGACACTTTTTAATTGAACGGCCGCAAAGTGGCGGAGAAACGCAAAGGGACGCCGTCGCCAACGCCGCCGCCCGCGCAGCAGCGACGCAAATCGGGCGAAAGCGCGACGCCAGCATCGGCAACGGCAACGGCACCGGAAGCGGCAGCAAGTAGCGCAATCGCAATACCAATAGCAATAGCAATACCAATACCAGTGCCCCCAACGACGCCCACAACGGCCACGGACATGACCACCACCACGCACAGCCAGGCGGCACTGGAGCGCACGCCAGCGAAGCACAAGGAGCGCGCGTCGCGTGAGCGGGATCGGGATAGGGAGCAGGAACAGGACCGAGAACGGGAACGGGAACGGGAACGGGAAAGGGATACGACAAACAACAGCAGTGCTGGTGGCAACAGCAGCGGGAATAGCAGCGGCTTGGGCAGCGCCGGCAGCCTGCCCGCCTCGCCACAGAGTGCGGCAACGGTTAGCTTGGGCACACCCACAACGCCCAAGCGGCCGTTGCGAACATCGACGCCATCGTTGGATCAGCCGCGTGCATCGAAGATCATCAGCACGGCAAGCACAACGGTGCCGACAACAACGCCCAGCCATGGTGCCAACTTCTCAGCCGCGGAGCAATTGCGCATCCCGACAGGGGCGGCGGCATTCAGTGGCTTTCCCGGCCTGCACAGCATGAGCAGCTTAATGGTGCCAACTTCGGCGGCTGTGGCGGCTGCTGCAGCAGCACCCTTCCTGCCCTGGTCACCCATATTGCTGCCACCTTGGAGCCATGCGCTGCTCCCAGCTGCCTTTTATCCGGCGGCTCTGCGGAACGCTTTGCCCGGGTAAGCGATCTAATTACAACACCACCCACTCAACTACAGACCGCTTTATCATCCCCGGATTAGATCTCTCTCTCTCTCTCTCTCTCTCTCGCGCTCTCTCTGACTCTCTCTTTTGGCCTCTTGTCTACAACTCTTTCTTCGATCTCGAATCGCACTTTGTAAATTGTTTTATGGCTGCGAATGTTGCAGTTTTAAGGATTTTCCCACGCTTTTCAAGAAAGGAAAATCCTTCACCTGTAATTTTTACTCTTCACCATCGTTAACAGTTAACAATCGAAATTCTTTCAATGCTTATCATATTAAAGTTTTGAAGAGTTTAGCTTTTGGGAACCTGTTCGAAACACATCGAATGTGGGTAAAAAAAAAAAAGTCAATTAAAATAATAAAAATATGCAGATGATTATATGGACTTGATTCTAACATTTCTTCGCTTTATTTATGGGTATACTTTGTATATTATTTATAGTTCAAACATTAAGAAATTCTTTCGAGAAACAAGAAAAACCTTCTGGTTTTTTGAGCGATTTTTATTTTCGCATAATTTTTTGATGAAGTCGAAGTGCTTTAAGCTCAATCAACGCCAATAAATTATTCTTGATATGTGTGCCAATTTTGAGATTACAGAACTCTGAAGAGGCACTCCAAAGCACGCCAGTCTATTTGGTTGGTTGTCTCATGTGTATCTGTTATTTTAGGCCCCGGTCAGCTAATTTACTTTGCTGTCTAATCCAGTTGCAAGTAACGAGATAACAAACTGAGCCGGCAATCCAATCAAGCAACCTACATTTTAAAGGCACTTGCCACGAGCATTGCCCAAATCGTCTATACAATTTGTGGCAGTTGTGACCACGTAATTCCCCCCGAGCTGATCTACAGATCTAGGCTGGGCTGGTGCAGGTTCAAATGTGCTCAACGTACTACTGCACTCCGGCACTCCTGCACTCCGGCAGTGTATTTTCGCAGTCTCGCATTGGCGATCATAGCTCAAGTGATCAGTTTGGCCTGTTTGGCTTAGAAATTCCCATAGGTGAGTGGCATGGGAAACCCCAACCTGGCAACATGTGTGCAGCAGACACGAGACGCGACAGGACCAGCACCAGCAACAACAACAACAGACGCAAAACGGCGACACACTGTCTGCGCCGAAGGTTGGACGAGTGCAAAGGGAATTCCGCTCAGATATACGGGGAATGCCCCGCGTCCTGATGTGGACCTGAGCGCGTGGGAATTTCGCGCGCACATTTGGGAAAATTCAGCATGGAAAAACCGGAAGCAAGATCGCTTTTTACTTGCGCCAACATGTGGCCGAAAAATGCTTTACGTTAACTGCCAGTTTTAGCCTGGCCAAAACGAAGACGAGCATCCGAACCAGGTAGTGGTCAGCTGTCAGCGAGCGATGCACCAAAATCGGATTTGCGTTTAATTGTTGATGGTATTAGTGGAAAATCAAATTTGTATTAGCCACAGCTTAGCCACTGCGGCTCACAAGCTACGACTAAGAATGCAACTGAAACTGGGTCTCTCTTTCTCTCTCTCTCTCCCTCTCTCTCTGTCTGCCTCCTTATCTTGGTGTAGGTGTCAATAATCCAGCGATTTGGCTGCACTTAATCGAAGTTAATTCCAAGCAAGTGTGAAAAATCTTGGCCCGACTTGGCGAGCGACAGTGCAATTTTTGCTTGTCAAAGTCAGTGTCAGTGTTTGTTACCTGCTTCTGGCATTCAGACAGACAGGCAGACAGACCGGCATACAGGTAGATATTTGTAACGTCGTTAGACGACCCAACAAATGTGCATTGTCCATTGTGATACTTTCCGGCCATTCCATTCATGACACTTTCGACCGGATGTCGGATGTCGGATGTAGAATATAGAATGTAGACTGCAGCAAGTGTGGCTGCCGAGGCAACCAAATGAATCGACAATTAAAACTGTGCTTTTGTCTTTACTTGCAGCCTCTTTGATGCCAAGGTGCCGTCTTCGCAGCGCTCCGGCTTTCATATATCCGACATCCTCAACTTGGACGGTTCGGATTTGAAGAGTGCAGCGGCGGCAGCAGCAGCAGCTCATCACACGCACAGCCATAGCGCTGAGCTGGGGGCGGAGTCCAGCAATGGGCATGGTCATCCGACACCAACGGCACAGTCGCCCACACCCAGTTCAGTGCTGCCGCCACCCAGTAGCGCAGATGTGGATCATGTGGCGCCAGTGGCTCAAGGTGATCATCAGACCACGGAGCATAATGCTCAGGCCTCTCACCTCCATCCGCAGCAACACCACCATCCGCAGCATCAACAGCAGCAGCAGCAGCAACAGCAGCACCAGCAGCAACAGCAGCATCACCATCCGCATCTACATCAGCATCCGCACCATCAGCAGCCAGTGGCGCCACTTCCCCTGCCGCACCATCAGAGCGCTGGCGGCGCTCAGCCACCCATGCCCCCCATGGGCACCCATGCCCATGCTGCCTCAGCACAGGCCGCTGCCCATCTGCTGGCCAGTCACAATGCAGCAGCCGCCGCTGCTGTTGCCGCCGGCCAATATCTGCCAAAGAACTTTCCGGGCACCTTCGGCGATGAGATGTCCTCCTACCACCACATGGCCCAGACAATGCTCTCCCACTCGGGTCGCACTGCGTGGATCAAAGAGAACGAACTATATGGTAAGTGTATCCTTATGGGCCCACAGCATATTCAATAGTTCTTAAGAGTTTTCGAAACGAAGTTGGCTTTTTAGATAATCAGACAATTAGATAGTTAATTATTGAGGCCAACAAACATTTTACTGAATTGAATCTTTGGATTTTTAAATTATATATATTTTAAGCCGTTTCAAATTAAATAATATTTAATAATTAAGTAAGTTTAAGTTGACACACAATTGTGTTGAACGTAATGACACAAAAAAAAAAAAAAAACAGCTTAGTAGAATTTTAGTTACTGTAAAGGTTAATCGGAGAGAAGAAGAGGAAGTGCAGCAAGGGGGGGAAACGAGCCGGCAACTGAAGAGCGAACCTAATAATAGTGTTCAATAATTGCCTCACAAAAGGCAGCTGTGTTTGCATATCGACGAGCGACTTCAGTGGCACTGCAACACATTATGTATAGTTGCTTGCAACTGCGAACCGTTTCCTCGATGAGGGCTCGATGAGGGCAAACCCTTGGCTGTAGCTGTGGGCATGCCACGCCCAGTTTGGCTTTGGTACTGTTGTATTAGAAGCGATATGTGTCGATTCAGGTGCTTGAAACGCGAAGTGGCCGTGCGTTGAACCACCCCTTTTGGGCATGTGGCTGACGAGTACATACCCTAGAAACTGCGGCCTAACATAATCTTGACTAATAGTTTGTATGCGCTTCACACTTGAGGATTAATTTTGTTATTTATTTTTTTTTATTTTCGATTTTTTGTTGTGTTGTTTTTTTCCGTTTTTTTTTTTTTCGCTTTCGTTGGGGGAACCCTTATTGTTGTCGCGGACACAACATTTTTCAGTCATTCATTTCACATATAAGCCTGGAAATTTATGGCACGCACTTCCGTTTCGTCCTTTTTTCGCTTTTGCACGGCCTTTCCTTTATTTTATTATTACATTTTTTTTTTTTTTTGTTTTTGTCTCTATGTTGATATGGTGCTCAGCTACAAATTATAATTGTTGCCTGTTTGCCGTTTAGATTATTATTTTCTTTCTCTTTTTTTTTGGGAAATTTCACAGCTGTAAGTCGAGTCGTTTTGATTATATTAAGTTATTAATTTGTTGAGTTGTCATGGTGAGGACGTTTCTAAAAGTAAAGCACTGGACTTGGACTGGGACGGGGACTGGAACTAAGGATGGGGTTACTCGGCTCTGGCTTGACAGTGTCTGCGGTGTTGGATCTAAGTTTTGTTTAGTCAATTGTCACGGAATGTGTACAGCATTGCCTTGGGTGGTCATTAAAGCCAGGTTTTGCTCTTTGAATGTACAACGACAACGACAACGACGAAACAATCACAAACATAGATCACACCCGAAAAAAAAGAGCAGCATAAACGCCCAGAGGCGATAAATCAACGTGGCCGGTATACCTATATCATAAAGTGGGCGTATGCTGGATTGCAAAACGAGAAGAAGAAAAGAATTTGTGGCAAAACGGAAGAGACTGCAGCAAGGGAGCCGGATGCAGGCAGAGGGACAGCTAAAAGTCAGGGCAGGGCGGCCATTAGAAGGCAGCTCTGTTTGAGGTTTGGCTTTTGTGATGCATCCCATTGTCTCCCAGTTTTTTCATTGCCCAGTTCCAACCTTAATGTATTTTCATTAGCATTGCTGATGTACACACTCTCTCTCCCTCTCTCGCTCTCACTCACGCTCTCTTGCCCGCTCAACACAGCAAACAATGACAGAAGCAAAAAAGATCGCACACACACACACACACCAGCACATGGCAAAAGGCAACACTTCGAAGGTCAGAAGGCAGACGAGCAATTGCCCAAAAGGTGTAACTCCGCAGGGTTGCCCCGCAGGACATGGCAGCCAGGTAGCACCCGATCAATCGAGCCTAGTCAATGGCCTGGCCCTCTAATTGACGTTATTAGTTGGGTTGCGGTTCGGTTCGGTTCAGTTCGGTGCGGTGCGGTGCGTTATGGTTTGAGGGTAGCTCTCTCTCTCTGGCATCTGGCCACCCCGATCAGCATGCTATTCTGCAGCATAATCCAATTGAGCGAGTTGTTGGCGGTTGTGCTGTGTTTACCGACTGACTTCTCATTTAGCACCGCTGCCAATTTCTGCCTGCTCATGCTGATTTGGGGTGTCTATATATAAATATATTGTGTGTGTTTATTTGTGTGTGTGCGTGCGCATTAATTTTATCGAAATTGTTAACAAATTGGATCGACACTGAGCAACAAAAATTATGAGCACAGTTCGAGTTATACGAAGTTCCAGGCTACAATATAGTTTCAAGTATTTTTTTTTTAAATTAATTTTAGATACGATTAAGGATATTAATCAGTTATATATTATGTATTCTTGATCAGCATCAACAGCTCAGTCGATCAGGTCGTGTCGGCCTGCAATAGTTCTCTGAGCTCGGAGACTTCAAATTTGGAATATAAGTTCTTGTATAGCATAGGTAGATCAACTTGATCGATTACCGATGGGAATGAAACCAAAGACGTAAACGACTTATTGTAGGTGAGAACTTGGGTTCAGTGCATCTCCTATCCACTTCAATTTTGAAAGATAAGTTCACGTAGCTGAAGTTTGACGAATAACGATAGAAACCGATTATCGATAGCGATAAAAGCCAAAAGCTTTGTTATAGGCGAGGACTTGGGCATTTCCTAGTTAGAGATCTTTCTTAGGAGCATTCTTACTTTCAAATCATGTTGTTATTTGATTTAAGACCCATTTAATTGTATATTATGCAACTTGCCTAACCATTTGCTCACTTCTGATCTCTTGTGCAGGCACTCAACAGCCGGCCAGTCCGGACAGCACCTCGCCAGTGACTTCGGAGGTCTCCTACACATACATCGGCTCCAATTGCCAAACGTCGCCAGCCCTCTCCGGCGACTACAAGAGCTACAGCCGCTCGGCGGATAGCGACGCGCTTTCTGTTGGTGATGCGTTGCACACGTTGCATGGTAGCGCCACAGCCGGCGGCAGCTCGGCGGCGCATGCGTTGCACAACAACAATAATAATAACAACAACAACAACAATAACAACAATAATAACAATAACAATAGTTTGAAGCACGATGCTGGCGCAGGCAGCGGCAGCGCTCACGACGACAGCTTGAACGAGGATGGCATCGAGGAGGACATCGATGATGTGGACGATGCGGACGGCAGCGGCGGCGGCGGCGTCAACGCCGACGGCATGCCCAACAAGAAGCGCAAGCGACGCGTCCTCTTCACCAAGGCGCAAACGTATGAGTTGGAACGACGTTTCCGGCAGCAGCGCTATCTCAGTGCACCGGAGCGAGAGCATTTGGCCAGCCTGATACGGCTGACGCCGACGCAGGTGAAGATCTGGTTCCAGAATCATCGCTACAAGACCAAGCGTGCCCAGAACGAGAAGGGCTATGAGCATTCCGGCCTGCTGCATGGCCATGGCACCCATCCGCATCATCCGTCGGCGTTGCCCTCGCCTCGCCGCGTTGCGGTGCCCGTCCTGGTGCGCAACGGCAAGCCATGTCTGGGCGATGGGCCCAAGCTGACGCAGGATTGTGTGAGCACTGCCACCGCCATGCAGAATGCCGCCGCCGCCCATCATCTGGTGGCACTCAACGGCGCCGCTGCCTATCAGCATGCGGCGGCAGCCGCTGCCGCTGGCCTCCATGTCCATGCCCACGCTCATGCCCATCCGCATGCGCAGCGCGCCCCTTGGTGGTCCTAATATTGCTAGCTGCCTAGGTTCGAGTTGGCCGTACTGGGTGGTGGGAGCGGCCAAATGACTGCTAACTCGAATACTGGACAATAATGTGACTCTGCCACGGCTTGTGGCACAATTCGGTTGGGAATTCGAACAAACAAAACAAATTTGGTGCAATAATAGATAACAATGGTTCGACAGACAACAAGCAAAAATTAGACACATCTCTCTTCTCTGCTCCGCTCCGCTCCTGCCCCTCTTTTCCTCATCCCTCATCTCCCAAACCCGTCATCTAATCAAAAACATAAAACGTACACAGAACGGGAGCTTGTGGCATGGCCAAGCCAAGTGCTCAACTTGAAGAATTCTTCGCCAAGCACTGCAGCATTAATAATTTGAATTGTTGTTGCACGTGCAACAAACTGCAGCAAATATCAGTCGTGTAATAAAAACTGCTATATATAATAATACTTTTTTTTCCTGCAGCTCAAAAGCTGCGGGCTATTTAGACATAAGATTTTTTTTTTTTGCACAAAAGTCAATAATACTTATTAATTTTTAGGCGTAGAACCAAGTTTTTTTTTTGTTAGCGTTTAACTAAATAAAATATTAATACTATATTAATACAAATATAAAAAAATATAATTTCGGCTTGTACATAATTAAGTAAATACAAAAATTCATATTAACAATGCTAATATTTAAATAATAATAAAAAAACGTAATGATGTAAATATTTTTGACAGGTTAAAATTTAGTGTTCAATTTTTAGGCAGAATCACACTTTTTATACAAAAAAAAAATATATATATATAAATATATATATCTTTATATATATAAATGCGTAGTCGTATCTGTAAAAAAAAACATAATTATTAAAATCCCAATAATCAATTTTTTTTATAGTGCATTAATCAATAAAAAAAACAAACTCTTTGAATTTATAGAGCGTAATGAGTTCATACATGTTAAAACACACACACACATAAGCACACACACACATACACAAAATTCAACAAATGTAATTGTATTATAAACAAAAAAAAATAAAATTTAAAAACTGAAAACAAAAAGCGTATTCAATGCAAAAAAAATAAAAAAGATTTTTAAGACGGTTCTATACTTGTTTGCAAGTTGGTATTTAAGATCGGACTACGCCAGCGGCCATAGATTTGCAAATTGACTTGATGCCTTCAAAAATAACTATATAAAATTTAATTTTTATCAGTATAATTGTTACATACATTGCAATACAAGATTACATCATTTTCTGTCACGATATTGGTCAGAATCGAAAGAGCGTTATTCAATTCAGATTGCGACAGCGTCCAGGTGCTAGTAAAAATGTTAAAACATTAAGCAGCCCATAAAAACGCCTTTATTATGGCTTTTAGCTACCGTTTACGTCTGCAGCGACCGATTGGGGTCGTAATCCATTAATGATTATACAAATAGTAGTACTACCTGCAATAATAATATCATAATACTCACGTACGTTCGTTGGCCGCTCGGACTTTGGAAATGCCCGGCAAACCGATAAGCTTCGGTGGGTGCATATTGTGGAAAGCGGTTATACGATATACAATTTAATATGGCACTAATATAATTTCCCGATCACCAAGCAAATTTACTTTTTTGTATGGCCGTCAAGAGCTAATGTTGTGTGTGGTCGCAATCCAACCCCACATGACATAATTCGCTGGTGTCTATTGCTTGTTGTGGGTCATGTCAATTGATATACATATGTATGTCTGTATGATGTACAGTTTATATAGTATGTGTCTACAACAAATCACATCAATAGAGACAATCAGCAATCGTAGGACACGGCATGACGTAACCCCTCGTTACTCTCAATAGGTGAGTGCACATAATTTGCGCAAATAAAGAACTTGAAGTCAAGTATATATTTTGGAGTATCTCATAAAATAAACAAGTGCTTTTCGAATAAGCGACAAATTGAATTACTCATCAATGAGCTCTGAAAAACCCTCAAGAGCTACAAATACCAAATACTATACATACATATATACATATACATATATGTGTATGTACGTGAATATGTATTCAATTTCAACTAGAGCGCCATTAACTTCTGAGTATTCCATTTGACATCTGAAAATTGAGATGCACAATTACCAAAAAATAATCGAAGCTCATAATACTGTTGATTTAATTGATAGTTGATAGTTGAATACAATTTCAATTTGTGTAAATAAATGACTTTGATGTGCTTCCCGCAATTCATTTAACCTTATTTTGTTAAGTGACAAGTGAATATGAATCACATTTAAAACGAATGAAATTGAACTCATTTATTTAGGTTTGCAATCATTTCAGTTAATTTATGAAGAATTCGAATTTAAAACTTAGATGCTTATCAACTCAATATTAACATTTAAGTTCTGCGGTTTACCATAGTTAATATACCAAGTGGAAGGGTATTCACACCATAACAATAACCATACCGAAAATTAATAAGCATCGAGTGCCTGGTCATATATTTTCACAACAACAAGAGCAGCATTTATACACAGGCCATAAACTCAACGATTACTGATGTACCATAAATAATGTATATTCCTATGATTGCTTTAGTTGTTCATTTTTATTCGATTTATGAACAAATGGGAGCTCCACATACGAATTTACTTATTTAAATGAGCTTTAAGTACTCTACTTAAAAACAAACAAGATATAAATGCATTCTCAAGCTTTGAGGAGATTATAGACCCTTGCAGGTCCCGCTCACATCTAGGTTTTCATTTTTAAATTCGCCGATTGTTCCTATAACATATAGAATAGAACGATGTTTATAAACTCTTCATCATAATTTTAGCAAAATTAGAAAGGTTGTAACTAGTGGCTGGAAAATTGTTTACCAATCTTCTGAGAGGGCTATCACTGATGCAATATAAAGCAAAATTGAATAAATGTA
Organism: Drosophila basisetae; assembly: GCA_035041595.1. NCBI lineage: Eukaryota > Metazoa > Arthropoda > Insecta > Diptera > Drosophilidae > Drosophila > Drosophila basisetae. Next base: position 10,273,630 of record JAWNLB010000174.1, on the reverse strand, counting down.
TTTATTTTAATATAAGCAATTTAATTTATTACGGCTTACGTATATGTATATGTACTCGTATTATCACAGTAATCACAATTGTTATCAAAATTGGCACTGAAATAATATTTTTAGACTTGTTATATTTTTTTAAACATTAAAAAAATTAAATTCCAATTGAACAATACTTTTAGATTTGTTTTAAAGAATTTGCTACTAACTGGTTATATTTCACTGATAACTGGCAATAGTTCATGTTGATCATATATTTATATTTATTATTATATTTATGTTTACAATTTCGACAGACACCATAAAAATACCTGCGCAAGTAATTGGCTTATAAATTTCGATTGTTTGAAATCGCAATTTGCCCCCTTCGGATTCCATTAAGTTTATTTGCATACAGATTTGGCTATTGCACAGGATGTTGATTATATGGGGCATTAGCTGGGTACATTTCAGCACCACAATTTACCACAAAGATCTAGATTAGACGTAATAACTGCTCAAGACTGATATTGCCCGGCAGCGACTATTTTGAGTTAACACAATAATAAACTTTCTGTATTTTATTATTATTCTTTTTCTATTCGTTATTATTGTTGCTCGCTTTGCTTTCAGATAAGCTCCCAGAAGGTACAAAGTGATTGCCTCCGCTTATGAATGTGTGTCCGAGCCGTATCAGCAATATGTCTCACACTGCTGCACAACTTGGGCAGCAATCGCGTCTACGTATATACATACATACATACATATATTGACACATTGGTCAGCATGCGTGGTCGTCATGTCAAGAACAAACGTTTGCTCTTATCAATTTCAACACCAGCACGCGGCAAGCGGTTGATGGATGGATGCGGTGTGCAGGTGCTTACCAAAACTGGCAGAGGAAGCAGGCTACGTTCGAACTACGTAGGCGATTCTGTAGATAGATCTGACCCACAATCGACATTTCAATTGAGTACACACTTAATATCTGGCCGGAAAAAATATAGTATGATTATCATATTTAGTACGGGTTCCTGCTATGAACTGTTTTTCACATATGTAATTCTGTGTAGATCCTAAAAGTAAATGATGCACCTTACTACTTACTATGTGGATTAATAGAGTCCTCTTACTTATATAAAAGAAAAATAATCGAAGGTTTTCGACCATAATTTTACAAATACTCAGAGGAAAAATTATTTTAAAAAGTTTTAATATGCATTTATTGGTATTACAAAATAGGCATTTAGAAAGTGACTTATGGTATAAGTATTTTAAAATGTTCTCAGAACATTATTAGTAAATGAACAAAATTGTTTTAACAAATTGATTTCTATAAAAATAGATTCTTCTTGAGCATATACAAATTTTGGCTTGTAATCCTCTCAATTATAATTTTCTGGAGCTTCGACCTGTCTTCGAATTGAAATTTAGCTTTTTCTTTAACGAATAAAATACAATAATTTGAATCCTATGGCGGCTATATGATATAGTAAGTCCGATCCAGATCCGACAAGTTAACTACTAGCAAAAAAATTACGAACAAACGCCAAAATTTCTCTAAAACTGAGGGTTTAATTCACGCTGAATAAGACAAAGAGACGGACATAACTATATTGACTCGAGTAGCGAAGTGCTTCAAAAATGATGAATTCCTTACTTTATGGGACAGGACACATTTCCTTCAACGAGAAAAACTATTTAACCCTCTGCAAGCAATTGTTTTCAATTAGCTTTTACTTAATTCTGAGGTAAGTTTTCCAGGGATTTTTGTTCAAATAGCTTCTACATAATTCTGATGTGTACACTATGATTATAGTAGGGATTAACAATAGTTAAAATTAGGCAGGCTAAAAATGTCTTGCTAAATCAAATGTGCTTGCCTTGAATTCATTTGCTTTTGCGTAGGCACATTGAAATACGATCTCATCATAAGTGAGCAAATACTTGGCAAAAACTTGTAATTGGGTAATGAGAACAAGGTAAGGTAAATGGATGGACAACAACAACAAAGACAACAACAATGACATCAACAACAACAAGAAGCAAAATACATATGATGAACACTTGAATTCAAACAGAGAGAGCCAAGCACTTGTCAACAATTCCCAAGAACAAGGAGTACGTAGAATGTCATGTGAATTGAACGCCACTTACAACACTTAATCAGCGCCGATTTCTGTCGGTTAAAATGCATGTTGTTGTTGTTGATTCAGTTGTTGTTGTTGCTGTTCAATTTTGGCATTGATAAAGTTGGCAGACGGTGCCAGACATCGGCAGCGCAATAACACAAATAACGACGGCATTGATTCAAATGTGGTCACTTTATAATGAAAAATTGATTAACGCTAAATAATATGATATTGATACTAGAACAAATAAATGAAATGTAATATAAATGTATATGTATCTGTATCTGTATCTGTATACGAGTATATATGCACACTTCTCAGTCGATGGAATAAATAAATTGATCACAGAAAAAAGAAAGAACTATTATCTCAGCACGGAAATGACTATATGGATTTCAGTCTAGTGCTAAAGCTGATCATTAATATATATGCGTATACTTTACGGGGCTGAAGACGTCTACCTCAGTGCGTTGTAAATCTGAAAACACAATTAAAATACCCTCTACAAGGGTATCAAAATGGTAAATCAGTGAACAGAAATGTAGAAATTGAACAGGCCCAGTGAAGGCAGTAAAGCAAACAAATGAGATTACAATTAATAAAATAATCGATAAGTGCACGAGCTGTGCTCCGTTGCTGGTTATACTCGCCAAGCACTTCTCTTGATTTCAATACACAATTTTGTATTTTTTATTATTTGTGATTGTAGGCCATAGTTAATTGCGTTTTTGATTTAACAACGCCCACTGCGATTCAGCAGGCACTTGAGCTGGCGTTCCCCGGTGCTCCAAGTCCATGTCCAATGGATTCGTATACTCGTATCTCGAGTATTGTTGTTGCGTGTGAAATGCTCAAATGACATTTAATTGGCATACGTAATGCGCCGGCACTTGTTCCAAGTGGGCGTCAACCATTTCCATGTATGACTTATCAATTGAACATTTTCGCGGACTTCGCTTGCTCCACACACACACACACACACACACACACATATATATATATATATATGTATATATATATAAGGGGGCTGGCCATTAGATAAGCCGCCCATGCAGTCAATTTCCATTGGTTTAAGCAGTTATTGCCCTACTCTCGTTCACAGCTCAATTCAATCGCAAATGATAAGTCAGTTCATTGCGATTGAAAGTTTCTAATATCCCTAAGTGAAAAGTAAGAGGATGTTGAAAGTTATCCAGATTATCACTTTAAGCTGTTTGCATTTGTAATCGAAAAGTGGGAAAAACCAAAAATCCGAACTGAATTCCAAATTCCATTCAAAGAACTGCAAATTTGCGATCGCTGTGAATAGTTAGTTTACTCTGAATTTTAACTAAGTTACTAATCTTTAATATTTGTTCGTCTAACTGTAACAAATTGAATGCACTAAAGTTTATTTTCTTTTAGAAATGTTGAATTATTTATTTGATGTACTAAAATGTACAAATATTATATTACATTTGAAATATTAGTTAAAAATCAAATACATTTTAATTTTAAATCTTTTAGCTTGTAATTTTGTTTTCTTAATTTTTCAAATTAATTTCTTAAATTGTATATTTTTTTCAAATATATTATATAAATTTAAATAAAAAGAGGCTCAGGTGGCTTTAAGGCTTCTGCTCATTTCGTAGATGACATATATTGAAAAATGTTGGATAGTTATTTTTAGTTTTAAAGATATGTATTTAATAATATTAATAAATGATATCAAAAAGCTATTTTCATAGACAGATAGCTATTTATTCAAATGGATGCACAAATATTTCCCGAAGGGATAACAAGTTCCCCTGTTCAGAACTCGCTGGACATATTCAAGGGTAGAGGGGCCTTACAAAGACATCTTTTCAATTAGTTGACAATGGATTGAATTCTCGGCTTGACTGTTGTCCGCAAATAAAATGCAATTTTAATGACAAAACTCTCACACGTTGTGGCATGTGGCATGGCTACAAAGTCGCAATTCTAATTAGCCAACGTGCTGCAATAAAGCGCCGGAAAACATCGCCCTGGGGCGCCGCGTGGAGGTGTGCTGGGAAACTGCGGAATTGTTTCGGTTCGGATCGGTTGGGTTGAGTTGAGTTGAGTTTACTGTGGTTCGCTTTGGTGTGGGTTTGCTTTCGCTTTGGTTCGGTTGCGGAGAGAAAGGGAGGGTTTTGTCTGCATTGTGTGGGTGGCTTGCAAATCAAATCAAATTAAGTCAAAGTTGATGGCGCATTTTACAGTTGTTGCCATCCCCAGAGTATGGATGGGTAGCCAGTGGGACGATGTGTTTGGGGAGAATGAAAAATTTAATAACGCCTTTCGATGTGGTTCTTGTTGTTGTTGTCGTTGTTGTTGCCGCCTGCGGTTGTTTGCTGTTCATTTCGCGGCCATCGTCATTATCTGCATGTAATTTCTCATTTTCATAGTCAATTAAGTCAATCACACGCCCTTTTAGCCACCGCAGCAACGCCGTCGTCGTCGTCGTCGTCGTCACCGTCGTCGTCAGCGTCAGCGTCGGCGTTGATGTTGCCATCGGCTTGAAAGCCACCCTGCAAATTAACACGTCGTCGCCGCAGTTGTTGTTCTTGTTATTGTTATTGCTGCTGCTGTTAATGTTGTTGTTGTTGTTGTTGTCGTGGGTTGCTATTTTGTTGAATTGGTGGGTTGATGGGCTGACGGCCCTTTCGTGTGTTGGCGGACTTATGGGCTGGTGGCGAGGGTTCCGTTTCCGTTGCCAGCGTTGCCTTTTGTTTATTTGTAACGCAATGCAGCGGCGCGTTCATTGCTCAATTTTCATCGATGTTGCCAAAATTACGTATTCATAGTTTGGTCAGCAAATGCACCACCAACAACACCACCAGCACAGCCAGCATTACGAATACCATTGCCAATACCACGAAGCAACAAAAACAACAAAGCAGCAAGCGCATCCAACAACAGGCCGTTACCAGGACCAGCTCAATAACTGTAACAATTTCAAGCACTAAAAGGACACGTGGCAGCTGCTTTTAAAATTGAATTTCCTGCATGTAATCTTGTCGAGTCAATTGTTTCTGCGTGGGCCCTGCTCGGGTCGGGGGCAAACCCGAACCTCAGCCTTTACCCCACCCACCCATTCTCCACCCTCTGTGTGTGTGTTGTTCTCGATGTTGTTTTTCGGTTGAATCGCACACGTGCAACTTCTGGGTGTGCAGACGCGTGCGCCTTGCCCCCGCCCCCTCCCCTCCCCTCCCGCTCCTTCTTCCCCTTCCAACGCCCTTACATTGCGCACCAGTCACACTTCTTTATTTATGAAGATGCGGCCAATATGTTGACTATTTGTGAACACCTCCCACTCTCCCCGAGCGGAGTAACAGGAGCAACATGAATAAGGGAATAAGGCATAGACGGGTGTTAGACGGTGTTATGTGCTTAGCCATTGTCATTGTGGCCAGAATTAGTTTTTGACTTCAGACACCGAACCACAGTGTTTGGCGGGGGGGAACAAGCGCTAATTGTTAAAAGCTAACTCAAGAAATAAATTCATTCACATTGGAAACAAATATGGGTAGATACTAATTTATTAATAGCAATCTAGTCCTATACGATGATAAATTGAATTGAATAAGACTATGCTATACAGAAACTATACAACATTTATCAACACTTAATATGCACATATCAATTAAAATAAAATGAAATCACACTAAATGAATATATTTCATAACATGTCTAATATTAATAATTAACAAAGAAAAACCATTGAAACTAATTGAAAATTTGAATCTCAATTTTATATATTTATATTTTATAACTTTAATAATACTGATTATTGATTAGTGACTAGCGCCTTTCATAATAAGAAAAAAACATCAATGAATATCAAATGTCAAAAAGTTTTCAGCAAAAATTCAAAGCATATTTAAATAAAATTTAATAAATTCTCTACTCTACTTTTCTGTCGTAATAAGCAGCATATAGAATTAGCTGATTTTGAAATCTATTTGCCACCACTCCCACAACTTGAGAATTCACACGAACTGATGATTCGCAGTTCATTTGTGGCATATTTAATATGCCAAAAGCGAAGGGAAATGGGCGAAGGGAAAACCTTTCGATTCTATTCCAACATACCCCTGAAAACGGGAGCACTTTATGGCCCAAGTTGCGTGTCTCGCAACGTTTGCCATTTAAAAGCCACCAAACATCAATTTAAATATTGCATTACAATGATTTGCATAAAGGGCAGCAAGCCAAGCAGACTGAGTGAATGAGTGATTGAATGAGTGTGTGAATAGAGTCGCTGTCTCAGAGCTGAAAGCCATGTTCTAATGACATACATACATATATATATATGTATACATATAATGTGGGAAATGTGATCAAAGACTAGGTTACCCTGTACAGATTTGTATACGTCACAAAACTACCCTCTCAGTCCTAATGAGATGTCGCGAATAAATACACTTGAATATACCACAAGTAAAGCGACACACGTTGTCCTGCTAAATGTTTATTAGTTTTTGATTAACTATATACATATATATACAAAAAATCTGTAGAATGCCCTTACTTACCAACAGCGCATAACAAACACACACGTCATATTTGAAAGAAAACCAATTGCATGTTTTTGCTCATCATTTGACAAATATAAAGAACAAAAATTGTAAAAAAAAATAAAGCATAAATATATATACAAAAAAATATATAAATATATTATACATATGAGCATTAATGACTTTTTACAGAAGTCTGGAAGTCGAATACACGAATATTAAAGTATTTGACTTTATTTCTTGTGAACCGACAGACATTGTCCGGCTAAAGGTTTCTTGATTTTGATCAAACTTTATCTACATAGTAATATTTGACAATAACTATCTTTTTTTACAATAAATATTTAAAAATTTCAAACATGTACAGATTGATTAAATAGCTTATTGTTTGGTGACCACTTTTCATAATACAAATATAAATGCACAGTTTATTTCCGACTGGATTACGGAATATATCGGAGTATATAAAAAATGAAAAAAGCGCAAAGCATATTAGATATATTAGATGAGATATATACAAGTTATTCAAATTAAATAATATTCAACTAAGTAATATTGAAAAAAAAGAAATCGGTATATTTCTTATACACATACACACATACCAAACAGTCAGCAAGCAAAGAAGTTAGTTCGAATATTCTTCATTGATTCTAAGAGAGACAGTTGGAATATACTTGAGATCTGTTACATAAATGTTCACAGCTTTATACAACCATTTTCTTCACATTTTCGTGTCGAGGATATGAAAACCATTAAACCAATATAAATTTGCACTTTCACATGACCTCGCGTCGGCAGTTGGCGGTTGGCGGCTGGCGGCTGGCGGTTGCTATTCCTTCTCAATATTGGTGGCTCAGTCTGCCTGTCTTTGTTTGAGTGCCTACGTGTGTGTGTGTGTGTGTGTGTGTGTATTTGTTGGCTAATTTGAATATGCCGAAACTCGAGCGTGTGTGTGTTTAATGCTTCCCACGATATTGATATGACTTTGTCGTGCCGCTGGGGGTCGCTTCAAATCAACAAACAATAGAGTGGTAGCAGCCATTAGCGGCAGCAACGGACGTCAATTCAGTCATTAACCAGGGGGAAATTCACACGTGCAACACCTGAGCAGTGGCATGATCATTTTTGTCCTTACATCACTTTGATTGCAGCTCAGATCCTGGCTCCTGGCTCAGATCAACAGAATTGCTAAAACAAAAAATACGAAAAAAGAAAAAACGGGGTCAATTATTTATCCTTTGATTTTGATTGCATTACTATTTGTAAATATGTACACAAGAGCAAACACCAAAAAGCAAAACAAACAGCGATTTGTATGCAAACACAGTGGAACTCCGCAGTGAACGAATCGAGGGTGCAGTCTACGCTTGTCGCACAATAGACAAATCAATCAATAGGCATTCTTAACCTCGACCTCGTCCTCGTCCTCGTCCTCGTCCTCGTCCTCGTCGTGGTCGTTCACGTCACAACATTTGGGCGCCGCCACTGAGGAGTAGTCAGCAATTAACTGGCCGCGCATTTTGAACCCGAACCACACACCAAACGGAAGTCATTAAATTGGCCATTCAAAAAAGGGTTGCGGTGAGCGGTGAGTGGTGAACTGTGAGCAGTTCACGGCTACCACGTCGCGACGTGTGCTGCCTAATTGCACCAGAGTGGGAGTCACACGACCAGGGGCTCAACATGAAATTCGAGTAGAATCAGCCGACAGATGCCCCAAGTTGTTGCAACGTGACATGAAGTTGCTGTGGCAGAGATCGACAGCTCAGCTCAGCTCAAAACTCGAGTAAGGCATCATTAAAAGAAGACGAAGAAAATACATATACATAAAATATCATAATTTGTTCTTCTAATTTCAAAATGTTTCTATAATTTATAGAAATTTTTCACAAATACTAACCAGTTCCAGGAATTATTGCTTACTCAATATATAAGTCAGCTTGTACTTAATTGAGCATTGTTTTCCTTATACTTAAGACTTAAACAGAGAAAAATTTCTACGGAATTTTATGTTTAGATTTTTGTAAATGATGATAGCCAAAAAATAGCAAAAACAAAGTTTTTTCACAATTTTCCGATATTGTGAATTGTATTTCCCAAATGACTGTAAATAATTAATAAACATATAAATATTTATATAATACAATCATGGATTACTTTTATCCTAGATTCCCTACTATTTATTGGTTACCAATATATACTGACTATTGGACCTATGCACATTTCTTAAAGGTCGATTCCATAACCTTTTGCCATTTGCCTAGACAATAAAGATATTTTAGTTAGTTAATAATAAAAATAAATAGTTTTAATGGTATTTCGATGATCACCTTCTGATATTTAGTATTTCGTTAAGCATATGTGTGAACGAGTAGTATTATATGGCTTGGAGTATAGACTATAGCATAAACTATTCAATACAAAAGCTCATACAAACAATGACAATGCCAGAGAATGGGACAACATACAGGACACTGGACAGTGGACATGGACGAAGTAACGAGGCACCAAGTGCCACATAAATCACTGGTGCGAGTCGGACTCGTAGTGAGTGCCGTGGTGGGATGGGGGCAAGCATAATTGACGTCAACAATAACTAACAATGATGTCAACTTGTAATTGAATTGATTGACAATATTTTATATGGAAGTAGAATGGACCAAGTATAGTTGACATTTCCGAGTCAGTTGGCCCCGTTGGGCATTAATGATAAAATTTGTTTAGATTAGCATTAATGGATCCCGCTTGACGCACAATGATGGCCAACAACAAGATGTTAAGGGGCTCTGACCCTGCCTGTGTCCCTGTCGCAGAGCCTGCCCCTGTCTTTGTCCTTGTACCGACGACTCTGACGCACAGGACACGGGCGAGTGGCTGGTTGGCCATAAAAAACGATAAGGCGACTATTCAATAAAAATACTTTGAGCGGAAAAACAAACTTGAATGGCGATAAAAAAAAAGAAAGAAATAAAGACTTACGAAATACACAAGCATCGATAAGGGTCACAAAATCGGCATACAACTCAAGTCCAGCACCCACTCCGCCCACTCGATTTGAACAGCTTGTGCCAGAAGGAGGAGGACAGGGACAATATGCGCCATGGTAGCGGCACCCTTCAGTTGCGCTGCGCTTTTTAGTTAATGAAATCGTTTGCTAAATGAAACGTAAAGCCAAAGGCAACAAACATCAGCCAAATGGGATAACAGCCACCCGAAATCAAGTCAATCCTTTTTGTGTGTTAGCAACAGCAACAGCAATAGCAACAGTAATAGTTTCAGCCAAGCGGAAGCGGAAATGTGTCGCCGTTCAATACCAGCGTCAAGATTTTAAAATCAAATTTGAAGTTTTTTTTTTTTTATTTTTGATTTCAAAAAATCAGCCACAAAATGAGTTTAAAGCCACTTCAAATTGATATTTGGTACTCGGCCCTGGCCACATTCGATTTGATGTGGCTAACTGTGTGTGCGTTTCCGTTTCCGGTTTCAGATTCGCTTTCGCTTTCGCTTTTATGCTGTGGTCTGCACTCGGCCATTGCGATTAATTTGTTGATTTATTAAATACGGAAGGGTTGCTTAATTCCCTCCAGACAGATAAACAGACAGCCAGAGTCTTATTCATGTCCAGGCGAGAGATTTTGACAGTTGCCCCCAAAGTTGTGTTGCCAGAGCTGGGATATGCTGCAAAGTGGTTCACGAATGCCAATTAAATAATTGAAAAGACAATCATTTATATTATATGCATATGTAAAAAGATATATGTATATATATATTTATTTGGCAATATGACAAAATAAATCAAATACGAAATATTAATGCAGTGCAGGGCATTCCCTGTGCCTATCTTGGCCCAGGCTTCAAATTCCTTTTCAATGTGATTCTATTTTTGTTGCTATTGTTGTTGTAGCGATCTGTTAACTGCGACCCGGGCGCTGACAGCAGCCAATTACTGCAATGTATTCTCAGTCAGGACAGCGCCGTTATCCTTTCTCCAGTCCCAGTCCCAGTCCCAGACCAGGTCCAAGTACAAGTTCTGGTCGCAGTCATATCTTTTGCATTTGCATTCGAATTTGTATTAGTTTTTTTGTGTTTGTGTTTGTGATTGTACTTGTTGTCTGGTTATCAACACACACTTCCGGAACTTAATGGCCTGAATCCTTTTGCTGCTGCTGCTGCTGCTGCCGTGATTTGCCTTTTTGAGCTTCTGTGTTATTGCTGCCGCCAAATTTGTTTGCCGCCGTTATTTGCCCAGGGCACTTGTAAAGTGCATTGGCCTGTAATAATGCCATGCCCAATTCAATTTGTTGTTTGTTTTCATGCCCTGAGCCCATAAATAGAAACAGAGAGAGAGAGAGAGAGAGAGAGAGAGAGAGAGAGACAGAGACAAAGAGAGAGATAGTGGAAGAGAAAGTCAAAATAAAATATTTATTATATTACCGGACGCATTCTGATTTTGTTGTCGTATGTTATTTGAATATCCTAAAGTCTTTAAATAACAATCTAAAGAAACGATATGCTTAAAACGTTTGTGCCTGTATCCTAGTCCAATTACAGGGTATACGCCAGTCGATTACGTTCGTCCAACTGAAACTTCGCCATTCATTTCATTATTTGTCTTCTGGGCTGCCTGCTCTCGTAATTATTTTGAATCGTTCTCGTGCTCGTATATCTTACACTTTGTGTAAATCATTTGCAGCGTTGACTTTGAATTATGGAAAAATTGGCAAATTTACGAGCATTGCTCTTGGAATCGGAATTGAAATTGGAACTGGGCCTGGACTCGGTTTATTCGGCATTATTCGACTGCTGCTTTTGTTGATATTGTGAGACTGTTTGTTCTGTTATCATCCGCTGCGACTGCCGGCATTGTTGCCATTGTTTGCATTGTTTGTCATGTTTATTAAACGCAATTTACACGCTTTGTTTTTAATGCGCTTTTGATGAAGCCATCATGTCACATTACATCAAAAGTAGCAGCACCAGCATCAGCATCAGCAAGCTGCGCATCAAGTTGCCCATTCGTCCTGCAATGTGTGAGGGTGTTAACACACACACACACACACACACACGCACACATATACAAACACACACAAAGTATACAATAACAACACAATAAAACAACACAAATCTCCAGGCAGTCATCTCTATCCCCATTTTCATCTCCGACTCCCGACCCGGCCATTTAGCAGCACGTCTCACTGCAAAAATCTCATAAACACTTTCCTCCTGCTTGGGCTGGGCGAACAAATTGAAATCTGGTTAGGCACAAGGGTGTTCTTCGAGGGTGTTGGCTGGGCAAAAGGACGATGTGCGATGTGCGACGTGCGACGTGCGACGTGCGACGTGCGACGTGCGACGTCTAACTGCCAAAACAAACATTGGGCCAAAGGCAAAAGCGTTTTGGGCATTCATGAGTAGCTCACGCGTGCAACTCAAAGCGAGCTAGTGGAAAATGGACAACTTGCTGGGCAGGAGGCGAGTGGGGGGAGGAGGTGGTATGGACCACATAGCCGGAACAGATCAAATCCCAACCCAAAATGATTCGACTCGCCCTGCTTCGTATACATACAAGGCATATGTATATTTATTAGTATGCTGCATTTAGCCTGATGCGTTACGTATTAGCCGACACATACATAACCGTGTCTGCTGTATGTGTGTATTGTTGGCCATCTATAGATACACGATATCGTTATCCTCTTAACATATTTGGCCCGGCCATTGAGCAGTCGACGAATGGGAGCAGTTAGCCGTATCTATGTAAATTGATTTCGATGTGTAATGACTCACAGAGTAGTCAAGATTGTATCGAATATTGAATATCAACAAGAATTTAGTGGTTATGAAGCGAAATTGCGTGCATTAATATTGATGCTCAAATTTTATATATATTTTTTTATATATGCAGATTAAGTGAATGTGTACCAATAGCCTTTAATAATTTATTGAAGATGTATCTATAGTCAATTCAATTGTGGCGAAAAGTGATGAATAATAAGTATCCAACATTATATTGATTAAATCTTTTAGCTTGTTTTAAAGTTCAGCACTTAGTACAGATATATGTAAAAAATGTAATAAATATATATTTTGTATGCATATAAAAAGTACAAATTGATTGTAATTATTTTACACAGCTACAAAAAAGTCAAAGTCAACACAAAATAAATTCAATTTAAATTGAGCAAATTTAAAGATATATTCAAAATCAATGCAAAAATTATCTGCATTAAAGAGACCCACTTAGGAATGTCCTTAAGGACTTTCTAAACAAACTCAAGTGCATTGAAAACGAACTCGAATCCAAAATTTATTGGTCATTATCATCTATGAATGGGCCAAAACGAAGCCGGCTTGTTCAGATTTCAATGGGATGAGAAGAACGGCAGTGGAAAAGGGCTGGCAAATGAAAGATGCTGACAACAAATAGAAGAAAAAAATGGAAGAGTAAAGTCAATTCAGCCACTTGCTCATTGTCATTGCACTGAGAGTTGTTTTTTTTAGTGCTGCCTCAGCATCAACAGAAACAGCAACAGCAACAACAACAACAACAAAAGCAAACAGCGACAATGGCAATGTGTCATGCTTGTTGATTTGTAAGGATGCATCGCAGCCGTTGTCAGTTGTATTGACCGGAAAATCATAAAGCTCTTTGTGCCCGGTACCAGCAGAGAGCCATAGAGGAAGTCAAATGGAAGCGGCCGCGTCATGTTCATGAAGCGACCCCCGTCTTGGCCTTTGGTCATTTTGTTTCATCATCGCAGTTGCCACTCATTTTTTGTTGGATTCGATCTCTCCTTGTGCGCAAACCGGAAATGTTGCCCAGTGCATTCAATCTTTGTCGGTTGCTCTTCGATTTTCTATTACATAATTATAATCCTTTTTTTTCTTCGTTTTTTTTTTTTCTATTTTTTGTGATTTGTCTTGTAGTTTTGGAGTTTTTGAGTTTTTGTCTAAAGTCTCAGCATGTTTCCGCCGCAAAAGTTGTTCTTTATTATGGAAAACTGTTTATAAGTTGACAGGCAGTAAACAGGATTTGCTCAGACGCAATCGGAAATGCTAAGACGCCGACATCTTTCCATTGGGGTCGCTGATCGAAAAATTAACATTCAACCATATGACAGGAAGTCAACTTTATCGAATCTCTCTCTCTCTCTCTCTCTCATGCTATCTATCTCTTCTCTCTCTCTCTCTCTCTCTCTCTCTCTCTCTCTCTCTCCCTCTTCCTCCCTTTCTGTGGACTAGTTTTTAAAGCACAAATTAGAAATATCACTTTGATTTGAATAAAATCTTTCTGATAGTGAAATAGTATTTTTTACTACATTTTACTTTGACTTCGATTAATATCAGCCATCTTTAATCTTCTAGTGGCTAAGACAAAGATTATTTCGCGCTTATTCAAAATTTCCATTTCGAATGAGTTTTTTTTTTATTAATTTATTTATTTAAAATACGATTTTGAGCAGTAGCGGGTTAATGACCACAAGTGAATACAGTATACATCAAATTACAAACTTGTTTTCATACACAAATCTACCAATAAAAAAGAATTGAGTTAATTTCAAGTCTGATGTGTTTGATTTATTGACCAAATGTAATCAGACTAAAAAGACTCGTTGTTAGTTGAAGGTTAGGCAAAATATTTAGGAAATCTACAACGTTTTCCTTCAATATATTTATTATATTAAATATATATATATTAATATTCATACTAGATATTTAAAACAAAAAAACTTTATAGAGCTTTAGTGAATTTCTAGTTTAGCGAATCGGTTCTGCTATGGCATCAACTGAAAATTAGATTATAAATTTGTTTCAAGCTTCGAAATATATTTCGGAGTATATACAAAAAAAATAATTGGTTTGGAGCCAGTGAAAGACAAAATTATAAATAGAGTTCAGCAAACGATAAACGACTGACTTATTGAACACATTTCAATGAGAGTTTAAGAAAATCGCCAGAAATTGTTTAAGAATATAGTTGCCTTAATTCATACAATACTGAGATAGGGCATTATAAATTCGATTATGGTCAACTTTGGTCGAGCAAATAACCCATAAATGACAGCGTCCATAAGAAATGATTCGCACACAAAATATAATTCTGCTGCGCGAGCTGCGCTTATGGCTAGTCCGAAGTGACTGTTGGCGATGGCTCAGTCGGGGAAAAGTCGGACACGCCGAACCACCGAACCACCGAGCATTGGACGCACCACCGCCCGAAAAGCATATGGCATGCGCTTATCCTTTTATGAGTGCACATTAGCCATTATATGATGCCTTTATGATTTACGCCCCACCAACCACTAACCGGAGCCCGTTGAACCGACTCAGCCCAGCCAAAAAGCAAAGCCAAAGCACAACCCATCCACAAGCCATCCAAGGCACCATCGGTGAGCGTCGTCCGGTAAGTGCCACCGTTGTGCAGCTAAGTGGAAACTATAGATAGTATAATTGTAGTTGCAGTGTGAGGTGCATTGTCTCTGTGCCGACTATTTTGTATATTAAAATGTTGGCGCATTGAAATTTATTTGCCGATTTCTTGATTTATGACATCGCATTTCTTTTATTTCACCGGACTCAAATGCGTTGGCCAAGCGCTCTGCTGTCCGTTGGTCAACAAATGATGCGTCAGCGTTCATTTTATGCCTCGCCATGTAGCACGCATTAAAACACACACACACACAGACACACACACACTTACTTCCCCACACATGCCCCAAAAAAGCATAGCCCACATCCAAGCAAGGGTAATCGCTTAATTGAAAATGTCTCTTTGTGCGGTTTCTTGTTGTCACCAGGGGCAGGGGCAGGGGCACTATCGCACTACCGCACTACCTTCAGGCCGGTACGTGTCGTGGCTGGCAATTGACAGATTTACGTTGCTGCATTTGCAACTGAACTCTTTCATCTGAAATAGCACGATGATAATACAAAGATTTCTGAATTAACCAACCAAAGAGTTTAGCAGGACAATTAAAGCAGACAAAAACAAAAACGTTGCCCTGCAATTAATAGAATTGCTGCAAAATGAAATGAATATTTTCCATGTATATAAATATAAACAATTTCTAAGCGTACAAAAAAAATATTCTTCAAATTAGAAAGATATTTTTTTTCTATTTCTTATACATTTTTTCTGAATAATATGTCTGAATTTTGATATGCTGAAAATAGTAGCTAATGCAAAAGTTCGCATAAAAATGAAAGGAGAAACTAGATTTTAACTTTAATTTTAGAAAAATGTGCCAAGTAAGTAAGAAAAGGAAAATAAAGGCTTTTAGAAGGACACAAACTTCCATGTTACTTACTTTCTGCGAGCAATAAAATGCTTTTTGTAAACTTATATTCTTTTCTATGCAACATGTTTATTTTTCATTCAAACAAATTGAAGCTCGTTTTCACTGATCTATATTTTTTATTTTTACAGAAATCGTATATACAAATTTTGGTATACATTGTGGCACGCAAGTTGGTAAAAGATATTATGTGCTATTTTTTATATGTTTTGCAGAGGGTGTAATAATTTTGCTGTGAAGTTTATAAAGCATTCAAAGATACGTCTCCAACCCTACCATGTATATGTATTCTTGATCCGTTTCTCTAGCCGAGTCGATATGGCTATATCCGTCGGTATTTCTGTTTCTATGCAAAGAAGTTTCGCAGTTTTCCAAGAAGATGCTGTCAAAGTCGATCATATTAGGTCACTGTATCATACAGCTGAAATATGAACAATCGCTTAAAAGATGAGTTCTAAGTCTCGGCATCAAAATAGGCGTAGACAAACATGTCACACTTTAAGCTACAATATAATTACACAAATGTGGAATATTCAGCTAACAGCCCGTCGGGGAATCGAAATATCTCAGCTTATTTTACAAGAAACATAATTAACATATATATTTATATACTCGTATACCTGCGACCCCATAAGATAAATATATTCTTGATCAGCTGCACCAGCAGAGTCGATAAGTCCATGTCTATCTTCCTTTTGTATCCATTTTTTTTTTAATTAGTTGTATGCCCTCAGTTTTTGGGGCTATCTTTCGTATTTTTGCTTGCTTATGGCTTCGGACCATTCTATCATATAGCTGCGATTGGAACAATCGCTCGAAATCGATTACACAATTGTGGATTATTCAGTTCACAGCCAGTCGTGAAAAAGTGCAGAAAAAGTCATTCATATCTCGAGCTGTAGTCTACAAGTTTATGTATGCCTAAGATGGCAGTCCTTTTGTATTTTAGTTTTATTATTTTTATTTTTTTTATTCAATCCATAAGACTAGTGATGAATGAGCCGCAATTTCCCACAACTTTTATAGAGTAGAACGCAGTCGAACGCATTCCACAGTTGTTCTTAAAATGCGAATAAAATGTATTATTCATTATAGCTGCGCTTGCTCGCCAACCAACGGCTTTGCAGCACATTTGTTGCTGTCACCTCTCTCTGTCTCTCTCGCTCTCTCTCTCTGTCTCTCTCTCTACCCAATGCTCTCTGCCACTCTGTAGCTTAAGTTGCCGCACAGCAACAAAGTTGCCGACACTTATTAGCCTCGAGTACATCAATCATCGGCTTGTTTTAATTTTAAAAAATCGCACGCTGTTCAGCTGTATCGTCCTGATCGTCCTGTTGTCGTGTAGTACAAGGAGGGGGAGTGGGGGGAGGACGAAATTGTACGTCTGGCCTCCGCCAGGGGGTTGTGCGCAAGTTGTAGCACTTAATTAAATGCCACAGGCCACACGCCCCCTGTTGGGCGACGTTGCCGTGAATGGAATCCCGCCCACTGTGCAGCATGTGCGGTATCTCTTTCTGGCACAACCTTCTCTCTCACTCTCTCTCTCTCTCTCAGTGTGTCTGTGTGTGTGTATCCTTGGGAAATTTCCAAAAGGCGCAAGGAAATTTTAGTATCACGTTTATAGACCGCCATTTTCTTTTGTTCTATTTTCACTTGAATTCACTTAGTGTTTTGGGCTCATGGTTCTTGTTGTGGTTCTGCGTCGGGGTTTGGGGTTGGTATTCGCTTCAAAATTCAACTTAAGCATTTTTCCTGTGGTCTACAGACAGACTTGGGTGGGATGGGTGGTATGGGGTGAGTTGGGTGTAGGCGTAACTGGCTTATCTGTCGGCACAAATATGCTTATGTGGCGCACAAGATTGATCTGTTTAATAAGCAACCTTAAATTTTGATTACGAAAAGTGTAAACCTTTTTTAATCTGCTTTTATATCCGCCATGAAAATATATTTCCAGCGCCTATCTCATTATGAATACAAATTCCGTAAGTCCCTGGATGAAATTTACAACGCTGAAAGCTCTAAAAAAAACCTAACTGACCAGTCATTTCTTATAAATATGCTTGTGCTTTGTCAAATTCATATTAATTAAATTCAGTTAAAGAGCCTTCAACGGAAAATACATCTAATCTATAATTTAAGGTACTCCATACTTTTAAAAATGTGTTAAATTGTATTACAAGAGTTGGTACTAAATTATATAACTTATTTAACTGGTTTTTCGTCTTTTCCTATATTATTAATTGATTAAGATTTTTGTGGAAAATATAAGAAGATGACTAAATATATATATATAATTACCTCAAAATATATTTAATTACCTCAAAACGAAAATGTATCAAAATGTTCTCAGTGTGATTTTTGATGGCAAGCTTAGTGCGGACGTTCCGTCAACATGGCTGGCCCACTACACAGTGATTCCCAGCCTCAGGCCATCCCACAATCGGACTTCACAGAGGCGTGAATAATATTTAAATAATATTTAAAGCAACATTTTTAGCTTATATTTAGCAGAATTATGTCGAAAGGTGAAGGCATTTGTTTATGCAACAATAATAATACTTGTAAACAAAAGTTTAAAAAAATAGATAAAAAGATACAAATCTATAATCAGCTGACCCCGGAAATGCCGAGGAGCGACATCATAACTGAGAAGCTTTATTTACCAACAATAATAGAAAGACAAAATATCAACAAATATAAAAAAAATGTAAACAACAAAAGTTAACATAAACAATAATAATACTTGTAAACAAAAATTAAAAAAGACAGATAAAAAGACAAAAAGATAGACCCATATTACCTGCTCGAAGCCAGAACCATTTGGGAATTACTTCAATGAGTACGTTGAATAAAGTACCACAAAATATGCAACACTTTTTTCTATAAATTGTCATTCCGTCTGGCAATGCAAATTTCAAATGTAATTTTATTTTATTTTATTTTATCGATAACTTTGCACGTTCTGCGAATGGAAATCGATTTCCGAAAAAACAATAATAATACTTGTAAACAAAAGTTAAAAAAGACAGATAAAAAGACAAAAAGATCAAAAAAAACGAAACTCAACTGGTTGCTGAAGCCATCAAGCAAACTCAGCTTGAGCAACAAGCTGCTGGTGTACAGGAACATCATCATGCCTACATGGACATATGGAATTCCATTCTGGGGCACAGCCGCAAAATCCTGGATTAATCAAATTCAAGTTTTGCAGAACAAGGTGCTCAGAGACATCTCTGGTGCTCCACCATATGTGAGTCAGTCAACAAATCAACAGACATACAAGTCGGTATAATGACCGTTTGCACAACCACGTCAACCCTTTGGCCTGCACACTTGGGTCAAATACAACTCGCAGGAGGTTGAAGCGCCTCCACACCAGCGACCTCTGGACTGTAGGGCGTTAAATTAATGTGCCACAAATGTAATATTTGATGTTATTTATTAACTGCTAAAACCTGTTCTATGTTTATGTTATAGATTGTAATTCATTGCTAGTATTCATTCTGTTCCAAATCAATGTTTTATAGCCTTTAAATAGGTTGATTAATGTTTAAAATATAACTGTTAATTAAAAAAAAAAAAAAATGTGTGATTTTTGTTGAAAAAAAATTAGATTTTCAGTAACTGGTATATACAATAAGGGTTTGAATCAAGAACATAAATGTGTAAACTATAAAGAATACAACACCTTTTGTTATCGGCAATTGTTTTTTGTTTTTTTTTTTATAAATAAACAATGATATTTGTAGTTATGAAAGTAATTATCTGGCGGTGTTCATCACTTATATTAAATATAAATAATATTTAATAACGCCATCAAAATCTGTGAACAGAAATAAAAAATGCTTAAACAGTAATTCATTAAATCATTATAAATTTGTATGGAATTGAGAAAATTTGTATTTCACAGTAATTCAAATTTTCGCGCCCTGCATTGTGTGTGTGTGTGAATAAAAATGACAGCCTTGCCCATCGTCGTTAATTCAATAAGAAATTTAAGCATACAAATGTGATTCACATATAAAAGCCAATGATGACGTCACAAAAGCATTTTAATCGCTTACAGTAATAATAAGCATGCGCAATGTGTGCTAGTATTTTCTTATCTGGTTTGTAATTATCGAAATGGCCACCAGCTGATTTTTGTTCCTCTTCGATATAATTTTAAAAATGGCGCACAATTTGCGCTCAGATGTAAATTAGTAAGAAAATCATAAGCTTTGATGTGTTGTTCATTTGCTGCAATGTTATCGATTATTTTCAACAAAGGGCGGAAAAATTTAAAAGAACTAAACTGGAAAATCCTTATACACGTTAGTTCCTATAAAGTTAATGATATAAAAATTGCGTAATCCGAAGATCGAAATTGACAAGTAACGAGATATTTCGATACAGCGTAGATGCGATGGCAAGCGCTATCACAGTACTTTTGGCGCGTTCTTCTTTGTAAATTGGCATTTTAATTTTACCTTAAGGCAGCCGTCCACTCCACAATACGTGTTAGCGGCTTGTGCCACTGCAAACGCAACAGACTCTGTTAACTTTGTAACAGTGTGAAAATACTGACAGTGCAATCGATACATCGATAGACGAATATCGGCACGCTTTTTTGTTGGCAATGGAATGCAGGCAGTTCGCCGCTATTCGTATTTGTGGAGCAAACGTGCGTCTGTGATGCAATTGGTGTGTTTTTTTTATTGAGTGAGAGAAAGTGAAAGTTGCGCTTGGCTCTCTGTGGATACGCAACTAAAGCCAGTTGACATCACAGCAACTTCACGCCTTTGTATGCTGAATGTGGAACCAATCCAAAAGGTCAATCAGCAGCAACAACAAACACGTGATCCACAAAGGGTGTGCAGAGGGGAGCAAGGAAAAGAGCGGCCAATGTGCACGCGACTTGAAAGTTGCGCGCGTAACTGGGCCACAGCCAGTCTAACCTCAAAGGGGGCCCCAATTATTCCACAGCGAGCTGAGACATGAATCGCATGGCGCCCAATTCAGGTTGGAGCATTCTGCCCTTTCGGGTCTCCACCACAACAAAAGTGAGTGAATCGCTGAATGGGAATCATTTCATGCTCAATCTTCAATCGCTTTCAGGTGGTGCTCTTCTCGCTGACTGCCGGTGTGGCGCTGATGGGCGTCCTCTCGCGTTTCCTGCGGCGCCGGAAGCCGCCGCGTCCACAGCGACGGGTGCGCAAATATACCGGACGACGGACACGGAACAGCATGCGCAGTCCCAATGATCTAGTATCGGTAGCCGGCTCCAAGGCATCGGCACGTTCGGGCAGTCCCGTTGGCTCCACCGTCGCCTATTCGGATCGTTTGTCACTCGCCTCGGGCTCCATTGGCGCTGGCGCTCAGAATCAGCCGACGACGGTTGGCGTTGCGATTGGCATTGGTGCGGCTGGTGTCGTTACACAGCTGACGGCACAGCAGCTGGGCGTGATGGGCATGGAGGCGCTGGACACGGTGATTAACTTTTGGGAGGATGCACTGGCCGCACATTATTCACCGGGCGGTATGCCCGCCTCGCTGACAACGGCCGAGGATTCGGAGTTCTGTCGTGAGATCCAGAATTTGCTGGAAATGTCATATACGCTGCAGGAGCAGAGCGAACTCCTCTTTCTCGATCAGCGGTCGGTGCTGTTTCGCGAGGAACATTCCATAGACGAAGCCGAGGAGGATGGCATGGCTGCGGCGACGGGGGCCATTGGTGACGATGACGATGATCGACGCTCCCGCAAATCGGGCAGCGTTTTGAGTCGCACCGGTTCCGATCCCAATTTCGATTCGGCAGAGAGTTTCGCCTCGGCCCTGGACCAGGTGGCCGATCTGCGAGAATTTGAGTCGTTTATTGAGACGGCGTATGAGGAGTATCCGCTGTTTCAGACGGCGCTCAAGCATCATGATGAGTACACAGTGCCCTGTCGCACAATACGATCGGAGCTGATGCACTGCAGCAGCGACACCGAATATCTGGCGAAGTTGCACTGTGTACGGCTCGCGTTTCAATTTCTATTCAAGGATCCGGCGGTGGGCCAATGGATCTGCGATGCGGGCAGACAGATACTGACCGATCTGTTGTGCCTGAGCGACAAGGATACCAAAGAGTTCCTTGTCGGCTACGAGGATATGGTAAACTTCCTGCACGAGCCCAGCAACTGGCCGTGCATCCAAATGGAGCTGGAGCAGCGCAATGTCAAGGCAATGACATTCTACGACATTTGCCTCGACTTCATCATACTGGACTCGTTCCGCGACTTGGATGCGCCACCAGCCAGCGTTACGGCTGTCGTCCAGAATCGTTGGCTCTCCAATGGCTTCAAGGAGACGGTAAGCTTTCAACCATGTCAGCAATAGCTAGCTAATCCACAGAGGAATCAGCGAATGCCAAGTTTGAAATCTTAAATAGCATCTGCAAATATCTTAAATCCTTGCATCCAGCTCCAATTAATCATGATCCAGCTAATCTAATAGATGGAAAATTTAGTTTTCAACACTTGAATTTTTCTAGAAATCAAATTTACAAGTGCATTTCCAGCATTGTCGATGGCGATGATTCATTTAAAAACGAGCTTTGCACTTCCACAATTATCGATTTGATATCTTATAAATATATATTTGACTTGGCACGCATTGCTCAACTGGCCTAACATGTGCATATATATAAGTCTATATATAGCAAACCTAAATCGGACAAATACACTGAACACCTAAGCCAACCCACTACTCACAAATCGAGCTCGTCGAATCGAGGGCTATATATATATATCTATGCATATGTCTACTTGTGTGCATGTATTATCTAGTTGCTGATCAAATAACTTGAGCCCAAGGTCCAAGCAGACAGCACTTGAATTGAGCAAAATCTAAAGTGTATTTTATTGATATTATTGAGCTTAGTGAATTTGTTGATTAATCTGAAATCATTTGCAGGCACTCACGACGGCTGTGTGGTCGGTGCTGAAGGCCAAGAAGCGTATGCTCAAGTATCAGAATGGTTTTATGGCGCACTTCTATGTCATATCGGAGCAGATATCGCCGCTGATGGCCTGGGGCTTCTTCGGGCCCAATGAGAATCTGCGGGATATTTGCCACTATTTTCGGGAGCAGCTGCTCGCATTTCTCGCTGACATTTATAGCTTCCAGAAGAGTCGCTTCACCACCATCGAGGACTTTTCGCAGGATGTGCTCAAGCACATGCAGACGCGTGTCAACAATATTGGCGTCAAGTTTAGCCAGTAGAGGTGCACACACAGAGAGAGTGAGACAGAGAAACAGAGAGAGAGAGAGACAGAGCACAAGGGATATTCATGCCTGAAATGATGATGAATGGATTAGGCAGGCCAAAGTTTTGGTTTATGTTTGATGGCAATCAAATTCAAATCACTTCATGCCACACACACACACATGTTGACTAATTTTAAAGCCACCTAGACACACACACACACACACACACACACACGCTTATACACATGGACATTGACATTTATGGTTAAGATTAAAGTCGCCAATAACATTTGTAAAATAAAACTGTTTACTTGACTGTCACACAATGCGAAAAGCAGCTGCTGCTCAATCCACCTGGCAACTGTCTTGGACCAGGTCTTGCAGCAGATCCGGAGAGTGACCGTTAGTCGCTGCCATCAGCTCGTTGCTGCAACATGTGCAAGGGTTGGGGCTTCACCACTGGATTTGTAGCGCTCTGCGCATTTGTGAGTAGCAACCAACTGTGGCCCCATTTGAATTGGATTCGGTGTGATCATGTTTTATTTAGATCTGTTGCTTTGGTGCGCTCCACATGCTCAACCAGATTGTCCACATCGATGAGGAGGCGGCAGTAGCTGGAGAATTTCAACTGGCAACGCTTTCAAGCGACCGCTGCCAGCGCACATTTATTGTGAACAGTGGAGCAGTGGAGGATGCGCATCTCACCTGGCTGGAGCTCTTCTACATGAAATGGACTCTGGTGCTGACCATATTCTACACGTTCATGGTCATGTTACTCTTACGTGCCCAGTATATGAGTCAATTTGATATCAATTTCACTACCTCGAATGCGGTAAGCAATTGCTGCATTGCCTCCGCTTTCCCCCAAATCCCAACCCGTCCCACTCCTGACCACTCCCCAGTAACCGTATATGTATTGTAGATGATGCTCGTTGGCGGCCTCCTATCCGTCGTCCTGGTCATAGCCACTGTCATTCTGCACGAGCGGCTGCCATTCAGGGAGATGTGGTGCAATGAGTTTATCGTTGGATTCATGTACTTCATAGCCATCAATATTGGCATTGCCGTCGTCTTCTTCCTGATCCACTCCTGTCAATATCACTTTCATTTGGATCAGCGCGAGTTCTAGTTACGCAGTTGCTAGAATCGAAAGTACTTTCGCATTATTATCATTAACTCAAGTGGCACGATTCAATATAATGTTGAATTTGTCACATTTGAGAACCGCAGAGAAACAAAACAACGTTATATTATTATTATATATATATATCTATATATGTATTCCCTCGATCTGTATTAAGATACATTGAGGCACTCATCACAGTTTCCAGTTATAATTTAGTCTTATCTTTGAGCTGACTTTATTTTTATTTTGGTAGTTCTTTCAGGCATTGTTAGAAATATTTTTAATTTTATTATAACCTAGTTAATTGTTCCTTTTTTTAATTAAGCTTTTTCAATTTGGTTTAGTTCTAATAGTGTTTGACAGTAAAAGGGCATTATTAAAAACTTCCTAGCAATAAATATCAAAATTGTTATAAAAAAAAATTGTTGAATTTACTTTGCAGATTTAATATAGTTGATAAAGCATAACCAATATGGTTTAATAGTATTTAGACTGTGCCCAGGGTCTATTTGTCCACTGATATGTCCTACGATATACTAGTCCGATATTGATAGAATTTAAGAAGCTTTATAACACTCGTAAGTAGTGAGTTTGGACAGAATATCTTTGCAAGCGACAAAGTCGTTCAGATTAGGTTTGACCGGTTTGAATAAAAACAGACACAGACGGAGAAACGTAAATGGCTATGTCGACTTATGATGCTGAATATATATATATATATGTGTATACATATACTTTATGGTCTCGTCAATTTCTGCATTGAATGCATTGTTCCCACTCAAGTAACATTTGGATTTGAAATCAAAGATAAAAGAAAATTAACATGATTTTTTTTTATCTAAAAACTGTTGATGTTTTCTTCTCAGTTGTGCTTGTAGAGTGCTCACTGTATTCAAATTTAAGAGCCGAGAAGAAGTCGGGCTAGTTGGCCGTCAATTTCAGATCGGCAGTCGGGGCTAGCAATGTGTGTATGAAAAGAAAAATGCATGTATAAAAACATATAGACACGTTTATTCGAATACAATATATGATGTTTGGTATAAAAGACAGACAAGTGAGATTGAAAGTACATTATAAAAATACAAATTAAAATCAAATCAAATAATAATAATAATAATAATGTGTAATGGTGTTTGTAGATAGTATTATGAGTATGTCACCACTGAACAGCGCCACAAATATTTAACAGTACAAACAAAGAGACTCTCTGGTATGGCTTGTGCGGTAATTGATTGTAACTATATATATATATATATACATAGCTGCAGACGATTTTGATTCTGTTATCGTTTTGTTTTGATTGCAATAATGCTGATGGTGTGCGCCTTCTGTAAAATGCCAGCGACTGTTCGAGTCGCTTAAATGCCGCGATACGAGCGATGTGCCAGGAATGCACTAATGAAGTAGAGCACACAGTTGACCAGGCCAAGGATGGCAGCTGCCATATAGGAATCGTGCCTGTAGTCGCGCAGCTTCAGCAGCAGGACAACGGACGAGGCGAGCAGCAGAATGACCGCAACGCTATGATAGATCAGCTCCTGTCAATCGAAAGTTGCTCAGCGTTATAGTTACAAATCGTAATCGTGATCATAATCATAATCCAGATCAATTAAATTCAAATCACACTTACATAGATTGTCTTGGCGATGAGGCCACCCGTGCTCAGCGATGTGATGCACGCGAGGAATAAACAAAATGTCCCTATCATAAATGTGGTGGCCATCAGGAAATGGAACAGCTCCTGATGTCCGCGATAGAACAACGAATTGTTGCTGTAGTTCATCGCCATCAGGGTGACAATAGCGATGCCAATGATCTACGAAATTAAGAATGTTTTCGTTTTTCTTAGTATTATTTTTCAATTAGAATTCGGTATAGAGTCAGGCGCACTTACCAACTGAAAGAGCTTAAGAATGCCCGGAAAGGTCTTGATGTAGCCCGTATTGAGCACAATGTAGGAGGTGTTGGTGGTGCTGGTGGTGGTGCGTGTTATGGTCACGGAGTGGGACATCTTGGCGGTTAATGCTTCAACGGTGGTTGGTTACGATGGGCTTGGCTGGGTCTAAAAACAAAGAACAATTAAATATGTAAATATCGGCGATTAAAAAGTCGCAATTTGATGGTAATTCGAACTTTAGCACACCAAAAATATAACCTTGCCCTTTGCATATATACTCAATTATTTCAGATTAATATACGAGGTGTGTTCAAAAAGTATCGCGAATTTTGTGTTTTTTCAGATATTATTTATTTATTCATGAATATCTATTTTGTCCCCTTCAAAGTAATCCCCATGAGATATTATACACTTGTGCCAACGGTTTTTCCAATCTTCGAAGCACTTCAAAAAATCATTTTTTTTTATCTTGTTCAGCTCCTCCTTCGATCCCGTCTTTATCTCGTCAAGCGAAGCGTAACGTCGTCCTTTCATGGGCCTCTTCAGTTTAGGGAACAAGAAAAAGTCACAGGGGGCCAGATCTGGCGAATACGGTGGCTGCGGCATCATTAGTGTGTTGTTTTTGGCCAAAAAGTCGCGCACAAGCAACGATGTGTGAGCAGGGGCGTTATCGTGGTGCAAAAGCCAATTTTTGTTCTTCCACAAATCCGGGCGTTTCTGGCGGATTGCTTCGCGCAAATTGCGCATAACTTGCAGGTAATATTCCTTATTGACCGTTCTACCCTGTGCAATCGAAGAAAACTGTCAGCAAAACTTTCACATTCGACCGAACTTGGCGCGCTTTTTTCGGTCTTGGTTCGTGCGGCAGCTTCCATTGAGATGATTGAGCTTTGGTTTCCACGTCGTAACCATAAACCCACGATTCGTCACCAGTTATGACCCTCTGGAGCAAATTTGGGTCGTCGCGGACAGAGTCCAACATCTCATTAGCAATGTTCATGCGATGCGATCCATTTTTTTGAATAGGTAAAAATCGAAGACGATCCAAAACACGTGCAAGCAAAGCAGCTCTCAACAATTAAGTGAACATTCAAAATGGCCGAGCTTGTCGGCATAAGTGAGAGACATGAGTACCAACATAACGCTACAAAAAAATCGAAATTCGATTATACGTAACCCGCGAGAATTCAAAATTCGCGATACTTTTTGAGCACGCCTCGTATACTCAATTATTTCATATTAATATACAATGAAAATTTTAAGGTAAAAACGAGGTAAAATATGCGTTAATTTCTACAATATTGTCGAATAAATATATAATCGAAAGAAAAATTACATTTTTGGTATTGACTTCTTAACTATATAAGGAATTCGATGTTTTATGAATAGAATATTAATTTCAATAAAGTGACGAATAATTTCTACGCCCAAGAGCACTTTTTGAATCACAATTTGATTCCTGCTACTCAAGCCGAATAATAGATTTATAATTAGTATAATCAAAGTATATAATTATTCCAAATATAAAAGTTGTTCTACAGCTTATAGGAACAAAAAGTGCTCTAAAGATATGACAAAAAAAATAAAAAAAATGTAGCAAATTAAAGTTTAAAAAAGACTCGTTGAAACCCAGTTTAACTTTTTGATTTTTGCAGTGTATTTTCTCTCTTTTATTCCGCAGAAAATGTTTAAATGCCACATAAACTTTGAACGATATACGAAAATCTTAACTGTGCGAAATTTATATTTTTCATCGGAATGTTTGCCATGCTTTTATTTCTTATTGTGTCTGTGTGTGATCATCATAATATCAGATGATATTATAACAAAATTCCAGATGTCTGTTCATTAGTTCGAAAACCTTCTATTTAATTATGAAGAAGATAAAACACAAACACACACATTTGAATAGTATTCATTATAAAGTACTTAAAACACTGCCACGCGTTTTTTTCTATATATATTTTAAATTTTCTCTTTTCTTTATGTTGAGATTGGTATTTTTTTTATTTAAAGTATTTATTTTAAAGTACGATTTATTACTTAATTCGTAGTTGAACTAAGTTTTAGCTCCGTTGGGCAAATGTTGCACTTAATCTAACGTGTGAATTGCAACAAACTAACAACATTTGTACAAAGTTGTTACACATTTGATGCCCTAGCCACGCCCATTCCCACAGACACTTGTATTTTTGGCCATATATTTTGTTATTATTTTTCTAAAATTAAACATTTTTCAATGCCGGCCTCGCCAAAGCGCCAAATGTTATTGAAGCAACGCAGGAGAAACTACAAATTCTATTTACTGTCATCATCGTGCCTCTCTAATACAACACACATCTAGCCACACACACACACATGTGTGTGTGTGTATCTGTATCTAGTTTGTGAGTTTCGTCTATAGCTGTACTGTGACGTCATGGGCTTTATGGTCGCAGCCTTTTTGTTTTCAGCAAAATACTTCGATGGAAACATGAAAATCTTTTAAATATATATATGTATATCTCTCCCTCTCTGAACCATACAAATATATGCCCATGCATATTTTTGTCTATATATTCCGAAATGGGGACGCGCGTAAAAGTGTATATATATATATATATATGTAAATATATATATATATATATATATATACATACATATATTGTGTGTGTGCTTTGGCCAAGTGTTGAGCGAGTGGAAGCAATTGGCGATTTATAAAAGATCAACATTCTAATGCATGTATAAGCTGTGTGTGTGTGCGCGTGTGTGTGTGTGTGTAGTACTTGTGTGCTTGTATTGAAGGATCGTTTTGTATTGGCTCATCTGTCGAATCGAATCGAATCGAACCGCATCGAATTGAATCGTTTGGTTTGTAATAAATACGAAATACATTTGTGAACACACTTAAAGCTCAAAACTGATCTCGCATTTCTTTGCACAACTGTATGTGGGCCACAAGGTCTGTGGTTGTGTGGCATTAGTCAGATGCTACGCAGTCAAAACAATGACGCCATCCCATCCCCAACCCATACCATCGCATCCCGTTTCATTCCATTCAATGCGTCTTCTGTGATGACGCAATGGCTTACAACAAACCAGCCAAATACGAGACGCAAAACATTTTTTTTGTTGTAACTGGCTTGGAATTTCAAGTTTTCGTCGTTACACATACACATTTGTGTGTGTGTATCAATCAAAACAAACCGAACCACATTTTATGTTAATTATCATAGGATTTCCGTTCTTTTTTTTTGTTGTTTGCTCTTGCTCTTAGCGAACAATAATAAATAACAATAGGCAGCAACGCAACAGGCGCCGGTTTTTTGGTAAATGATATCATGCTCAAACTATGTATGCATATGCATGTGTATATGTGCGTATGTCTGGGACGTGCCTGGAACATACAACCAGCATGAAGAGCAGATTTTTAACCACACAAACATCATGAAAAAAGGGAAATAAATAAATAAATGCCACGAATCAAAAATTTTGATAACTGTCGAGCAAAAAAAAAAAAAAAAACAAACAGACCAAAAGAACTTCCAAATGATAAGAGTTTTTAGACATCTTATTTTTAGCAATTTTTGCACAATGTGTTTTTTTGTCGTGGTTTTTATTGCGGAATGAGATCATCGCCAATAGTTGTATATTGTTTATGACCTACTCTCAATGAACCCCAGGAAATCCTTGTGTGTTCCATTAATGAGACACGCCCTGGAATTCAACACTGTTTTCAAAATGTAGCTATTTTGCATGCGTTGAGTGACAACAAAACGTGCGGATTTTGAACTTTAAGATATGCTCACACACACACACACACACACACACACAAAAGCACACGTATAAATATGTAAATGTGTGTGTGCGTAGAAAATAATATGAGATCGCTGCTGGGTGGTTGTGGCTCTTACGTTTTGTATACAAGAATCGAATTCGCTGACTCTGGTCACTCTTGGATATTGTATTGAAAATTCGATTTTTGCAGTGCGTTTGGATTGCGAGCTGTTGCTTCAACTGCGTGTCTTTGCGCGCGTACGTTCAAAACGAAACTGAAACTGCAAAAGTATTTTCAGTTTCGTTTACATCTTTTGCTATTGCCAGCTGGCCGGTTCGAGGGCAGCGACGCGGTGTCAACGCACACGCCCGCAGCGCGCCGACATACAACAACAACAAAACAAGAAGCGAGTAAGCAACCGAAAAGCACAACAACTTGTTGTACTGCGGGCAACTCATTCACTCAGTCAGCGAGCGAGACGATGACGACCATGACGTCATGATGTCACAAAATAGAAAACAAAACAAAACAAACTTCATGCTACGAACAGCGAATAGCGATGAGCAAAAACAATAACAGCAACAACAGTAAGAACAAAACAAAAAGAGCACCAATGTCGCGCGCTTTTATAGTTTTATTATTGTTGTTAGGAGTGCAGTTAGCCTTAACACACCCCCGGCACGCATATGCCATTGTAACAGTTAATTGTTTTTCGACATTTCTTCTCCAATGCGCAAGAGCGAGCGCAAATTCGCTGCTGCTGCTGCACAGCGCTATCAATTGTTCTGATTCACTAAGATTGCAAAAGTGGGAGAGAGTGAGAGTGAATGAGTGAGAGCGCAGGCGATTGAGGTGCCTATGAGTAATGCAAAATAACAAGATATGAGCTTATATGTATATGTACGTGTGTATTTGAATTAACTGCACTGCTGTCGCCGAGAACACGAAAACATGAATATGAATGAATCGTCAGTTTGCTCGATCATTAAATACCCTTACCCAAAAAGTATAGAATCAAAAACAAAGAATTATTTATGTAGATATAGAGCAACCCACACATAGGTGGTAGATGTATTTACCTATGCGTAACGCATCTGATGCTAAGACCGTAATACTCTGCAGGCGTAGGGTATTCAACTTCGCAAAAATAAATATACACTCACAAATGAATGCATAACGTTTTATTTTTGTTGTTGTTTGTTTAGTTATCAATGCGATTTAACGTTTTTAAGTACGCTGACACACACATCTGATTCAGTCATTCGTTTTGCCTTCAGGCAAAGTTGTTAATATACAAATTATGAGCTGGTTGTAAGTTATAAGTATATTAATTACAAATGCCAATCATATTGTATTCATGTTCAAAAATAGCATCGAAAATGCTTTTGAGCGTTGCCTACTTTAAGGAGTGAAAGCAGTCTCACATAATATGTATACTTATATATATACGACGTGTGTTCAAAAAGTATCGCGAATTTTGAATTTTCGCGGGTTACGTATAATCGAATTTCGATTTTTTTTGTAGCGTTATGTTGGTACTTATGTCTCTCACTTATGCCGACAAGCTCGGCCATTTCGAATGTTCACTTAATTGTTGACAGCTGCTTTTCTTGCACGTGTTTTGGATCGTTTTCGATTTTTACCTATTCAAAAAAATGGATCAAAGAACCTGTATCAAATTTTGTGTGAAAATCGAAATTAAGTGCGCGGATGCATTCCGAATGTTGATTGTGGCATACGGAGAAGCTACCTTGGACCGAAGCAACGTTTATCGGTGGTACAAAATGTTCTCAGAAGGCCGAGAAGATGTGAACGACGAAGAGCGTGCCGGACGCCCGAGCACTTCAACAACAGACGAAAAAATTAATGGAGTGGAGAAAATGGTATTGGCCAATCGTCGAATCACCGTTAGAGAAGTTGCTGAGGAGCTAGACATATCGATTGGCTCATGCCATTCGATTTTTATCAATGATTTGGGCATGAGACGGGTCGCCGCGAAATTCGTACCAAAATTGCTCAATTGCGACCAAAAACAGCATCGCATGAACATTGCTAATGAGATGTTGGACTCTGTCCGCGACGACCCAAATTTGCTCCAGAGGGTCATAACTGGTGACGAATCGTGGGTTTATGGTTACGACGTGGAAGCCAAAGCTCAATCATCTCAATGGAAGCTGCCGCACGAACCAAGACCGAAAAAAGCGCGCCAAGTTCGGTCGAATGTGAAAGTTTTGCTGACAGTTTTCTTCGATTGCAGGGGCGTGGTGCATCATGAGTTCTTTCCACAGGGTAGAACGGTCAATAAGGAATATTACCTGCAAGTTATGCGCAATTTGCGCGAAGCAATCCGCCAGAAACGCCCGGATTTGTGGAAGAACAAAAATTGGCTTTTGCACCACGATAACGCCCCTGCTCACACATCGTTGCTTGTGCGCGACTTTTTGGCCAAAAACAACACACTAATGATGCCGCGGCCACCGTATTCCCCAGATCTGGCCCCCTGTGACTTTTTCTTGTTCCCTAAACTGAAGAGGCCCATGAAAGGACGACGTTACGCTACGCTTGACGAGATAAAGACGGGATCGAAGGAGGAGCTGAACAAGATAAAAAAAAAATGATATTTTGAAGTGCTTCGAAGATTGGAAAAACCGTTGGCACAAGTGTATAATATCTCATGGGGATTAGCTTGAAGGGGACAAAATAGATATTCATGAATAAATCAATAATATCTGAAAAAACACAAAATTCGCGATACTTTTTGAACACACCTCGTATATATATATATATATGTTTGTGTGTGTGGAACACATTTGAATCGTGAGTACCGTTAAAGTATGAATCAGATTTGTATATACACATCAGCAGCAACGTATTCGACAATCGGTTAAAGATCAAGATCAAGCAAGTTTTTCCATTTTCATAATAATAATAATAATGAATCAAGACAAACTTTGTATGTGGTACGAGTAGCTGTAGGAAATAGTATTCAAATATAGCTTCGGCGAGAGTTTTTGAATATCGAATATGTATTTTACGATTCTGTTATCAAAACTAATTGAAATAGAATTTGAATTAAACTGCAATTTACACTTTTTACTTTAAGCCTAAAGCAACAAAAAAAACTTTGAAATTTCCAAGTGAAAACCAATGAGGAATATTGTATTCCACATTGAAAGCGATGCTTCAAGTTTAAAACCCTAAACGAATTTCAAATACATATGTAAAAATATTCCAGTTCCGATTGACATTAGTTTATTTTCATTCATATATATATATGTGAGATAGTGCTGGGGTTTATAAAACATGTTTTTTGAATGATATTCTATAAGATGACCGCAATGCATCTGGTTATCGATTGGAATTTGGCCATAAAATGAGTTGGTGAGTGTGTGTGTGTTTTACTTAATCCTCAGCAACGGATTGAAATTAAGGCTAATGAACCGTTAAATGTGTATGCTTGTGTGTGCCACTCTATATCTCTCTCCCTCTCTTTCTGTGTGTGTTCATTTCGTTCTTTCTATTCCGTTTTGTTTTGCTTTTGTTTTTTTCTCTTATCGAACTTTAGTTCAACTAGATATTATCGAGAAACATTTTAATAAGGAAACATTGAATTTTGCTTGGTTAGCAGCAGCAGCTCTTAACCCATGAAGAACAGTAGTAGATAACGGTTTGTAGTTGGTTAAACGCTAAATATATATCGTTATGTATATGTGTATGTATATATATATATATATATGTATATACATATATGTATATACATATATATATATATTCTTCCGTTCGGAATCGAACAACTTTGTTTGCTGTCCTGCTCTAATTCGTATTTTTGTTTCTATGTATTGTTTATGTATGTTTTTTGTTGGTAATTTTGTATATATTTTGATGTAGTTTTATGTTGTTGGTGTCGCTGCTGCTGGTTTTCTTGTTGTTTCTTTTGTTTACTTCACATCTTAATCGAGTCCATCGTCAACGTAGTCCGACGATTCCTTCTTGGCCTTTGGTTCGCTGCTGTTGGGTGGCTTGGCGCTGCCGTCGGCGTCGCAGGAGGCACCAGCATCGTTGCCAGCGCCGCCACCCTTTGGAACGCCGCCGGCGAAACAGGCCGGGAAGCTGCCGGGGAAGCACTTCTTGATTGCATTGCCTATCTTCGGATTCGAGATATATTTGGAAATGTTGGCCGAATTGGCCATTATATCCCGCGCCGCAGCAGCCACTTCGGGATCCTTTATATTGGATATTATAAAGTCCATATCAAAACCGGAGAAGGGGTCGTCGACAGCACCTGGAAATTCGCCGCCAGCAGCAGCAGGTTGGTCCTCCTGCTCTTTGCCCGCCTTGCACTGTCCACTCCGACGATCCTTCATTTTGCGCTCAGCCTGTTTGCGCTCCAACTTGATGCGATGCTGTTCGATCTTCTTGGCATTGGGAGTGACCTCGCGCAGCCACTCGTCGGCCTCCTCATCAAAATCGAGCTTGCACGCCTGCCGCAAATCCTTTGCCGCCTCCTCGAACTGTCCGAGCAGACGATGGGCACGTCCACGAAACTTGTAGGCCGCCGCCGAATCACAGTTCAGCTCGAGTGCCTTGTCACAGTCGCGTATGCAGGCATTCGGCTTTTTTAGCTTGAGGAACGCCTGGCCGCGCTTCGCATGGAACAGTGCATTGCCCGGATTCAGTTCAATAGCCTTCGTATAGAAGCCGATGGCCTCATCGAATTTCTGTTCGCTATATGCGCCGGCTGCCTGGGCACGCAAATCGCCAGCCTGATCGATTTCCTCGTCGGTGGGTGTCTTATCTGAATCGCCCATTGGCTGGGCGGGATCGCTGTCGGCTTCAATAACGCCTGCGACAAACAACAGCAAATTGTGAGGTTAGAACACGTGAATTTTTCACTTGTTTGTTTTTTATATATTTTTTTTATTTTTCGATTTACCTTCCATATCCAATTCGACATCGGACTCTGGCTCGGAGGTGCTTTCATCTTCAGCGCTTGGTGCCGGCTTTTCATTCTTGCCGGCATCGCCGCCAAAGGGGCATTTGCTATAGCAAAAAAAAAAAAAAATGAAATGGAAAAGAAAATGTAACGCACACACACTCGCTACACATTCGCCACACACACACACTTACCCAGTTTCCGGTTTGCAATCACCGTCGGGCACTTCGCCACCGAATTTCTCGATGAACTCCTTCATATACAGCATTTCGGGCGTATTCAGAATCGTCGGATTTGAATTGACAAAATCAATGAAGCTCTTAAACTTGAGTACATATTCGTTTTTCATTGCCTCTGCCATTTTTTCTTTCTTCTTTTTTGCTATCGATTATGTATATGTATATATATAGCACTATTCTTAGTTAAATATGTGTGTGAAATTTGTCTCGCATAAAATGCTGAAACTAAAATTTTTCCTTTTCTTCTCCAGTAGTCAGTGTGACCGTTTATTCGAAACAACTTGATGGCAACTGCTTTTGTTATCGAGCTCCATTTTGAGTATTATATGTTGTTCATGCAATATATCGATAGTTGCATACGCGAGGCGGTTGGTCTAAGAGTGCCCATCCCCATGCGAAATACACAAAGCAGAAGTGAAAAAAGAAAATAGCGCACCAAAAAAAAAAACTAAACTAGAATATAAATATAAATACAAATTTCAATTCATAGTTGAACTAGCGAGATTTTCACATTTGAAGAAACCAAAACTGCCGCAGCAATAAAGGGTGGGAAATCAAGCCAAAGTGCATCGAAGACGCAGCGCGTTAAAAATAAACCAATAAAAGCCATACAAAATGGCCACCAGCGAGATTTCCAGCTCCAACGAGCGGCATTATTATGCCAAGCTGGAGGCAATCAAGGATATCAGGGACAAGACACTGGCGCTGGAGAAGCTCAAGGTGCGCATCATCAAGGAGGTGAAGTTGAGCGACGACGAGGAGAAGTGCCTCGATGAATACCGCAAAGAAATGGAGCATCTGCTCGAGGAGAAGATGTCGCACGTGGAAGAGCTACGCCAGATCCATGCCGACATCAACGACATGGAGAACATCATCAAGCAGACGAAGGAGAATCAGACACGCTCCTTCGACATGGCCAATCGGGTCTACGAGGAATATCTCGCCCTCAAATATCAAATCGATCACATGCGTCGCGACTATCTCGGATTGAGTCCGTTGCGTGACCTGCACGAGGAGGAGGGCAGCCCCATTTCGAAGGATCGTTTCCAGACCAATTTTCTCAAAGTTGCCGCCCAATCGGCGGCAGCGGCAGCAGCCGCCGCAGCAGCAGCTGCTGCCGGCGGCGCACAGCCCACATCCTTGGCCCGTCCGCATGCCCGTCATCCGCTGATGGCAGAGGCAACGGTCACCGCCATGCCACCAAATGCAGCCGGTGGCGCTGGCGGCATGGCCGGCACGGGCAGCGGCGGCCAGACGATGCCAAGCGGCGGTGGTGGTGGCGTTGGTGGTGCCGGTGGCGGTGGTCCTGGTCATGCCTTCATGCCGCCGGCACCGCCGGGCGGAGCTGGCAGTGTTGCTGCTGCTGCTGCTGCGGTGGCTGCAGCGCGTCTGGGCAAGAGCGATTTCTCGGCACCGCCGCCGCCGCCGCCAAGCACAAATCGCTTGCAGCAATCGCCATCGATTGGGATTGGACATCATCCGTCGTTTCGCTCCGATTTCAATGTGAATCTGCGTCAACAGCCACCGCCGATGAAGTCCTGTTTGTCCTGCCACCAGCAGATCCATCGTAATGCTCCCATTTGTCCCCTTTGCAAGGCAAAGTCGCGTTCCCGCAATCCCAAGAAGCCCAAAAAGAAGAACAACTAATCACACAACACCCAACAATTCTCTCAGTGTAAATGTTTAAGCATGTTTCATTTAAGTCACATTTTTGCCACCCTTTTTTTTGGTTTCTTACATATTTATTTATTATTCATGTTATTATTAACCCAACGAAAGTATTACATTTTGTCTCACATTAACCATTAGCGTGTAAGCTTCAGCTAATTATTATATTAATAATAATAATAATAGTAATAATAATATTGTTCTCATCTTTTCTGTCATCTATGCAAGTTTTTTTGTTCTATCAGTTTAAGTTAATGTTCTACATTTAAGCCTAAATAAGTCCATATATCGTGTGTCAAATTATGTCTAATTACCTTTTTAATATGTACGCGTAAGCATTCAAATAGTGAATCAATAATAACAACATTTTTTCCAATTATTTGTCTTTAACTCATAAATCATAAATCACAAATAATGTTTGAAAATTGCAGATTTAAAGTATGGAAAATTGATGAGCGCCAAAACGATCGCGAATCATTTTCAAATAAACTCAACGGATATGGTAACTCCGATCGATGTGTCATCGTTTTGCAGCACTTTAACTGGCATTTTACAATACTATGTGCGCTAAGCCTGCCAGACTTGATCACAGTTTAACAGCGCGAACCGGTGTGGCTCAAATAACACTGAAATAACTTTTTCATTCGAATTTCACCAGATCATCTGGTTGGCTGCAAGTGGCACAGGTGGCATAAAACGAAACAGAGCAGAGCAAAGCCAAACATTCTTTTTGTGCAATTGCAATCAACATTGTCGAATATCAGTAAGTTCAAAAACGAAACAACATTTTAATGTTCAAATGCAGCTGTCAAAACATAGACTTTGTTTTCTTTCTTGGTTTGTTTGCTGTTGCTGTTGTTGTTGTTGCGGCATGTAAAGAATACGTGAAAAGAGAAAGTTTCTGAAACGCGGTCGACTGAATCAACTCGACTCATTTACTTAACTTTTTACTCAAAAAGGGCAGCAGAGACAACAACAGCTCAGTAGTTTTACACAAATACTAAATTCAAGTTCGGTTTGCTGCTTTAAATTCAAATTGATTAATATTTACTATCTTTTATTGACAATTGCTTCTCTCTCTCTCTCTCAATGCAACACAGGAACAACAACAGCAGCAGCACCACCACCAACTACAAGTATGGGCAATAAGATGTTGGCCGATAATACAACCGTTTCGACGGAATCCAGCAGCAGGAAACACAAAAAACTCACCCAGCCGCCCACAACTAGTAAGCTGATCGAGCAAAATGTGCTGCCAGCGAAGAAATCATTGATTATTACATATATTTTGTGGCTGGTTGGTGGCTTGTTTGGATTGCATCATTTGTATTTGCATCGCGATCGACATGCGTTCGTCTGGTGGTGTTCGCTGGGCGGCTATTTTGTTGGGTGCATCTGCGATATTTGGCTAATACCCGGATATGTGCGTGATGCCAACGAGGATCCGCGTTTCGTCAAACAGTTTGTGGCAAAGTTGCAGCTGCATCCAACGCCACCATATTCGGGCGCGCGTCTTACGGGCGAGGTAATGATTGGCTTTCTGTTTGGCCAGCTTTGTCTGTCGGCCATACCGCAAACGATTACGGCTGGCATCGATTTCACTTGGCTGCACTGGTGCATTCCGGTCTTTGTGTCGCTGGGCGTGTGGACCGTTGGCAACATTGGACGCGAGTGCGGCGTCTGGTGGCACTGCCTCCTCGGCGCTCTAGTCATCTATCCGGTTCGCTATTTGATCTATGACGAAACGTATACTCTGCTCCTGACCGCCGTCGTTTCTGCACTGATCTTCGACTCGAAGTCGAAACAGTGGCTGCGAACACCGCCACGCAGGCGTGGCACGATGGAGCGTAGCGTTCAAATTGGTGGCGCCGTTTGCATTTATATCAGCCTGTTTGGCTGTATGATCTTCTTCAATGGCACCATCACGGATGAGTATGGCAGCGAGGTGCCCATACGCGAGGCGTTGCAAAATTTCTTGGCCTCCGCCTGGTGGACGGATCTGAAGCAGGCGCTGACCGACACGCTCAACTATGCCAAGCATAACGGCTGGAGTCATGTGTGGCGCGAGATACTCGAGAGCATGGATGTCCACGGTGAGCGCAATGCGTACAAGGTGCTGGACATTAGTGCAACGGCATCGCAGGCCGAGATTACGGCTGCGTATCGGCGGCTCTCCAAGGAGCATCATCCCGACAAGGTCAAGGACGAGGCCCAGCGTGCCGCTGCCAATCAGCGTTTCATCGAAATCCAGCAGGCCTACAGCGTCCTCAGCAAAATCAAATCCAATCGCCGCCGCAAGAACAGGCAGTTCACCGAAGAAGAACCGGTTGTGCTCTAGTTCGCTTTATT
This sequence comes from Drosophila basisetae, assembly GCA_035041595.1. NCBI lineage: Eukaryota > Metazoa > Arthropoda > Insecta > Diptera > Drosophilidae > Drosophila > Drosophila basisetae. The sequence continues at coordinate 10,234,513 of JAWNLB010000174.1, read as the reverse complement.
GTCTAATCTCAGTCGTCTGCAAATTTCGTTTAAGTTTAGAGCATTATTTATTTTTTCGCCTTTTTTTACCCCTTTCCATATATTTATTTAATAAATGATTATAACAAAAGTGTTTAGATGTCGTTCATTGACAGACTAAGTTGACCAAGCGTGCTTTGTTGATCGATAACTGCCTCATTTTGCGCATATCGATTCAAATCGATATTCGATTGCAATAAAATCTACAATTTTATAGATATAATCTTGCACTTAGTACATAATATACCCCTTATTATTGATCAACTGTAAATAAATTTGATTAAGTTAGAACATCTTTTCGTATTCAGCAAACTAATAATTGCAAGTTTTTGGCGCGCGATTATTCATATTTTAATGAAAAGTAGAAGCGATGTTTTCTTTCTGCTCGAAGCACTTCTCGCTTAGAATATATTAAATATTTCTTAGATAAAAAAAACAGCTTTGATACATTATATTGAAGGAGAGTGATTTTAAAATGCAATTGGTAGAAATACTTCTAAATTTTCCACTGCGTCTTTTCTGAATTCATGTTTTAATGCTGTGCAAAGATCGTAAATAAAATTGTTGACTTGTTTAACGGATAAATGAATATTATTGGAACATATACTGGTAACTTGCTTGTAACCTCCTCCAAGGATCGGCATATAAATTTGCAGACCACGCCCACATCCACCACTAGAAATTTGAAATGCGCATATCTTCCACAATTTGTAAGCTGAAGTCACGAAGTTTTGAACGAGTTTTACTGGTAACTCGCCAAAGAGATCGATAAAAAATTGGTTGGCCACGCCCACTCCGCCTCCCTAAGCCGATACACCTATTTGTCGATAAGACCATATTTCGCACACAATTTGCAAGCTAGAGTCGCCAAATTTAAAAGATTTAACTGATATGGTTTTCTTGAATTTTCCAGCTAAATAGAGAACAACGACATAAAATATTTATATTCATTTATTTATTTTCATATTTTTCATAATATAATGAACTACTTAAAGTACTAAGCAAAAAAAAAAAAGAAAATGTATGCATTACAAGTATATTTTGTTTTTTTTTTTTGTATTTTTTTCTCATTTGTTTATATTTACGTAAAACGTTTCATCAAAACAAAAAGTATATATATATATATATATATATATATATACATATATATATATGTGTGTGTATTATTTTTTGCAACATTATTTATATGATTATAATTGCAATCGAAGGGAGGTTTTTAATAATGATTCCTCAACACAAAATTAAACATTTTTCAAATATTTTTTTTTTTTTGGTTTTTTGTTTTTTGTTGCAAATATCTTTTTCATGAAAAAGAATAAAATAATTAAATAAAAAAAAACAGGAAACAATAACTCACTTAAATTTAGTTTAAAACATAATACTGAGCAAAAAATGTGTTTTTTGCATGCTATATTTTCTGCTTTTGCATTTATTACATTTGTTTTAATCGCTTGCCCTCTATTTTTTTGTGTTGGTTTTGTTGTTTTTGTTTTTGTTTTTTTCTTTTTTGTTTTCTTTTGTGTATTTAAATATTTCATTTATTTTGTTGTTATTTTCTTTTTCGACGGCTTAATAATAATTACTTTTAATATTAGTTTTCGCGGCCGGTTTTAGTTTAGAAATTTGACTATTTTGTGACTCTGTGTGTGTGTGTGTGTGTGCGTGTGTGCACGCGTGTATGTATGTGCGTGTGTGTGTGTGTGTTTAATTATCACTTTTTGTTGTTTTGTTTTATTGTTTCTTGTTGTTTTGTATATATAAGCAGCAACCAAGAAAAAAAAATTGAAAAAAATTTCTTTGTATATATATATAGATTTAATGCTAGCATTTAAAATAAAATAACAATTTAATAGGCATATTTGACACACATACTGCTACAGCATGTTGTCAGTGTGCGTGATGCATGAGTGTGTGCATGCGTGCATGTGTGCGTGCCTGTGTCTGTGTCTACTTCTGATTGACACTACATAAAGTTAAAGGCGCCCTCTGTCGTCAGTCGTTAGCACAACCAACAACACCTGTCTGCATTCAGCACGCTGACACTATATATATATCACTCTCTCTCTCTCACTGTCGCTTGTATATATGCACAAAACTAGAGTTACTTTCGCACACACTTACACTTGCACTTACACTTAACAGGCACACAGCACACACACGCACACGCACTGTATGTAGATCTATATATTTATATGTGCTTGTAAGCTTTCTGCGTTAAATTGACTTGGGGAGGGGGAATGTACTAAGTACTACGACAACTACAACGACAAAAGTTCGGACGCATCGCCGATAGACCGACGAGAATATCTACGCGCCTGCGGCTATGCAACAGCTTTTATTTGCATTTTGTGTTTTTTGTTTTTCTATTTTTTTCTATTTGTTTTTTTGTGTTTTTTTTTTATAATTTGCTCTTACATATGTATGTGTGTGTGTGTTTGTGTGTGTGTGTTGTGTATGGGAGTGCTCTGCTTTATGTGGGCGTGTAGGTTAACAGAGCTGTTAACGGCTAACTGGCAACCGATAACAGTTAGCGGTTAACAGCGCAGCTGCTGCAGCCGCAACGACGCGTCGTCGTCGGCAAAAATAAACAAAATGAACGTACAACAATTAACAAAATACGATTATTACAGGCGCGTGACTACAATATCTTCTTCGAGATCGTCCAACTCATCATCGGTCTCCTCGACGCCGTCGCCAAACGCGTTTGCCTGTGCGGCGGCTGCAGCAGCAGCCGCAGCGGCAGCTGCCTCCTTCTCCTTCTCGGCGGCCTCGAGTTTCTCCTGCTTCTTCATCTTGCGTTGCTGCAAAAAGTGAATACGAAAAATAACCGTTAACAGAGTATTACAAAAATGACTGCTTCTACATTAATAAGGAATAAAATTTAAATCTGATTAATTGGATAAAACTGGATTCCTCGCAACTTTCTGAGATTATCAAATATTATTTATTATTGCTAAAATTGCAATTGAAAGAATTAAGAAACAATTACTGACCCTAATTTATAAGGAATTGTTCGAATAGGAAAAATCATTCAGGTTGCAAAGCAAAAGAGAAGAAATGAAAAAAACTAGTTTAATTTAATAACGAAAGCAAAAAAGAAAGTTTAAAACAAAATATACTTGAATTCAAGAGCTATTTTCCAACAGGCTGTTTTGAATTTTATTCTCATTTCGGAGATCTTAAGTTAAGTGTTCATTTCGTGTCATATTCAGTTAAGAGGATTGGATGGTTGGCTTACCTTCTTCCTGTAGAGAATCTCGACGACGACGTAACCAATGCAGCCCAGCGTCAGCACAGCCAACAGAATGTAGAGCTTCATCCGGGTGCAGAGCGTTGTGGCATAGGCATAGGCGATGACGAAGCCAGCGGACTCCCAGAGGCGATAGTTGGAGAAGGCGGCCTCCTTGTTGCGTCGGAAGAGCAGGCCATAGAGGCCGTTGATCTGTGTCTGCCACACGGCATCCCCAACGCCCCACAGTCCGGACATGGCATAGAAGATGAGCGGATTGTCGGGATTGGGTCGCCAGAAGAGCATCACAGAGATGAGCGTGAAATGGACAACGCCGCCCAGCACAATGATCGGCAGGCGTCCAATGTACTTCATTACCGAGCCAAACAGTATGGAGCAGAGAGCGTTAACCACCCCAAAGCAGATCATGACGAAGCCAATCTGATGGACGCCCAACGCACAGGCGACATACGCCTGGGTGAAGTCGGCGCCAATGAAGGCCTGCTCCATGCCAATGAATATGGTGATGGGTATTAGCAGCTGCAGATTGGGTTTCTTCATCTGGCGGAATGTCGCCGATAGCAATTGCAATCCGGATAGCTCCGCTGCCGAATTGGAGCCCTTGCGCTTCTCACCGTAACGCTTCAGCGGATCGAGAAAGAAGGCGATGATGCAAACGGCTGCCACAATGCACATCAGATAAATCATCGAGATCTCAAAGATTTCATCCTCTGGCGGTCGCTCCAAATTGCCATGACCACCGGTGCCGGTGGTGCAGAAATTGGCGCCGCACAACAGCAAATCCTCCTCAGTGATTGTGGCATTGGGGCTGCTGGTACCGCCATGGGCGCTGTTCGACAGAACTGTTTATAACAAAAAAAAAAAAAAACAAAAAAACAAAAAAGAAGAAATAGTAAGAAATGGAAGGAAGGAAGGACAATTGGTGCAAATGGTACATACCCAGGCTGGAGATGAGATTGCCCCAGAGCTCGGCGGATTGCCAGGCAAGGAAGAAGAAGCCAAAGAATCGCACAATAATGGCATCGACAGCCTGTTCAGTTATCTTAGCATATACCTGCCCGACCTGTGTCAGATATGTGGCCTTGGATGCCCACATGGGCGCCGCGCCCATACCCACAAGAATGCCAGCAGGCACCAGGGTGTAGAAGCGCGGGAACAGCTGGAAGGCAATGTACGGCGCATAGCAGAGCATGCTGCAAACGAGCGTCCATTTAACCGTCAGCTTTCGTATGATCAGCGTGGGCAGGAAGATGCAAGAGACAACCAGCGCCGCATAAATGGCACTTAGCGATACGGTGCCGAGGCCATCCTTTGAATTGATCGACGATTGCAGATTGGCCGTGCCCTAAATTTGTTAACAAAAACAAAAAAAACAAACACCAAAATAGCAAATATAAATATACATTTTATTTTAATTAAATCAAATGAGTTTGAATCCGGGAATTCCGGGGGATCCGCCGGGGGATCCGGGTTGGGTGGGGGTACTGGGTTAACTCACCTGAAACGCAGTAAACTGCACCATGAACGCTATCGAGATGATTGAGATATTCTTTAAGATGCGCCATTTCTCACCGGGATTCAGCACAACTTTCTCTCGCAGCGAGGCCGTGTCTGGCTCAAAACCAGCTTTTGGCTAAAAATACAAAAAAAAAAAAAATACAAAGAAAACAAAAAAAAAAACAAATCAATACAAAAATAAAAATAATGCAAAACACAGCGAAAATTAATTGGCAGCTCGTTAGTGATTCGAAAATCAGTTGCATGCGCCGGTGCTAAATTTAATAAAGCAATGTACTCTTTTTAAGCAATACTCTTTTTGGAACAAGTGCTAATAGCTATAATCCAATCAAGTGCAGCAGCTCGATCTCAACTGAGAAACTGATGCCACTTCTTTAGCCTTAAAGCCAATCATTTCTGATTTATTCCAGTTCAATCTTTCGTCATTATCAAAGGTGTTTCCATCTTCAAATATTGTTCTATTGCAAGTTGATTTTAATTTGATACAATCGCATAAGGGTTCTAATCTCAGAAGCTCACAGCAATAATAAATAATTATAATTTACAAAATCGCACGTTTGGTTTCTACAAAATGAAAGAGGAAAAAACTCATTTGTGGATTAGATATTTATTAATTAAGCCCATCGATGGTAATCGAATTCAAAAACAGTCTAAAGATAAGATTAACAATTCTTTTTTATGATCATCAGCATTTCTATAAGCGAAACTATAATCAAGAAAATCACGAAAATCACAAAAGCCACAAGCAAACAGATTATGTGCTTGAGAGCGTGCTTAGAATGCGATCCAATTATAATCATATATTAAATGAGCAATCAAAGAAAAAAGGGTATCTGTGATTTGGTTTGTTGCATTTCATTTGGTTTGCCATCGATGTCTTTGGCTCACACACGAATACATATGCATATGCATATATATGGCCAGCTTTAATTGATTATTTATGTGTTGGTTGGCTTTAACGCGTTTAGTTTCTAAATTTAAAAGCGGTGCCTGCAAGCAATTTCGGCGAGCGCGCGCGCATTTTGTGTGCGTTTTGTGTGCGTTTTGCGAGCGTTTTACATTGGGCATGCGCAGCGCGGCCTTTAAATGGTCATAAAAAATGCGCAAGGCACCTGCTGAAAGCTAACTGGGCACGTTCGTAGAACTGGCCAAAAAGCACAATTATTTTTATTTTTTTGTATTTATTTGTATTTTTTTGTATTTTGCATGCGTTGCCGCGAACCGCTCAGAAGGTTATCCACACCTGTGCTGCTGGTGGTGGTGGAGAGCCAACTGATTTTTGTGGACAAACGCATTTTACGTAAAGTTTTGCATTGTTGTTGATGGGAGGTACGAAACTGTAATTGACGTTTAACGGTGCACACAATACGGCCGCTGTTTCGGGTCCACGTTCCCTGGCCAATTAGGTGGGCAGCAGCAACAACAACCGCAACAACAATAACATGAGCACGCGGCAAGCGTTATGCAAGCGTGAATCGATTACTGTTTTTTTTTTTTTTTGTTTTTTTGTTATAACAATTTGGCATGTAAGTAGTTTAAATATTATCTCATAATACTCTAGGGTTCACAGCCAGCTCCTCGTGCGGAGGCGAGTCGATGCATTGACGTGTCGATCTCGTTTTGTTTTGTTTGTTTGCAAATGCCAAAGTAGAAAAACCAAATATAAATATATACGAGATATATATATAAATATATATATTTAAAATCACAACAACAAGAATATATTTTAGAAAAAATCCCCGAGCTTATCAATAAAACACAAAATTGAAACGCTTAACGAGTGCCAAAAAAAAAAAAAAACAATAAAAAAAACAAAAGAAACAAAAGCAGAAGATCTATGCACATTAAAACTGCATGATAATTGTGTCTAAACACTTAAAATTTTGACTGCTGCTCTTATTGTGATTATTTCGTATTTTGTTTTATATTGTTTTCAGTGCTGCTGCTGCTGGTTAACAGCAATAAAAATTGCATTTGTTTGTTGTTTGTTGCTACTAAACGAAACAAAAATCAAGTTTTGGCGATCAGCGAATAATTACATATATGACCAACAACAGTTATTGTAGCCACGTCAATGCATGTGCCGCAGAAAAGAAAAAAAAGACAAAAACAAAAAGATGACGCATACGCCGCAGGTGCCACAAAGGATTGCCAAGAAGTAATTTCGACAGCGAAGTACGCCCAAGTTGCAAGCAAAATTGTTGACTAAATCAAGAAATACAAATTGAATATTTACGAAAACTCCGTTGATCAATAGTTATATAACCTAATATAGCCCATAAAGTATAAAGCTATTTGCCATCAGCCTGTGGTTCTCAAACATGTAATTACAAACGGCAAAAATAAACAAAACAAAGAAAATTCAATAATGCAAAATACGCCGAAGTTTACAGACCAGCTAATCTGCTGCGATTTAAACTTTAGTAATATAATTGAGTTCTTTTTAATATTGAAATGTTTTCTAGTTTTAGCTTACTCTGAACTGCATTGAAAGGATGCAATTTTTTGTCTATCTCAATTTCGCAATATAAATAGACGTATATATATATATATGAAGTTTTTTATAATTTATAATTTAAGTGAAAATGAGTACTAGCATTAAGGCTACAAATGTTGTCAATAAGCAACTTCTTAGCTTGCTCTGATTCTTAGCAAATGCTATATGCCTGCAGATATCAATAGTAATAACAGTATTTCAAAACTCAACCACTCAATAATAATAATAATAATAATAAAAATAACAATCATAATAATCATAATAATCATCGTGTGGCAAGTGCGAAGCATGCATAAAATACGATAAAATATGACAAGGAGAGCATAGCAAAGAAGCAACAAGAAAAAAAGCAGCAGCAGCAGCAGCAACAGCAACAGGCTGCAAACCAGTTACATTTGGGACTCTGGGCACCGTAAGGGGTATATGCTAAGGCTAGGAAAATATTGTGGAGAGTGGAGAGGGGTGTGCGTGTGTGTGTGTGTGTGTGTGTGTGTGTCAAGTAGTAGTAGTAGAAGCGCTCAGAGCGCACGAGATTTGCGTTGTTTTATTTTTAAACTCAGCACGTTTCGTGTTTGCTTTTTGGTTTTCAGTCTCTCCGTCTGCCCGTCTGTCTGTCTGTCTGTCTGTCTGCCTGCCTGTCTGTCTGCCTGTCGTGTGTATGTTTGTCTGTCTGTCGTTATGTTTCTCGCCATATTTATTGCTTTTATTATTTTTTTTTTTCTTCTTTTACATATCTTTTGACTTTACATAAATTTGTATTTGTTATTGACTTTTTGGTTATTTGTTGCCGTTCTCTGGTTTCTTAATTCCAAAAAAAAAAACAACAAAAAAACAAACTGGTTTATCCATTGAGAACTCTCTGTGCAGTGTAATTGGAACTGGCCAAGAGTTGAGCACACTTGGGTGCTGTGCTGGGTGGTGTTGGCTTTACAAGACTCATTATAAATTGCCAATATTTATTAATATGAAACCTTGCCACTATCCAGCCTCTGTGCCGTGCATGTGTGTGTGTGTGTGTGCGTGTGTGCGTGTGTGTGTGCAATTTGCTGGCCTGTAACACGCAGAAACCCAATTCAAGTCCACAAACTGTGGCTCAGTTTCAATTAGGACAGGCTCATATATTTACCTGCGGCAAATGTCTGTCTGTCCGTCTTTCTGTCTGTCTGTGTGTGAGTGTGTATCTTGTTATCGTGTATTCGTATTTGGCTTTTAAGCGCTTTCTGCTGTCACATTTCTTTTTGGCCTGGCTGGCTTCGCGTGGGCTTCGAACGTTGTCACTGTTTCTGTTTCTTGAGGTGAAATTTATTTGTATGTGTTTTTTTAGGAGTGCCCAATTCACTTGATTGCCCACCCCACCCCACCCCACCCCACCCCACCACCCACCTATCCATCTCCCTCTCTCTTCCTCTCTCCATTAGCGTACGACCTCATCACTCATAATCAGCACAATATCTCGTGATAATCAGATCTATATCACATATGCATTAAATTAATGTAGACAACTGAGCTGTTTTTCAATACTTCCTTCTTTCATTTGCTTGTGAATTTGTTTTTTGTTTAATGCTTTTTTTTTAATATTGTGACGTGTGTAAATACAAAATATGATTTCTGGCCGAAGGCAAACACAGTCATTAAGAATGACGCCCGGTCTCCAAGTGTTATAATACGTTGCATTGAATTGCCTGAATCAATTTCATAATTCTATTATACATGTATTCTATCTAGGAATTTTGATTGGTTTTTTTTTCTTTTTCCTTTAACCAAATGCTGTTCTATGTGAACCAGTCTTCCAGCTGAGGAATTTTCAGAAAACTTGATTTCAACACGAGTACATTCCAAATAAATATGGATAAGCTTCAGTCATGATAATTTTGTTTGAAAACTTGTTTCCACCACAGCACACAATAATACTAATAATAATAATAATAATAACTATGCAATTGATATGAGTACATTCATCCATAGGTCTCTCTCTATGTGTGTGTGTATGTAAGTATGTATGCATGTATGTACGTACATCACTATCCGTTGACTGAAGACATTAGGTCAAGCGGTGCATTCGATTTGGGTCAGTTAACTTCCAATTATAATAAGTAACTTGAAAGGTCTTTGGGGTTCGTTAATTTCGACGTAAAGACTGATTATCTCTTCTTCTTCTTCTGCTTGTTGCCCACAAATAACTCTTTAATTCGCTGTTATTTAATTATTGACATTATCGGTCATTAGGTTCAAGCTATCTGCTTTTTGAGCCCGCATCTTCGATGTTTTTCTCAAGTGTTTTTATTGGTAGACAGTTGAAGAATACGTACAGAATTCAAATATATTGGAGTTGATGCTGATCAAGAGTATATATAATCTTACTGCACTTTACTAAAAAAGTACGCAGAGCTAGCGATCTCTTACAGATATTCCTTTGAATACGCCCAAATGTGGCTAGTGCAAGACTCACCTTGACGGGCTCATCGTTCTCAAAGCCGCCGTTAGTAAAACCAGTCATTTTGCTGGCCTTTTCAGTACTGCTGCTTCTGTGTTTTTGTTCTTGTTCAGTTGCTTAGTTTTCCAATTTCTTGTCCGATAGAATTGGGTAAAGTTGCCGTCTTAATCAATTAGTCTAGTTAAATGTTTGCTGTAATGAGAAACAAGAGAGAGAAAATGTTGTTGAATATAATCCAATACATGACTATAAAACAATTTCGCGCACAAAACCAAACAAAACGGGGGGAAAAGAAACAACAACAATAAAAATGAAAAAATCACGTGTTTTTGCAAAATTAAATTGTACGAGTGTTGTTCAAAACAAAGATCCATCAACGAGATGGGCAATAATAATAACAAAAGCACGAGCTACTACTAGCAGAGACAGCTGATATATATATATATATATATATATATATATATACATATATATGTAGCTATTTATATGTATAGTGGCGCATGGCATGTGAATTCCTCTGAGCAGAACAATGCTAATAATAATATAATATTAAGCATTATTATAACCAACAACAACAACAAAAACACTAAAGAGAATTTCGTTATTGGAATGGCAACCATAATTGTTAGGAAATTTCATAGACAAAATGATTTAATTTGATTGGATTTGTTGGATTTGTTGGATTTGATGTTGAGTGCAGTATGGACAGACAGACTGTCAACTGTGACGATCAATTGTCCCATCTCTATCAGTATATGTGTATATAAATTTCATTTAATTTTCGGTTCGAACAATCAAAATCAGAGAGTGTGAAAATATCAACAAAAACCTTCCCGTTTGCCGGCGAATTGCCAATTCGCCAATTATGTACTGTTAAGTCTCTTTTGAATTTTATTATCTATCGTAAATCGTATATGTCTCGACTTTTTAATGTTGAATATATCTACGTTAGGGGATCGGAGTTACCTGTCACATACATTTCCAAAAAATTCATACAACAATTTGTAGCCATTTTTTATTTAATGTATGAAAATGTTATGCAGAATGCTATCATAGCATTTAGCATGAAGGCCATAATTAAAGTGATGATAGTATTCCAACCAGGAACTATATGACCATGGAGGGCCAGTAAATAAATTCAATTAATATCATTTGATGATGCAAGTTCTCTACGAACATTGTTGAAGTACACCGACTTCAATGACGTATGTCTTATGTGATTATTATGATTTGTTGCTTAAAACATAAACTAGATTTTATGTTCCCATCATTTGGATATGAAATGAAGTCATTGTTGTAGTTGTAGTAATGTTGTAATTAGCTACTGGTCGCAACAGTTCAACTAAATGTTTCCTGATTGTTGTGCTTGTTCGTGTTATTGTTTTCCGTCTGTCTTCGGTTTGCCATAGGTAAAGGTAGATAGGGCAGATGGACAGGTACTGGTACAGGTAGAGGTAGAGGTAGAAGTACAACATCAATTAATTGCATATTAGTACTTTACATCCACAATTATTCACAACTCTGCCTATCGCTCCAATGAAGCGATAAAAGACGAGCTAGCGCTAAATTGGACAAACACGCCGAAGACAAACAACAATTTGTCATAGATATGATTCTGACAATGAAATAAAAATCAAAAAATTACATCATAAAAACTCAAAAGTAGACACTAACGAAGATCAGCATAATTATTATTGTTATATTTTTTTTCCCAAGGAGGATTGATGAGATTGGATACAAAATTTAATACGGGTACAATAAATATGAAGATATGTTTTTTGTTGCGTTTGCTGCATTGTTAAAATATACAGGTTTTTCCAAAACTTTATTTTTCAGACACACACAAAGACAGAGAGAGAGAGAGAGAGAGAGAGAGAGAGAGAGAGAAGGAGATAATGAGAGTGAGCGAATTGGGGATTAACTGAAATTTAAATCAACATCCTAACTTCATTTTTAGCACTCTTGCAACATGTGAGGTGGCATGCTCAAATGTTAAGCTTAGTTCGCACATGCCACATATATATATATATATATATATGTATTTATATATTATATATATATATTATTTACGAGTCTATATACTATTTGGAGCGAGCATGTGAACTGAGCTTTATTTGGGTATTATGCGATTAATTCAACTCCGTTTTTGAAAATGTCAACTTAGCTGTGTCTGTAATGATGGTTACAGAGAAATGCAGACCGTGATCCTGTGGCCAAGTTGCTTGCTGTTAGCTAGCTGTGAAATACGTATAACTGTTATAAGATTATTGGATGGCATGAGACAGCCTTCGGGCTGTGCGACTACCAATTCTTAAACGGAATAGGCTCAGACTGAACGGGGTTGCATACAAGTTAGTTGAGGTTGCGAGCGAGCAGGTGGGGCAAGTTAAGTTAACTACTACTAATTTTGAAGTGAGCGGCGTTATAAACGCTTACGGGCACGAATTTGAAGCTAAAGCTGAAGCTGAAGCTGGCACAGCCTCAGTTTGAGTTTATTTTGTATTTGGTTTTTGCGCATTGTAAATAGCGTGCGAAAATATAGCATATAATAATAAAAATGAATGAAAACGGGCTATTTATAAAATACAACATGCCACAACAAGAAGAGCTTGCTACACAACAATAACAACATATCATAATAATGACAATAAGGATGATTATAATGATGCTGACGTCAGTCGAGTCAATCAAGATGAGGCAACATTGAGCAATTGTTTTTGGTACCACGCACCACAAACTTTACCTCAAATTAACGAGAATTTTGTTTATTCATTTTATTTCTATATCTATATCTATATATATACTCGTATATATATATATCAATTTTTTTTGGTGCACGTGCTTGTGTCAAATATGTGTGGGCTTCTGCAATTGGCATTTTCATTTCTAGTATTTAATTGTTTTAATGCTTTTCCTCTGCGTTTGCAGAGTACAAACTACTGTGGCAAGTAAGTACAGATCATTTTGCAGCTCGCTGTCAATTAATTATAGGGCGAACTACACAAAGTGCTAAACAGTTAATTTGTATTTCAATAGCAGCCAGTCATCGATATGTGTATCTAAATTATATATATTTATTTTATATGTATCGCTAGGAATATCACAATTCAATTGACCGCTGCCAGAAATGGTACAATTATGGCCCATTTTCTTCATTTGTGCATGATATTTTTAATATTTTTATTCTTTGATTAATAGCCGTAGCGTGTGGGCGACGCTTTCTGCTACTGCTTGCCTATTATTATTATTATTATTTTTACTATTATTCTATTTATTTATTTGTTTTTTTTGTTTTTTTGGTCAGACACGCGCCTCGGCCACATACAACAACAATAACGGCATTATTATTAATTGTGAGCAACAAAAAATTACTATTCTAAGTACACAACACATTTACATTTTTAAATTATTAAGCTGCATGCTTAGATTGCAACACATTTGTTCATATTTTGTGGTTTCAATCGTTGATTTTTGCATCAAATTAGTCACTTTACAATTTGTCTTTTGGCCATTTTTGAGCGCGCCCAATTACAAACCACAAAAAGATAGGTAAAAAAAATAAATAAATACGAAAATATGCAAAAACATCGCACACAGCACACAGAGCGTATATATATATATATATATATATAAGCGATGTATACACGATTAATCTGCATTATACGTGTGCACACACAATATAGATTGGGCCTTAAGTGGCCATGTTTTGGCATGTGCCAGAAACTCGTGTACAACGAAATACGAAATCAAAATAAAATTACAACTACCAAAAGCAAAAGTTTTTAGTTTCGTTGACTGCCAAAACGAGGCTGACGCTGCCCTTTTCAACAATAAGTGGGCACTTGGTGAACGGACAAGCTTTAGCCGGCCTTTCGAAAAAAACTAAAATAAAACTAAAGTAAATGAAAATAAAAAAAAACTAACAACTCTACAAAACATACCCTCATTGAGAGGCTTATGTTAAACAAGTTGTACACTCATTCCAAATACTCTTCCTTTACTTTGATATTCATTTATCTTGTAACGACTATTTAAATGTTGTTTTCTTTTTATATACACAAAACCAAAATTCACAATTTGGAAACAAATTTATCACAGCTTAATTCTTACATTATTTGGAAATGGAAAATGTGATTACATTTTGTGAATGCAATTTATGTAGTTAAAGCAATTTAGGCAGTGCAACAAATGCAAATCGAATTGAAGTATTTTTTTTAAAACCAAAAAATAAATTCCAAGTTCAGCAAACAATTAATTTTCTTTTTATGCAAACATTTTTTTTTTTTTTTGTAAGCTTTAAGATCACAAGTCATTATTTGTTGCACATAAATTGTAGGTTTAGTTAGATTAGTTTAGTTTTAAGAGTAATCAAGTTTCGTTGCAATACTGTTTGTTGTTGCTGTTGGTTGCTTTTTGGTTGGCACTGTGCTTTTGCCATGCATTCAAGTTTGCCGAGCGCTTTATTAAGTTTCTTCTTTGGCTCTCTTGCATAGATTTACTTTTTTTTTTTTTTTTTGCTTTTGTATAGTTTAGTTTATTTTTTAAATTTCTGTTTCAGTTTTTATGCTTTTATTGTTATTTCTGCTTGAGTGTTGGTTGTTGATGATAACTGTCTTTCTTCTTATTACTTCATTTAAATTTTAGCACTTGTATGGAGGAGAAGGATCACTCACACAATCACTGAAAAAACAATGGTCCTGTTTCTGGAACTCTGCCGCGGCCAAGTGTCTGACTGGCTGCCTGTCGCACAATGCAATGCCAAGAAACGGCGACAACGTGCGAATTTTAAACGAAAAACACTTTCTAGCTAATTGGAGTGATTAGTGGCCGGCGTCGCAGCCGGCGTTAACGCAGCTGCTGCTGCTGCTGCTGCTGCTGGTGCTGCTGGTGCTGCTGTTGGCGTAATCGTAACACGGCTCGGTCCAAGAGTTAAATGGACAAAGTTATCTATCTATAGTTATCTGGAATATCAAGTGTGAATAATAGCAGCTAACTGTAAATAATCAGGGAGCGAATTTGGTAACAAGCTCTGCTCGGCCCTGAATCGCTTGCCAATTTGTGGGCTCAATACACTAAAAAGATTACACGGATACGCAAAGCATCGAAGTATCGATAAGAAGAAGAAAAATTAACAGAAAAAAAAAACAACGCGGCTCTTTTGAATTTGTCTCCATGACACTAGAATAAGCGCAAACTCTCCGCACTGTGCTGAACAATTTGGTCTGGGCGTGTGCCGGCCAATAAGTGTGTACACTTGCAGAAAAACTACCTATAGAATTCACTTTTCAACCAAAGGTTGACTAGCATTATTAATAGATTGTAGTTGATGGAGAAATTGGCCAAATTGGCCAAATTGTATTTAATTTCTTTCCATCTTCTTCCAGCTGAGTAGCTTAAAAATATCCCAGATAAATTAAAGAACTGTAGGGATTAACTCTAGATTTCTCTGAGTGGGTTCGTATATGTTCAGTTTGGTGTTAAGCTACCCAGGCGGACGGTTCTGCCATGTAGCGATAAGATTATTAGCTGCCGTCAAAAACCCAAGTATCTAATGGCTATTTATTGTCACTGGGCAGTTGCGCGATTGTCAGCCATAAATTCTAATTAATAAACACAAGCGCGCTGCAAGCCCATAAACAATTCTTTAAACTGCCTAAACTATTAGTTATTTCCTATGCGAATTACTACAGTATTGCTACTGCATATCGT
The DNA here is from genome assembly GCA_035041595.1 of Drosophila basisetae. Classification (NCBI taxonomy): domain Eukaryota; kingdom Metazoa; phylum Arthropoda; class Insecta; order Diptera; family Drosophilidae; genus Drosophila; species Drosophila basisetae. The sequence continues at coordinate 10,219,087 of JAWNLB010000174.1, read as the reverse complement.
TAGCGAAGAAAAGTGCTGCTCATATGATGTGATACGCAACAACAGGGGAAGATCAACTATCTTGCAGGTAGCTGGTACGGTTGCTGGTCAGGCCTTATCAGGCCAATCGTGATTAGGAGCTGCGATTTGTCGCAGATCATAAATATTATGATTAACCGGTGATTGGGCTTTAGAATTTTATGGCAGACACTTGTGACTTTTATTAAAGGCGACAATCGAATTTGTTTACCATTTCGCTTTAATTGCTCGACTCATTCATAATGACTAATTGCCAAGCAAAATATATATATATATATATATTATAAATATAATTCATAGACGGCACTTCAAAGCACAAATGTCTATCCTACTGAAGAATGATAAATATTTTCAGGTATTTTCAGTGGTACAGAAGCTCTGCATAGATACTCGTTACTCGTTCTGCGTTAACGAGTTGAACAAAAATGACAGAAACTTGAATTTGCGAGTCGATCGGACAAACAGACGCACAATGTATGAGAACTATGAAGTTGTAGGGTAAGCCACTTGACTCGTATGTTCAACTGTTCAAAGGGCTCTAAAGATGTGGCCCAAAGGGGAACAGGACAACAACCCAGGAGAGAGCCAAGATCGCAATAAAACTTAGCTCGCTCACTACTCAAGTTATAAGTTTTTTTTTCTTCTTTTCTTATTTTTTATGATCAGCTGACCTAGTTATACAAAAATTGATTGGCATTGAAACTCGACAGTTTGCAGTTTTGCAAAAGCACAAAGTGAAAATGTTGGCAGTCAAAAAGTGTAAACAATCAAATTTTTTATACAAACTTTGACTGACAATGATGATGATTTGCTCGACTAGTTACGACATAATGTGGCAAGCTCGGAAATGGAAAATACTGGAAATTTCGCCTATTACTGGGCATACATACATACATACATACATATATATACATACATATATATGTCAAACTGTAAGAGTCATTGGCTGATTTGGTAGACAGCTTATCTTGTTACATAGAAACGCGCTGCTCGGTTGAAGGCCAAGGGAAACTAAATGATAAGCAAGCAATCTGAAGAGGTTCGTTTGAATCAAAGTTGAGATCTCAACAATAAAACTTTGAGTTACTTTTAATCCTTAAAAAATATGATTAGTTTTTGCTATGCGATAAATTAAAAACAACCACTTGAAAATAAATTGTCTAAAATTTCCCAAAAATGTTAACTCGATTTTTTTTTCATTTTTTGGTTTTTTATACATTTGTCTATCGATGTAGGAAAACGGAATGCAATTTTGAAATTATCAATATTTTGTATTGATTAGCAGCCTGTAATCAATTAAAGATTGACTTAATAATGAAGCGCATCGACCAAATGTAGCGCGTTCTCTGATTGCGAGGCAGGCCCAAAGTCAAAGCTATACATACATATATATATATGTGTACATATATATGTATCTTCATTTAAAAATATGGACGTGAACCCTCTACCAATTTTGATAGCGTTGTGTAGAGAGAGGGAGCATTAACTCTGGGTGCCCATCTTAAAATAGCGTTTCTCCATTTAGAGGACACAACGAGCAGCTGTTAAATGGCTATTGTCAGCAGTACTCGCAACGGATATCAATAATATACTATATACTCGTATACTATATACATAAATGTACATATATTTGTATTTATATACACATAGGTTGTTCTGTTGAGTTTCTAAATAAATATTAATTTATCTCTGACTGATGAGTGTCGCTGTTATATTTAACACTTTTCTACTTTTTTTTAGACAGTCTCGTGCACAATGTCTTCTTATCTATATGTGTGTGTGCGTGAGTGTGTGTGTGGGTGTGTGTATCTGAAGTGTACTTGAGTAGTGATTTTTGACTATTTTTAGCCAATAATTTTAGCTGCTGATTTCATTTCATTAGGAGTGCTATTTGAAATTTGAATGCGTTGCTGCTTTTGATATTTGCTGATCATTTGTTGTTCGTATTGAATTTTTAATTAAATCGACAACGGCACAACGACTGTAATCAAAGAATCGTTTCAATTAAGTATACGTATTCGTATACGTAATTATTCTCTATTTTTAACCGCCATTTCTTCATATATAAAATCGTTGATTATACAATCGAAGCAACTGCTCATAAAGTTGCAAACATTTATATGGATTGGCATTAGATAGTTACAGACAGAGCCACACAGCGAGAGAGATGGCCAATGAGAGTGCGAGAGAGAAGAAAGCTGTTGATCGTATGGCAACTCAAAGTTGAGAATCAAACAAGAAATGGAACAAAACTATTTTGATTAAACGGCAAAAGCTATTGAAAAGTTAACAACAATAAAAACTATAGTAATAAGAGATAATAAAATTTTCTGACTGATCTGATTCTAAGTAGTTGTCACGTGACAGTCGAAAGTTGAATGCGAATGCTAGCCATATTTATTGAACTCTTTTGGCTTATCGTGATAAGTTGCGAGAGATTTAGAGCTGTTCGCAGCCAATCTTTATACCAGTGAAATCAATTAATTTAAATTTGATTAAGCTTTGATTTCACCTACGCGAACGGCACGAGTGTAGCCAGTGCAATAAATGCCAATATAAAATATAATATATTTATGGCCAAGGATTATAATGGGACTGAACAAGCACACACACACTCACACACACACACACACGCAGAGTAGTTTATGGCCCGAAAGTCACGCGAAGCACTCGAAGAACGCGAACAATAAATGAAAATAGCAGTTATTTTGGGTATGAAAAAGCCGTGCTATTCGCATGAAATACAAAAATATCGCATACTTATGTATACCACATATATATGTATACCATATATGTATATCATATGTGAACTGTGCATGTGATTAATATACATATATACAAACACGTGTATAGTAAAAAAAAACCATTGTTATTAATATGATTATTGTGTGCACAGTTGCGTGTTAATTTTCTGTAATTTTCACCAGAGAATGGTTTGTTGTTATTTTTTATGTTGTTATGTTCTTGTTTTTGCTGTTGTACTTTTCAATTTGTTAACACAATGCAAATGGCTCACATCCAAAGAGCCGCCCCCGCTTGTTTCCAATTCTCAGCACTTACACGTATCTTGGCGATCAGCACAAAACTCAATGACGATCTGTGTGGATTAACTATTATTCGAGGTATTTTGGTACCTGTACTAAGTAGTTGCCGTATACGAGTATATGCCCCACTCTCCACTCTCCACTCCCCAGCACTTCACGCAGCTGGCAATGGGCATGGGCCAAATCTATTTGTGGCACAAATTGCTGCATTTATAGCCAATGGGCCACGAGCCCAATAATTAACTACAAACTGATGCCAACAGCTAATAAATGTTAATAATTAAACAATGACAACAAATATAACTGAAACAGCCACAAAAATAAACACAACCATAATACATGCATATATGTACACGTATCTTTGTATCGATAATTGTTTGGTTTGTTTAATTTGACAATTGTTATTGAATAATTGTTATGGCTGTGATTGTTGCTATTGTTGCGGTTCCTATTATTATTCGTGTCGAAGTTCAATCAACTCTTTGTCGTGCATTGACTGTGGAATTGGAGTTTTTGTTTGATATTAGTCTTAAATACAGCTAATTGATATTACCCAGATTCAAGCAGCGCAAATTACAACAAGAAATGAAAAGAATAAATAAAAAAAATGTACGATTCGATTCGAACTTGCAGATTGCATTTACAATTTACTACACTTGCTTGCTTGTCTGCAAAAACTGTAAAAATTGTGTCTAGTTCAATTCTCAATGTGTGCAATACTATAGAGATGTAAGTATGTGGCATACTCAATGATTTTTATCAACAAGGCATCAAAATAAGTACACGAAATGTTGGACAACAGCCAATAGCAGGCAGAGAGGTAGGGAGAGAGAGGGAGAGGACGACGCTGATTGCAAGTGTATACAATGTGTACGAGTATGTGTTAATGTTGTTCTAGGGCAAGTGCATTGCGCATACGCTCTGTGGGCCGAAAGATGCGCATGCAACGAAGAAAGAATAACAATAACAGGCGACAATAAAACAGAGGCAAAAGTGTTTTTGGGAGAAATGTGGGAGAAAAGGTGAATGTAGTATAACAACGATCGCACATGCCACAAACCTCCACTTGGCTCTATACATATGTATATTTGCTCAAATCACACATACGCACCGTGTGGCTGCTGTAATTTTTTCGGGGTTCTTTTTTTTTTTGTCTTGTGGTCAGTCACCGATGCTAAGATGCAGCTGAGATGCGTCTTGGCCAACTGCTTCCCACAGCGCAAACTAAACGAATGAATTTTGTTTTTGTTGCAGTTTTTAGTATTCTAGTCTATCTAGCCGTCCGTCCACCTAACTGACTGTCTGACTGTCTCTCTATCTAACACCGTACGTGTGTGTGTGTGTGTGTGTGCGTGTGTGTGTGTGTGTTTTTGTTTTTGTACTATTGCCAGACAGCGACTGCGACCGCCATCGCGGCCGAGACCGAGACCGAGACCTTCGTCGCCGATTAGAATGCAATTAGTGGCAACAGCAGCAACATCAAAATCAACAAAAACAGCAACATCAGCAACAACTATAATAATAATAATAATAATAACAATAATAATATTAACAAGACTCCACAAAAGTTCTAAGCAAACACAAAACATTGCATTGAGTTTCAATTTTAATTCCATTTATTTATTTGATGTTGTGTGACTTGTGTGCTACGATTTCGATTCGATTCAATTTGCTTGTCTTTTTTTTTTTTTTTTAATAATTTTTTTTTGTTATTATTAACTCACTGTTAGTTAATAGTAAGTTCGTTTTTTTTCTCTCTCATAATAGCTTCCGGCTTTGACGGACAGAGTTAACTTATTTGCTTTTTTTTCCTTTATTATTTGTTGTTGTTTGTTTTGGTTTTTTTTGTTTGTATTTTTATCATAATCAGCAGGCGTAATTTGAACAACAATCGTAAGAATAATTACTTATATAGCATATTATTTATGAGCAATATGAGCGAGAGCTAACGCTGTTGGGAAAACTGCGACAAGTGCGACAAGCTGCATGTTTTATAATTATTATTTTAGCCTCAGTGTTCTTTGCTTAGCCCAGTTTTTGTTATTTTTCTTCGGCTGTATTTGTTTTCTGTTCAGCTCTGTTCTCTTCGCAACATTTCGTGTTGTGTATTTTTTTGTTTGTTTTTTTTTCGCTCATCCGTCGATTAGGCAGCGCCAAGGTTCACACTTCATTTGACTTTTTGGGCTGGCGGCTTTGGCCAAAATGCTGGGCTTTGTTTGCAGAGCTGCTGTTTGCGCAGTTGGCATTTATAATAAATTTAGTTGTAGCTGTCTCTGTGATAAGTACGCACCAGTTTTGGAAGTGATTATGGTCGGGGCTCAGCAAGATCACTAATTCATTTATGATCTCATTAGCTCTTGCAAATTGCCTTGTCATGTGTGTGTATGGTGTGGCACCTGTTGTGGCTTGGATCTGTGTTTGCCTATCCGGGATTTGGAATTGCCATTTTAAGAATTGCTTTTTTTGCGTCTTAACATCATTTTTTCTCTCCATTCAATGCATATAAATCAAATTTCGATTGTCATTTTTTTCCTTCTTGTTTTTTTTGTTGTTGGTTGGTTGGTTGGATTTTTCGTCTTTGTTACGGCGTGTTCTTAAGTCGTTAATTATGGCTGGTCATTAAGTGTGTTTGCTCAGCTCGTTTTAAGGTTCGATTCCAATTGAAATCCGTTTCATTTTATTTTTCTTATTTCTTATACGAATATTTGTTGCTATTTTTCGTTTTCTGTCCTCTTATTGGGGTCTCATTTGTAACGACTGTCAATCGCCACGATGCTAATGAGGCAACCCAATAACCACAACACACCCTTATCCATACCCTGCCACCCTCTCCACCCCTACACCCACACACACACACACACACACAAATAGGTGGTAACTTTTGCCACGCTGTGTATTTGTTTGGCAGAGGCCCAATTGATGTTGCCCACGCCTCATGCACATTCAATATTAATTCAAAATCATTGTCAATTGTTTGTTCGCAAAGAAAGTACATATACATGTATATCCAAAATAATAATAACAATAATAAGATAAAAAGAATATTGTGTGCCATGAGTAATAATTTGATTTGAGGTTATGATGAACTGCATGAAATGCTAGTTAGTTCCGTTCACAATAATAATGATTTGCTTTTAAATTGATAACGCCAATTGAACCAAAATAGAATCGACAGTTTCGAATGCGAAGCACTTCAAGATTCATTCACACTATTTATCATGATATGTGAATGGCATATGTATACACATATATAATGAGTGTGCCTTCGTTCTTGTTGCTTGTTGATCTTCATGGAGAGACACAGAATTGTCTGCGGACTGACTAATAGCTTTTGATAACTGTGATGAAATGCGAAATCTTATCAGATAATTCGGTGCCCAGTGATCCTCATACCTAATGTGTATGTATGTATTTTCTGGTAGCAACATATAAACGTGGCAGTTGCCACCAACTGTGGACAGTCATGGGGCTTGGGCCTTATCGTCGTCAGCGGCAATTACTTGGCTATAAATAACAATAAAAGTTTTTGGCCGTAAATGCGGGCAGCTCTTATCATGCACATCATCAACATCATTATCATATTCATTGTCATCGTCATCGTCATCGTCATCGTCATCATAATGAGTCTTGCTTTCAGCTGTTTAACGGTGAAAGCCGCTCAACCATAGCCCTGACCCCCTGAGAGACGCAACAAGCCGCAACCAGACGCCGCCAAGACAAGTTCCCAAGATGAACCCACCCAACAGCATGCAACATGGAAAATAACCAAGTCTGGTTCATGTTCGGTTTTCCGAGCGCCTTGAATTCCATTCTAAGGTCGCGTTCGCGTTCGCATTCGCGTTTAATGTTAATTTCGTTTACAAAGAAAACAAAACAGAAAGGAAAAAAGAGTTGAATAATATAAATAATACACAAAAAAACAAAAAAAAAAACAAGTTTCCGATCAGGGCTGCTGCTGGGCACATTTGTTTTGTTATTTTTGTATTTGTTGTTTTTTTTTTGTTTGTTCATATTTCATATTGGCTTATGCAATAATGTCGGGAGAGTCCCTAAAGGGCATCGTAAGCTGCAACCAATAATGATTGCCAAAGGTGTCACCATGTTTTTTCAACAATTTCCTCATTTCGGTGGGTATATTCTAACGGCAATCAAATTCGATATTCTTTGTACGATTTGCGCTGATAAGGCTAAATGGTTTGGACATCTATTGACAGGTTTAAGTGCCCAATTCAAGTATATTAAGCTGATGCTCATATATATGCCAGTATCTCTGTCTGCTCTTCAAACTAATGCGTCATTCAATATATATTTTTTTTTAGATTTTTTTTTTGGCTATTTGACATGCAAATTAGGTGTCTGGCGTCTTTATAATTTCATTTCATTGATTTCCTTTTTTAAGACATGCTCGGCACCGATTTATAAGCTTCGATCAGGTTGTTGTTCGATGATGTTGTTTAAGACAAATATATGCGTGCCTGTCTATCGGCAACATTTTGGCTGTTAATGAAGTGATAACATGCGAGTAAACTAGCTACAACAAGAATAAGAATAAAACTCAACCGGGCCGCTCCAGTTTGAGCTGTTTTCATTACCTGCTAGCCCAGCAAGTGCGCATAAATTATTTGCAAATTGTGTTATCGGGCATGTTTCAATATTTGCGCGCTTGTTTGGCACCTGCCGTACCAAAGACACCGGAGAGACAGACAAACAGACACTGAGACATATGCGCATGCGTAGCACATGGCGTATGAGTAATAAAGCCAATCTGTCAACAGCTCATCAGCAGCAGCAGCGTAACTGGCGGCATTGTGTAAACGATTCCGATGATAACAAGCACAACAATCAGACGGAGAGACATGCAGCGAAATTATTATCAACATTTTGTTGCTGTGGATGCGACAACAGCAACAGCAACAGCAGCAACAACAGCAACAACAATGGCAATCACACGTCATCGGCCACAAACAGTTGAAAGGAGTCGTCAACGTTGTCATCATCAAGAAATTGCGCAAAATGTGCACAAAAATTAATAATAATAACAAACAATGGTAAGTAATAAAAACAACAAAAGTTATTTCAGTAAAAAGGCGAAAGTTTTCCTTTGCATAAAATATATTTAACGACAATCACAAATTACTCGAAAGAAATTTGCATACGATAAATAAATGGTAATACTTGAGATTGCATGACCGAATTCGAATAGATCGTATATATCCATGTATACATATATATATATATATATATATATATATATATATATTTATATATAAATATGCATTTAGAATGTTGTTGTTTAATTAAAATATATACACATTGCCAAGAATGTAAAATTATAATTTTAAAAATATTTTTTTGAAAAGCATGAAAATATAGAGATAATTTGCAGCCTAACTTAATAGGCAAAAAGATAGCCGACTAAGAGATAAATTATTCGAATTCTCCAAAGCAGAACAAAGAATCTTGATAAACAATTATATTGGACGAAGAGTATAATTACTCATACTATATAATATATAATGTATATGGTGTGGAAACGGAATCCTTTTATCTGTTGCCACATTTCCATTAGGTTTTTTGTGCAAAGTTTGCATTTGCATAAATCTTTACTGAGATTAAGCAAACTAAATATTATCAGATGAAATATTAATAGAGCTTAACAAGATGTTATACAACACTGCTTACTTATTCACAATAATTTTAAGTAATTTTGCTTTCTTATTTTTCGTATTCTTGGTTGTATATTTGATTTTTTTAAAAATCTTTTTGGGTTTTGCTGGCGTACAATAATAATAATAATAATAAAAGGAGGAAATTAATTATTTGTAGATATATTGATTAAATTTGATGCTGCCAAATAAAATTGCAGTGAGCGGAAACAAACAAAAAAATAAAAAATAAAAGAAAAACAACAACCATAAATAATAATTAATATGATCTGGCAAATATAATATATAGAATATATTTTTAGTGATTCTTAAAAAGAACTTGAAATTATATTTTGCCAAAGAGATTTTCGAGTTTAGCGAGGAAATATGATTCTGAAAATGGGCTTTGAGTATCGAGTGCCGTTACGAATTGTTAACTAATTTTATGCAGTGCGCAGTGCGAATGCTGCAGTCGACGTTGACGTCGCTGTTGGCGTCGTTGCTGCTATAAATAATTAAAAAGTTTGTGAACGCGTCAAAAGTTTTGTTTGCCTGCTGTTGTTTTGTATCTGTGTCCGAGTATCTCGAACTGTCAGCAAGTATCTGCAATTATGTTTGTTTGTGTGTATGTGTGTGCATTTGTGTGTATTGTGTGTACTGTGTGTGTGTGTTTGTGTTTGGCGACTTTTGCGGAAGTGCATTGTGCATTGATTTTCCATTCAAATAAGCACTTGAGTCAAGTAGAAACACTTTTCTCACCTTTTCGTCTCTCTCCAAAAAATGCTAATTAGTTTTTTTTAAATATTTTTTTGCTTTTTTTGTTTTTGCTTTCAGTTTGCGGTTCGCAGTTGTAACTACATTTAATTAGAACTTTATGTGCTTTGAGGTGATTTGTTATCGTAAGAGCATTTATGCAAATTGTCTTGGAAGTGAACAATTTACAGCGGCGGAAATCCGCTAGCAGCTTCACAAGCACATACCTGACAAATAACAAAATTGATATATATATATATATACATATATACATACATATATATACATATATATTTAACGGACTTTGAGTCTTGTATGGCTTTTGGGCGCATCTTCATGCAAAACGTCAACAACAAACAAATAACCAAATCGAAAACTAAAACTGGTAAACTGGAACTTCGTGAGTAGTGAAAGTTTTCTATGCTGTTTTTTTTTTATTTTTATTTTTGAGCTGTTTTAGCCTAAGCAGGCGCTGCTGAGTGGTGGTAAGGGGTGTGGGCATGGGGGATGGCTGGGGCGTTGCGTGAAGACTCTCTGCCTATGCGTAGGCATTGAAAAACTGCGCATGTGCGTTGAGCGCTTAAATAACCAGACGCCCCATGCAGCCGCGCATGCCAACGACGAACAGCTAAATCAACAGCGGACGTATCCATAAGATACTCGGACTCGGACTCGGACTCGGAATCGCAGTAACATTCGCATTCGCATTCGCACTTGTATTCGAATTCGCATTCACATTCACATTCCCACTAGCTGTTTGCTGCCTGCTGCCTGCTGCTCCATTGAACGTCACATGGCCGCATTTGGGCAATGGGCTATCGATTGGGCAGCGTTAAGAGCTGCTCTGCCAGGCTTTGGCTCGTTAATTGCAAAACAATTAAAAACGCTGCTGCGACAGCTGCTGTACACCTTTTTGCCAATACTGCCTGGCTGCCTGCCCCTGTCGTGCCCCTGACACCCTCTCAGAGACCGACATCAATATTCTTCTTGTGTGTTTTATTAGTCAAGTGTGGACTGCCAAACCCGGCGTCAAAGCGACAAACTGCCCAGATGTCAATTACTCGCATCTCTCTCCCTCCCTCCCTCCCTCTCTATCTCTCTCTCTCTCTCTCGCTCTCGCTCTCGCTCTGTCGGTGAGTCGACTCGACTCGACTCGACGCTATTGGAAGAGTGCCCGAAATTGTCAATCGAGTATATGTTTTAGGGCGCTTCGAATATTTCGTATTTTGTTTTGTCAAGTAGTTAAATTTGCATTTGGTTAAGCAATGCAATTGTTTTTCTTGTTTGTTGTTGTGGTTGGCTTTTATGGGTTTTCGCGCTTCTGACATGCACTGCACTCACTGCACATCTATATGCACATATCTGTCTAGATATGTCTTCTGCGCTGGGGTATTCTGTTTCTGGTTTCATTAGAACTGTTTGATAATATAAATATATATAAATACATATATATATATATATATTCTGTTTCGTAGGTGAGACGCTGTTAATTATCGCTTTAGTTACTACGACACACAATGTGCACATTGCAATATGTATTTGATTATAATGATTATTGTTATTATTTGTGCTTTGTTTCATTTCGGTTTCGTTGCCTATTCGCTTTTTTTTCACCTGCCTCTAGCGATATGCACTGAAAGTCCACTCTTATACAAAAATCATCTGCGCCTTCTTATCTTATACTGTTGGCATTTTGTCAGCTGTCGCTGCTGATTTGATTTGAGTTATGTTAACGCTGAACGATAATGTTATGGCGGCATTTGACTCTTATAATGCATCCGACTCTTATATTGCTCACAACTTATCCTTCCTAGACCACAAAATGTGCCAAAAATAAATAAAATTTCAATTCAAGTGCGCCACTTACCGTCTTCACAACCCTTATACGTCGGCAAGAGAGCGAGTCTCAGTCTCTCTGTGTGTCTGCGTGTGTGTGCGCGTGTGTGTGTGTGTGTGTGTACGCGCGAAAAGCTCAAACAGGATGCGCCGCTTTGAGCGAAGCAAAAAAATCACTTCCGTCTTGATTTTGATTCGGATTTTATGTTACTTTTGATTATGGTTATTTATTGTTTTCAATCGTTATGGTAATTTTAAATAAACATTTTTGAACTTGCAGTTAAATATTATGCAATGTTTTAATTTCTCTTCCTTTGCGGTTTTGCGATGTCAATGGAAAGATCGGTGGGAAAAAATTGTTCTTAATTTACAGGAAGCGAGGCTTGGTTGGCGGGGGCGAGTAGTTTACATTTCCGTTAAATTTTGTAAATGTTCAAACGCAAAAAAATATGTTTTGTAATCAATTAAATTGAAGTGTTTCTCTGTATGAAGGCTTTGCCAATGTAATATATAGTTCAGGACGTTTATTTCGTTTTGGATTGTTCCTCCAAAGTTGGGCAAAAAAAAAAAACCGAAAATATATTTTATATATTATTTTTTTTTTTATGTGAACCAGGCTTTATTATTTTTTTTTTAATTTTCACAGCCGCAGAATTAAACTTTGTCTGTTTTTGTCTACTAGATTTAAAAAAAAATGTTATATATATATTTTTTTTTGGTAACAAAAAACACGACCAACTCGAAAACGCACTAAAACGGTATTAAAAGCCGAGACTAAATTTTACTTTGCAAGTAATTTACAATGGGACTGGAAGCGGCGTGTGAGCCGATCGCTTAGCAGAGAGACACGAGCGCGACCCGAGTGCGAGCCGAGAGAGCGATGATTTCGATTCGTTTTGAGTTCACTTCACTTTTGCACTTGTTGTTGTTGCTGCTGCTGCTGCTGCGGCTGCTGCTTCAACTGCCTGTCGGGGGTGTGGGAGCGCTGTCGTGGCTGCTGCTGCTGCTGCTGCGTTGGAGATGCGGCCAGATAACTGACGCTCGCTGACAACGGACCCAACAACAACAACAAAAATGAAAGAAAAACAGCTGCTCGTTATCGAGTAGATCGTTGCTCACTGTTGCTGTTGCTGTTCGTGTGGAGCGTGCTTGAATCGTGTGTAAGTGTATGTGTGTGTGGAGCGACGACTACGGCTTGTTGGCGTTCGGCTTGGGAATGATGTTGGCTTAAAGCCAGCCGCAACGTAATATACGCTCAGATCCTGTTTGCACGCCGTCGACGGCGGCGTCGCAGCGCTGCTGTTGCCGCTGCGCCGGCGCCAAGAGAACGAAAAGTGTGTGTGTGAGAGGGAGAGAGAGAGAGACAGAGAGAGAGAGAGAGAGAGAGACAGATTGAAAGAGAGAATAGGCGGTAATACAGCGCAGCTTTTTTTTTTTTTTTTTTTTTTTTGGCTCTATTTGGCCAGAGTGTGGGTGAGCATTGCGTTGCGTCGACGCTGCTGCTGACGCTGGCTGCGCAGCATCGTTGTCGCTTCGAACTCGCATCAAACTTGCTCGATGCTGTTGCTGTTGTTGCGCTGACGTTTGTTGCCTGCCTGCCTGCCTGTAGCTTAACGGTTTTCGGTCTGAGGGTTACGGTGACGCGGGTGTATTCACATTTCAGCCAATCGCACGAGCAGCGCTTTTCAACTTTCATTAGAAATTTTGCGGCTGAGCATCGCTCAGCCACGCCTACACCACACTTACACACATACATATATATATATATATATATATGTGCATGCTCCTTGCCCGATCTTGATGCTGGCGCTCTGCCTCCGGGTCTGTCTCGCCGCTGTCGCTTACCATCTATTAAGTCAATAATTGCTAATAATTGGCGTTAATTAAAACCCAATTTTGCTTGCCGCGATTGATAAATCATTAATCGCTATTCTCTCTCTCTCTCTCTCTCTCTGTCTGCCTGTCCGAACTGCTAGCCAATAAAAATACAACAACAACAACAACTTTAATATCCAGTTATTGTTTTGCTTCAGTTTTTTAATTTATTAATTATTTATTTGTTTGTTAGCTTAAGGAACCGATGACGTCGTCGCTGTCAGTTTTGGCTTCGGTCTTCGTCATCTTTTGCCATCGTCGTCATCAGCAAACGTCACGAGAATTCAAAGCGCGGCTACAAGTATAGAATATATATTCTCTACGTCTATATCAATATCAATATCAATATCAATATCCAAGGGCGTACTGATGTGTGGGGGGGTGGGTGGAACATCGCTACTCGACATACAAAATTAGCTGCAGGGTATTTTGAATTTTTGACTCGAATTTATGCAAAATGTTTAACATTGAAAAATGCGAACAGAAATTTATAACAGGCCCACACTTTGCGAAAAGTACGTTACGCCCCTGTCTATATCCATATAGTATATGTATGTACATATCTACCATATCTGTAGCCCATTATTGGTTTTTTTGTGTTTTTTTTGTGCTTCGTTACTCTTATAAACAGACTTCGACGAGTTGCCGCTGAAGCGTCAGCTGTGCTAAATTATATATATTTATGTATATACATATATATATATGTGTGTCGAGGCACTGACATTCTTTTTTATGTTTCCTTCTTTTCATTTGTCTATTTTTAGGTGGTACGCAAGGTTTTTGGGGGTGCATCGAAATCATCGAAAGCATGCCTAACACGTCTTATAATTTGTAACATTTTCGCACTGTTGACAATGGCAGTGCTCTTATATTCTTATGAATCGGATGTACTATTCGATTTTAGAAGTGTTATCAAGTACTTTTGCGGGCCATTGCCAGCTCTTATATGTGATTCTCAATTGAGATACTTTCAATTTTATTTGGTTTCATACAGTGAGTTAATTATAAGCATAATTCAACAAATGCTCTCTGCTTATATTTGCACTCTGCTCTTCTCGCAGCTCTTTTGTAATTCCGCTTCGATATTTATAGTTTGCATGTAAATTGTACATTTATTTTCCGTCTATTGGCATTGCTACAGCTTGTCCCTTACATCATCCCACATTAATTAAAGTAATTCGACAACGCACTTTATGATCTATTGTTGTCAATAAAATATATACTATACACAACTATCTAAATATGCATAATATTCGTATATCCGCACGGGGATATTTATTTAGTTATAGGACGGCTGGTGCGAATCACTTAACAAGCCATCAATTAAATTTACAATCAAAAAAAGGAGCAGAATTCTGCAAAAACCGTCCCAGTTGCTTGTTCGGAACCCAGCTATGAACCCGAGATTCCGAGATTGCTGATCAAAGCAAGCTAAGTCGACGCTTTCGCACTTACTTCACTCAATCAAAATAGTCATGTGCCAAATTGCCTCGGCTTCGATAATGCCTAATGCAACAATCGTTTACATCTGATATCAATTATCAATATGCGGCCACCTCAACAACGTGCAATCCACTAGCTGCAGCTGAAGCACACATTTTGCGGTCCAGCTCAGCTCATCAATCAAATCTGAGGCGTCGTATTAAGCAATTGCGATGTATGTATGTATGTGCGAGTATGTATATTGATTGTGTTTACATACATACTACAAGCTTATCCACAAAGTTGAATGTCATTCCTGCTGACTAAGAACAAGTTGCACTCCTAGAATTTAATGATATGTACACATGCCATATATATATACTCGTACATACATATATGATAAATCTTGCTAGATGCATACCCAAATAATCAAAAAGCTAATCATTTTTACGGTTATTTATTGAGTGAGCTAAGGCAACAATGACTTTGCCTGCTGTTGTTGCTGCCAGTTGCCCAATTTATAAAGCGAACATTTATATATTTATATATACGAGTATACACTGATTCTACATAGGTTTCTACATGCATTCAGAGTGAGCTATACACTTTTATCTTTATTACAGTAATTACAGGGCATATGCTAGTCGATTAGGGGCTTATCGTTGGCTTACAGGTCGCATATGCCACATACATACTCGTACATATGTATGTATGTACAGGCATACTTACATGCCTACATATGTAAACACTTTTGTGTACATGCATAAATCATTGTTATGGTAATTCCATGATCTCGACAGTTACGGCAATATGGGTCAATTGATATACGAGTATAACCAACTTACGCTGCTGCTGCTGCTTCTGCTGCACTGCCACCGATTCTGCCTCTGCCACCGGCTCAGTCGCTGTCAGCGTCGAAGTTGTCACAGTTGTCGCCGTCGTCTGTTTACCTTAGCACCCAACTTGAATTATTAATAACCTTTTCAAGTTCACTGTTAGCCATGCGTTTGTGTGTGTGTGTGTGTGTGTGTGCCTGATAGCTGTACTGTCAACTTTAACGCTAGCTGTCAGCGCAGTGCCTGGCTATCAGTTTAGGCCCAGTTTACCTGAGGCAAGTGTGGGGATTGTTTATTAACTTAGCGCCAGCTCTATATGCAAACGCGTGTTAGATACAGAGCAGTTACACACACTCACACACCCACACACACACACACATTTAGACTTCAATAACTAGTAATTAACACTTGACCAGCTTTCGGCATTCAGCTTTCATCCTCCATTTTCTGCTGCATGCCGGAAAATGTTGGTTTGTATCGGATAAGTCTAATCTAAGTCGCTGTGAAAAGCCAAAGAAGTCGCAGTAAAAATGTGTGAAATAAATGGACACGCTTTAGGTAAAGTTCGCGTCAATCTCTTGGATTGCGCAAGTCAAAGTTCACCGGACAATTTTGCATCTAAGCTGACTAAGTAACCCCTGCCCAAATTCTCCTTGCTCTTATTTTCCCCAACTTCTTACACAAATATAAATTTGAATTTCCAAAATGTCGGCAAAGGATCTACGTACAAATGAGACATAATTCAATTCCGGGTGTTCATTTGAGGCAAGCAGAGTAAGCGAATAGAAATATATAGTCCAAGTTTTATTGAAGTAAAATGATAAAAATAAATTAACATAATCAAAAAAAAAGTTGAATAAACAAACTTGATTAATTGCTTAATCAATCAATTAAATATTTTATGTGCATATGCATATATGTAAATGAAACGGATTTATATATTTTTTTTTTATTTATACTAATTTTTATACTTGTTCTCACAAGCGCTGTAACTTTCAAACAAAATAAAATAAAACATATTTAAAAAATAAGAATAAATTTGATATTTTTTCTTCTATTAATAACCGAAATATAATTAAAAGTAAACAAATAAATTGTTAGTATTAGTATTGGAAAACTTTGTAGCACTAATTATTAACAAAGTTTATGGTTTATCTACTTAAAAATGTATAGTTACAGCATAGAGAAGAAATAGTATAAGTTAAATAAATAAATATATGAATGAATCACAATAATATTATGTGTTATTTATTAGGAAGGAAATCACATGCATTGATACAAACTTCTCGAAATTAGAATCAATTTGAAAATTCCAAAACTAATCCATACCATAATCTATTCGACTGTTCTTATCTGAAAGTTGCTGCCCCATTTCACTAGCAACTTAGCCAAATCGAAAGCTGTTAACTTGGGCAGCTTGGACAGCCACCATGCCCTACCCATCACGAGCAGGTTAGCCAAGAAAACGGTAAAATGAGTCTAGACTCTAAACTACCAGCATAGCAAGAGTGCTTGCTGCTGATTAAGTCAGTGTGCAGGGGGAGAGAGGTCGATGGAATAGTCTTATCGCAGTCGGTATCAGCAGTCAATTCGGCCCGCTTTGAATCATTAGCCAGTCGAAGCAGAGCCATCAATCTTTCAATTGCTTTCTGCTTTGGCTTTGGCTATGGCTTTGGCTGTGGCTTTGGCTTTGGCTGTGCTGACTTTGGATTTGGCTTTGTACCTATGACAAGCTGGGATAGCGCCACCAGTGGCGGCGACACCAAAAACACCAACAGCAACAGCAACAGCAACAACGAGCACAATAACAACAACAACAAAAACCGGCAAGCGGCCGTTAGCAGTGAATGCTATTAAACGGCTTGAAACCACTTTGGGCCAGTTCAAACTAGAATCGCTGAACGGCATCGGAACGTGAAGTTGCGCAGCAGCGGCGCATTAAACGATTTCTGACTGCTTGTCGATTGAGTCCCGGCCAAACTTACAGCAATATGCGATAAAGGGGCGGTGAACAGAAACAGAAACAGAGATCACCATCATCATCATCATCATCATCATCAACATCATCATCGTTGACTTAAGCCACTTTGGTGCTAAAGATCAAGAGCCGAAACGGACAAAGATCCAAAGAGCTGCACTAAGTCGACATCGGCACCAAAAATTCATGTCCATGTTAAACAGACGCGCCCAGTAAGCGCTATCGATCGTTTAATTAGCTGTAACTGCTGTACGATTCAAAAACAGCAACAGCAACAGCAACAACAGCAACGGCAACCAACAATTTGTGACGATCGGCGGGCACTTGGCGTAACTCATACGCAGCGTGTTTTCGAATGGAGGTTAAAAGCCAGTGCAGTCTATAAATAAATCTTAAGCTGCATGGCCTCTTTGGATTCGGATTCGGATGCGGATTGGATTGGATTCGATTGGATTCGAACGGAGCTGTTTGCATGCAATACGATTCGCTATAAAATGAATCCAAACGTATCGAAACGAAACAATTCGAAACATTTGCAGTCGGTGTGCAGTTGCATACAAAAATATTCGCGACTCGGTTATGTTCACCACATTTGTATACCCTGTAGCCATTGAATAATGTTTGACGAGAGTATCATGTCATCAGTTGACTACGCAGTTCCCTTTACTTACACACAAGAGTAGTGTGCTTGGTCAAACTTCTCGGATTCAAAAATATACGGAAAAATACAAATAATTGTGATGAAATGATATAATCATAATAATAATTAAACTCACAAACTTTGTATCAATAAACTTTTAAGCGTTATTTTCAAAATATTATCAACATTGTTCATTTAATTTCGATTTTTGGAACAGGCCTTCCAAATTGCAAATATGTTATTCGACTTTTAATTTAAGTTGAGTAGGGGAAATTGGATTGAATATTATCGATCGGCATCAAAAGTCGAGTCAGTCAAAACTGTATTTAATTAATTGAGCATTGAGAAAGTAATGGGTATCTGTTGGTTGGGCTCTCACGACTAATGCATTTTTGATATTGTTTTATATTTTCGTATCGTAAATTCTGTCGCTGTTCGCTGGTTGGTTGCTTTTGGCAGCCCACGATGGTCATGGACGTACATTAACCAGGCTTTCAACAATTTTAGCAATCAACACTCGCTTTTTTGGCTGCCCGCAAAACAACATTTTTAAGCGTTCTAACAGAGTACGCTTGACTAAAGGATGTTCTGTATGCTGAAGCAGCTTTTTGCTTAATCAATATTACAAACGTGGCGACAGCTTCTGTTTGACACACTCTGAGTGTAAAATAGTAAACGAGTGCTTTTATTTGTATACAATTTACGTAACTGAAGCTGAAGCATGTCAACATAACCTGTTCTTGGCATATCAAATTGGAGATATTTCTTGTGCGTATGCTGTGAAAAATACTCCTATATTTATGGGCATAAAGCAGAACTTTCGTTTTTTCTTGGTAAGAATTAAATATTGATACCAAAAAAATACTCGTTATAATTGCGCATTTCTTATATGTAGACGACATTGATTAGCTTTGTCGTATTGATTGCATTCACCATATAAAAGGCACAAT
The DNA here is from genome assembly GCA_035041595.1 of Drosophila basisetae. NCBI lineage: Eukaryota > Metazoa > Arthropoda > Insecta > Diptera > Drosophilidae > Drosophila > Drosophila basisetae. The sequence goes on along the minus strand of JAWNLB010000174.1, from coordinate 10,200,090 downwards.
TGTAGGCGGAGTACAGCGCCTTGAGGCCGGGCCCAAAGGCTATACAGTTGGCACTGGTTCGAGATCGGGGACTAATGAGACATGATGACAACGAATGAGCATCAATAAAATTTTTATTCAACTGGGCCAGTTTGAAAAGGATCGCGCAATCGAACAACAACCAGACTTCCAAGAGTGCCAGCAACAACAACAACAACAACAACATCATTTTGTTTTTTAATGATAAAGCAAAACGAGCCACGAACGGCCTTGCACAAAAACAAAAAAAATCTTATTGTTGGCTCATAAAAAGCGTCGCGAAAAAAGCGGCAACAAACTCAAAACAAAGAAAAACAAAAAATAAATGAATAAACATCGACAGGCGAATTGGAAACGAGCTAAACAAAAGATTGTGGGAAAGGCGCGACATTCTTTTAGGTGTGGTTGATGGCAGTTGGTAGTTGGTAGTTGGCAGTTGGTAGCACCAAAGGCCGACTCGATGGCTGCGGGGCATTGGTTGGCGCGCAACGAGGCAAATATTGCGCATACGCCGCGTGCGGCGATGCAGAAAACGTGGAACGGCCGCAACTTAAAAAAAAATGCAGTCAGTTTTTTTTTTTTGGTTTTGTTTTTGTTTTTGCAAGTGCTTAATGCTTAACTTGGCTTACTTAATGCTGGCATATTAAATTTGTGCATAATTTGTGCGGCATTAGCAGCCATTTAATTTGAAAGGAACCCGAGTCACAAACGTGGCAAACACGGAAGGATGCTTATCTGTCGACTTATCAACGATTCATTTAATTGTTTTGTTTTATTTTACACAAAATTAACTTAATTGTGAAAGTTGCGAAAGATAAAAAACACTTCTTTATTGGGTATTAAAATTGGCCATAAGATTATAGTAAGGGAGTGGAAATGTATTCAACAGGCAATAAGGGATATCTTCAGGCCCATAACATGTTCATGAACATTTAGCTTTTATTGCCATCAATTCTTGGCGAAAGCTTAATTAAGATTTGGATAGCATCACAAACAGCCAGTAATTGTAATAATTTGAATTCATTCGGATCGCAAAGGAAATCTTTATCAATTGTCACCAAATATTTTATGTATCAACAAATAGAACGGACGACTTTGAGTTTTCTGTCAAAACTTTCTCAGCAATCGATTTAGCAACTACTTCAATAACAACTCGATTTATCTTCTTAGCATATTATAGCACACTGGTAAACTGGTAAACAATAATCTATGCAAAGGTCTAATAAGGAGTTGATTTCAATTGTGTGTCTTGTCGTGAGTCGCGTGTTTTAATAAATTTGCAATTGATTTGTATACATGCATTTTGTGATATATATGAACAATATGAGTTGATTGGACTTAAGCTGAGTTCCGTTGAGCGACAACAAGGAACCGGCGACAGCCAGATTTATAATGGCTAACTTAATAAGTTGTGAGATCAATAATGCCGCCAGCGGCCAGAAACTAAATTCAAACACGGCACAGGCAAGCAATTAAAACTCGAATAATCTGCCATACGGCCCAAATATGATCAGTATGAGCATATTTGTACCCATACTCAGTATCGGCTATCACTATCCAGCTTCAGCTCGGATGCATTACGGCAATGCACGACCTTCTCGGGCGTAAAAAGCGTTAGCCACACGCTAACAACAACAAACAACACCAACACCAGCACCAACACCAGCACCAACAGCAGCAGCAGCAGCAGCAGCAACAACAACAGCAACAATGGCAAGTAATGTAGACGTAGCTCTATCTAAGTACTTATATATACATATATACAAATATATATATATGAATATAATTTTTTTTTGTAGTCCCTTATTTACATATTTATTTGTTGTTTGCGCAACGCTTCGTTTTTTTTCATCGCTCCATCGCTTTGGACGTCAGTTTTCCCTTAGTTGGCCCAGACAATGACGGGAAAATTAGCACAGGTGCTTAAAAAGCCGCGTTGAAGTCGCATTAAATGTGTATTAAACGGTAAGTAGCTGACAAATATAACTACAAATATTATTGCAACAATTTAAACATAAAACGAGGAGACCAGATGCCTGCCTGCCTCCTTCCATCTTCCATAGTTCGAAACAATCCGCAGCATTCACTTGGCTGGTGGCCCGCAATATGAAAACTGTTATTTGTATTGATACCCAGCATTTGTTGCAGTCGCAACGGGTATATTGACTATCTTTGACTTGACTACAGCATTCTTTTGGTTTAATTTTTTATTCTATGTGAGAAATTCAATTACTGCCACGTCAAAAATCAGATCTAGCTTTGTTTATCTCAACCTCCCCCATATAAAACCAGAATTTGTATTTAATAATATATTTCGTCGACACAACTCGAAATTGCACATATTGAATAATAATTTAAATTTTCCATAAGAGCTTCGAGCAACTTCCCAACCTTAAAGAGATTTTGTGATGCGAATCAGATGCGATGGAATAGTGAAACATTCACTTCATAGGATATCTCTAATTGATTAGCTATCGTTATAAAGTAAATACTTGATTTATTATTTTATTTTTTTCGCTAGTTTTTATTGCTCGAAAAGTTTTCATTTAATGTAAATTGCAATTAACAACATTTTGCAAACGCTTTAGGAAACGCTGAGGGGTTGCAGCTGCTGTGTAAAACGCGTCCCGCTAATTGATAAATCCTATATTTGATTGGGAGTGCAAATTGTATTCAATGTCAGCAAAAGAGACTCAGGTAAATTTCGCCCAAAGTCAACGTTAGAGGCAGAATCCGAGACAGACTTTGTATAGCCTTCCTGGTCGACGTCATCGGCATCGTCAGCGTTGTGGATTTGCCCCTCGAAAAGCGAGCATTTTATTTATTAGTTTTATTTATTTGTTATTATTGTTGTTATTGTTGTTGGCTATTTGCTTGTTTGCTTGTTGTGGCTTTTTCTTTTCGGCCAGTGTTTGCATGTGTTTCAATTAATATCACTTTGTATTCGTGCTCTATTAGAGAGCATTAGCGTTGGCACGATAAGTGCTCAATATGTGAACTGCCAATCCATATCCATATCCACATTCACATTCACACTCAGATCGAAAGCTTCATTCACAGCTTAACAGCAGTATTGTCTGCATGCCATTAGCAAGAGCCAAGCGGAATTGTTTAATTATCATTAATCAATGAAAAGTAGCGTCGCAGCTCGGACTTTGTGCCAATTGCGAAAGGCTTTTGCGATCAACACTATCATCGGCATCGGCATCAAGTTGATGGCGGTTTGGTTTGCTGAACCTGGAAGGCTTGTCCCACTGCCGAAACCAGTTTCAATAGATCACATCAAACACCAAACATCATATCACATCATATCATATCGCATCGCATCGTATCGTATCATATCTGAGCAAGAGATATCTATATCTATGTGTATGTCTGTGTGCGTGTGTGACTGTGTGACACAGCCAGACGACATTTTTGCGATGTCGTGCACGGAACCAGGCTCGAATAATGTTCTGCGCATAAGTAGCGTGTTTTATGGAGCGATAAACAATTGACGATCGTTTTGTGATCGCTTTCCACTCACTGCACGTGCTGGCAATCGATCCGTTTTTTTCTTCAGAATTATGATCTTTTAAGTGATGAAAGGGGAGAAGGTTGCTGTTAACGCCCGTTCGTTGCCTTCTCTTCCTCTCACGCTCGCCTTCTGTCTATCTGCCGCCCACACACTTTACTGTCTCTTCCTCTCCTATAGTATTGCCCACTTCAAGGCCACACACGCAAAATCATCAAGTAAAAAAGTACCCGATTAAGCTCGACTGCGATATACCCTAAACTCAACTGTTAAATTGCGCTATTTCCATTTCAAAGTTTTGCGGAAGTTGTGAAAATAGACACATAGACTATATATTAATTGAAAGGCTAGTTGCTTTTATGGCTATCGGAAATAGGTATTTATCGATCAAATGAAATAAACTTCATAAAGATACAGCTATATCGACTCGGTTGTCGATCATGATCAAGAATATATATTCTGCCTGATACATACATTGGAACAAAACCATTATACCCCTTGCGCGTTTTAATAAGTTCAGGGTATACAAACAAGTAAGATAGATGTAGTCGGGGGCAATTGACTGCGATATACTCTGTGAAAACTTGCAAGCGTTTTGAATGATGTTGTTGGTGTCTCTAAGTCTGTTTCTTTATAAACCTACAATTAAGACCACAAACCTGAGTCTCTAACATATAAACCTCTTGCTCGATCTTCAAGAAGTTCTTTAGGAACTTAGATTTACAGAAATAGACAATCATCACGATCTACTCCACTATAGACAACAGATTACAGCAGCTGTAATTTAGAAATCATGAATCATGACATCATTGCTGGAATGTAGAAAATAGAAATAGAAATTTGTTCTCTCGACTATAAAGTGAGCAGTCGGTCGACTTTTTTTGTGAGTGCGATCTAATAAAGACAGACGAATCCAGATCAATATACTCTGGCTGTTTATTTGGGAACAGAGTACATGTAACAATGCGAAAAATATAACTCACTGGCTTTTGACATTATGACAGCAAAACAAACCTGTATAGAAGCAGAAACAATTCGCAACGAGTACTATTATATTATTCTAATTGTACGAGAATTTCAGTCATTTTCAATTCACAAGCTCAAAAACTAATTGCTTTTAGAATTGTAGATACTAATAATCAGCATTATTTTGCGGTAACATAAAGATTGATATTTATCGCAGAGCTTTAAACTTAGAATAAATTGAAATATAATTGTTTAATTTCTATAACAAAAGATATTTAACTTTTAAGTCATCAGCACTATAGTGAAGTTGTACAGAAGTTTCTAATGGGCAGAAAAAAGCATCTGTTATCCCATAAAGTACATACTAGTTTTCTTGATCAGCATCCAGATCAGAATCGATTGGGACAAATCCATCTAACCGTCCTAATTTTCGGTCAAGTTTATTTTCTTTCATCGATGGTTTCCTCCGTTTTCGAGATATGGAAGAAAGTCACCTAACAATAGCAACAATAGCTGAAGTTATAGCTTTCTAATGAGTTTAAATATACCACATCATCTATAAAGAACTCATCAAGATCGATTAAGAAACACAAAAGAAAATTGCGATTTTGATAGGAAAGCACTTGGGTGCAGGGTATCCTCGAGTCGAACCCTCTCGGATAGAGCATTGTTTAGTGTAATAATACAGATATTGTTTTACAATTTCCACTGAACTTCGATAATTTATCTTTTGTTCTATTGTGCTCCAATTCATTGTGTGATAGCTGTCAAGTCTTCTAGCAAACCTATTCTCTACTTCAGCCTATTGTTCAAATTTTGCGATATACATAATATGTTTTGGATATTTAACCATTTGGGCCCACACTGCTTTATAATCAATTAATTGCTATTCATCCAAGTATCGTTTATCGATTTTTTAACGAAATACGCATAGAAATAATAATAACGGTCACCAAACAACACAAAAAAACCTTTGAAATCGAGTGTTAACCTTCTTATTATTATTGTATTTATTGCACGGACTTCTGCTTCTGCTTCTTCTTCTTCTATTTTTGTTTATTGCTATCAAACAGTTAAGCATTTTCTGATTGTTCATTGGCATTTATTTATTTGTGGTTATTGTTGACTGGTTATTGGCTGGCTGGTTTTATTCAATCGTTGAATCTTGCGCACATTTCGAGTATCGATTTCATCGTTTTGTGATCGGTATTAGTTTTTCATTTGTTTACTTATTTAATGCATATTTAAACGATTATTTTGGTATGTTGTTTTATTGTTGGTGTTGTTGTTGCTATTGCTAATACTGTGCATGGGCATGTAAAAGGTTCTGTAAAGTTTCCTTGAAACTTTGCATAAACCTATCAAAATACAGCCACAAAATACATTATTATTTCAAAAAGCAGCTAAGAGTGTTGTAGTTGACCAGCAAATACCCTGTACTCAGATCGGAAGGCTGCAAGCTGCTAAGATTTATCTTTGCCGAAACCCCCAATAATGAAGACACTTTGTATGCGAATTTTGATGTCGTTTCTTCATTTCATCCTAAAATGGCTCTTCTTCAGAAGCGCAGACATCTTCTCTTGCGTGTTACATGCATGTGTCATGTGGCAATTGTATGATACCCGGTCGTAGACACTTTGAAAAAAGTGCGCAACAACCGTTGGTTTGCTGGCCGTGCTCCAATCCGCACCCACCCGTTGAACGGCTCCCACTGGGGACTCCCAGCGCCACTCTGGCAACCAGACGCCTCGTGCACTCGAACGCCTTTTGGCTCACTTGAAAGCAAATAAAAGTTCAATGTTTGAATAAATTAAATGAACAAACACTTTGAGCGACAGACAGATCGGACAGACAGATCGGACGGACAAACCATAATAATAATGTGGGTGGAGGTAGTGTGCCAAAGCATTGTGTAGGTGCCCACGACAACAACACCAACAATTGTGACAAAAAACTGTAACAACAACAACAGCAACAACAACAGCAACAACAACAGCAACAACAACCGCAACAATAGCAACAACAAATGACAGCAACATGAACAAAATGACCATTTTCAATAACACTCACGTAGCATCCGAGTTAATAAATTACGGCAACAGCAGAAGCAACACAATTAACTAAGCAGAAACACTCGAGTCCCACAATTGAAATCACTGCTGCCCAGCACGTACAATAACAGCAATAACAACAACAGCAACAACCAACAACATGAACAACAACAGATACAATTATTAACGGAGCAACAATGAAACGTCTGCCCAAAAGCAACTTGCACAGTTCAGGTACATAACTAGAAATATCCGGAGGACAGTAGGACAGCAGGCAGCCAGAGGCCAAGGCCACAGCTCGAACTGAAGCTGAAGCCCAAAACCAACACCAACACCGAAACCAAACCCGACCAGGCCCAGATCCAGTTCAGGTCAGGTTGCACTCAAAATGTGTGTGAAGGCCAAGGACGCGATCGAGTCGCATGGGCAAGTTAACGAGCTGAAGCGCAATTTATAGCCTTGATAAGGTATGCTATTTAAAATGTACTTTAAATAGTTTTACAAAGACACGTATAAGGAACTAAGTAAATGCGTCAATTTAACATTTAATATCAGCCAAAATTTGGAAATTTAATTTAAGAAAAAAAAATAATTATGAAACAACGAAAATGAATGCATAGAACACTTCATAGCCAGAAGACGAAGTAATATCCTCAAGGAAAGATGGAAACATGGAAGTGCTATAGGCTCCGAGGGAGACTCATAAAAGTTTATTAAGTCGCAGTGCAGGAGGCCCCCCAATATTAATAATAATATGGAATGAACCGGTGCTCATAAGCAAATTAATGGCAGATTTAACAAATCATCTTAATTACTTGTATTGCACAACAACAACCAATAAAATTGATTCAACAAACACAATGCAGCCATACAACAAATATGTATGTTTATACAACAATTATATGGCTTGTTGCTGAACGGTGAAATGCTGTCTAAAGGGGCTCTCTTTCAATGACTCACCCTTATACAGACAGCAACATTTAGACCGGAACTTTCATTCACTCTTTTTCACATATAAAAAATCATGTTTTAAATTCAGAAATTGTTAAGCAAAGAGTGAGAGGGAATGAGAGAAAGTGACTAATAGAAACATTCAATTTGCTCTTTGAGAGCAGGAAATAATATTGATCTACAGAGTACCGCAAATCGGTGTTAAGCGTAAAGTGGCTAAAGACATTTTCTACATGTTCGCATTAAAATAGTGATTTGAGTTGCAGAACTAAGAGATGAGCCTGAGTTAACCTAAGACCGATTTCAAAAGTCAGACACAGATTTTTAATTTCCTCTTCTACACTGGGCAGAGATAAGGTAAAAGACTTACATCTATATTTTAGTTGAGTGATCGATTGGCATACAATAGTTCACTGCAATGGATGAGTTACTGTACATAATACATATCCAACTTAAATACCCTTTGAAATCCGAATATGCCTCTTACACTAAATTTTGTGAATTATTGAAATTAATTAAAAATGAGTAGAAAATACAACAAATCAATTCAGCTTCCAATAACTATACCCCTCTTTATCCTATTATATATATCAACCGATTTCTTCAGTATGCAAAGTCTATAATAAATAAATAATATAATTTGTTAATAAAATTTAATTGGCACTGCTGTTCTTAAAACCTATCGAGCAACGCCTCATACTGCCTGCATATTTGTATAGAGTATTTAAAACACCTAAAGTCATTATATAAATACACACACACACATATATATATACATATATATAATAATAAATAAGATGTGAAGATTAGCACATTGCTAAGTTTTCTTAGGCTGTTTAACAATTAAAGTGCAAATACATATGCAACAGTAAATTGCTAATAGAGGTGAGACCGGAGTCTGTTTTAGCAAATTCCATAAGCCACAAGCCATATGCATACAGCAATCATTGGCAACAACACAACCCGCTGACCAGCACAATCTCCTGCTAGCTGCTGCTGCTGTTGTTGCTGTTGCTGTTGCTGCTGTTGCTGCTACGGATAGTTGCTGGTTGCAATTGTTTAGAAGGGCGTTTATGAAAATGGAAATGCCATGGAAATGGAAAGCGCTGGCGCTCGATTGCAATAGTCGGAATGATTGGATTGAATTGGATTGGATTGGATTGGATTGTAACAGGTTCGCTGCAGAAATGTGCGGCAGTGCTCAAGGCCAGCGAGTCAAAAGAGCAGCTGAACTCAACCAAACTGATGTGAAGTGTGGCTCAAGTTGTATCTGAAGCTGAAACTGAAGCTGAATCTAAAGCCAGCTGCGTTGCGGTGCTGTGCTGTGCTGTGCTGTTCTAATTGGAATCCACTTACAGGTGTCTTTTCGCACATTTGTGTGTCGAAGTGTGCGATTTTGGCTGGCAGAAATGAGTATTATTTTTTGGCAATCAGGAACTCTGCGACGGTGTCAAGAAACTTCGCAACCCTGAGTTCCAGGCCAAAGCAATCAAGCAAATGAGCAAAAATCATCGCAGCCGGTTTTACAAAATTCCAAATTTTGAACAACCATTTTAAATACAGACTTCTTCTTGCGAAATGACGTACAATCATTTATAATTCCAACACACATCTGCCACAAAGAGCGTTGCGACAAAACAAATCGGTCAACGTGCAATGGACTGCGAGCAACGGACCCGGCTCGCTTGTGCACGTTTTTCTCCTAAAAAGAAACCAGAAAGAAATATTCAAATATATATATAAAAACAAAATAAAAAAAACAGCAATAAAAACAAAAAACATATAAATAAATAAAGCTTCCGCAATTGCAACGCTCAAATCTGAAATCTCGTATCTCTCGTATCATTGTCTCATTGCCTATCTATCGCTCGGTTTCTGTACAACTGGCTCTCATCGGTTAACTATCTTATCGTTCAGATGTGCGCACGATGATGATTTGGCCAGGTTGGTTCATTTCGTCAACAGCAATTTGAACTTCAGCGCAAAGTTCGAAGAACTCGACATAAAAACATAAACAATCGACAAACACACAAGAAACACGTAACGAGCGAAAAATTGCAAACAAAATGGCGACAACTACTCAATTATAGATATATATATATATATATACTTTTCTTATAGACACATGTTTTGCTTTGACTGCGATTAGAAGCGGTTCACGGGCTCAGCTTAGAGCTCATGTTGGCCAAGTCTGCCGTCTGCCGTCTGCCGACTGCCAAGTGAACAGCAGTAACAAACAAACAGCAAAAGTCAACAATACCAACCACAACAACAACAATAAGAGCAACAACACTCAATCACTGGTATTTTTAGTATGTAGCGTTGATTTACAAGGTGAACCGGTACAGAGCCAATACCAGTTCCAGTACTGCCAAACCCCGTGATCGAGCACGAGTCCGAGCCAGGGCACGGGCGCAGGCCCAGACCCATTCATTCGAATAGTAACTTCAGTTTCAGAACTGATAGATAGGGCTAAGTTAAACTAAGACCTAGCACAGATCACATTTCCCCCATATGCATATGCATTATTCTTATTTCCTCTTCAGCACTAGGAAGAAATTAGGTGAAAGGTGTCTGTGATTAGCCTGTCAGAAAGGAACTTCGCACATTTTAGCCATTTTCTAAAAGCATTGCAAGTACATTGCATTACAGACCCAGACCCGAAAAATACATTTTGGTTTTGCCTGGGCTCCGCTCCATGTCGCGGTGGGGTCTGGGCGGCATTAATTAATAACAAACTATGTAAAATACGTAAGCATCTGAAGACAACCATCAGATTGCTTGAATTATTTACCGGCTATCAATTGAGATGCGCCACTTGAGAAAACTTTCCCAAAATCTGATAAGAGTTAACAAGCAATAAAAATATTATAACTATGTCATCATGTTCTCAGATACAATAACCATCTATTTGCAGTAAATAAAAACTCTATCCGGCTAAACCATACGTCGTAGTATACCGTACACTTGGCCACGATTGGCACCTCCAACATTTCAAGTCAGTTTGAGGTCGGCTTATGAAATATACACAATTAACTAATTTCAGTTTAAGCCTGTTGAATGGGTATCCTTGGCAATGATATTTTTGAAAATTTTTGACCAATGAAATTGAAATTTGCTTGTATTATCTTAAAGAATACTATTGAAATATTTCGAATGTGTAAGAACAGAAGAGGAAAGAGCTTTGAAATAAATTTGATGAAGACCCAGATTAAAGTTCTAAGCTATTCCAAATTTATCTAGAAATTACAATTGACATTGCATCGATTATAAAGCAAATAGAGATGGGAAGCGTATTTGATCATTCGATGCGTTCGAAAGAAAGAAAATCCGTTTTTTGTTTTGATATTTATTGTTTTTTTTTGCGGATGACGTCTTTTGTTTGTTGCAGCAACAGGTTGCTGGTTGATGCAAACTCGTGACCGCAAAAATGATAATTGAAAAAATAATACAAAGCAAACACAATGATAATCAAAAAGTGCGGCTCGAGTGGCTTATTAAAAACTCATTTAAAATTTGTCTTATGTGTCGGACGGCGACTAATAAAGGAAATCAAATGTTGAATGGTGTTATTCTTCATAATTAATTTTCATAGACAATATCTGTCATCAAGAACAGTAATTAGGTTTTGTAACACTTTCATGTCTATAGATTTATTGAGTGCTAAATAAATAAATTGTATGCAATAATTTATGGATTGGGCTAATGGATATTCGCGGAGTAAGATCGTAAAATCCTTTACAATGCGACTTTCAACTCAAATCGGAATAATGGCTAATTATTAATGTAATTGATAAATAGATTGGCCAGTGGAGAAATTAATTATTTAATTATACAATCAATAACGCAAGCCTTTAGGGCATCATGTGAAAAATGTGCAAGGTGTTAAAGTCAATTTCTTTTTCGTTATGAGGTTTAAGTGATCATTATGATCATGATCATTACGACGATGGAAATGGAGGCGCAAAAAGCAAACCAACCGCAAAAAAACCCTTAAAAATGCCACATTTGCCCAATTGATTAGCGGTTCGTTTACTCGCACAGTGCGCCATAAAAGTTTGCATTCACAGCAGTAAATTGATTTTACGATGTGGATTGATGAGTTGTGCTAACTCGACCGCCTCCGCTGCCAGCTGCCAAAAGCCGGTTGGGTGTGGTCCGATTTGGGGTTCGGGGTTGGGATCCGGAGCAGGCTATGCTCGGACAGCTACTCCCGTCCCCACAAATTGACTTCTTGGTGTCATTCTTGGCGTTTGTTTAACATTTAATGGCCTATTCATTTGTCTCGCTTGTTTGCTCTTAATGGATTTATTGCTCATTTGTGCCGGCTGTTGTGGGTTCATAAATATCTGTCTTCCTTTCATATATATATACATATATATATATGTATATGTATGTATATAAATATTTGTCTTTAATTTTTTAAACATTTTATTTACGTGTGAAATATCGCATATTCAGTAGGTATTTGACGTGCGGAAAGTTTTCAGCGCCATCCATTCGATTAAATTATATTCAATTAGAGACTTAAGTAATTTCAATTTTCGCGTTGCCGCAACAATTACCATCCGACCGCAATACATATACATTAGTGATAACAATACAACCAGATGCATAACTAAACAAACTCTTTATTGCCACCAGAAAATGCTCTAAACGACGGGGTAAAAGCCAAGTATGCGAAGCAAGCATTTATTCTAGGGGATTTCCAATCCCGTTCAGTCGAATAACAAGTATGGGTGCTAATTTCTAAGAAGACCACAACAATATTCAATAAAATGTTCAAATTTGATTAAATCAGAAGCTATGAAACAGAGTAAATTAGCGTACAGGGCTAACACACACTGTTTATTCTCCAAGTGGATTCAAATTACTAGTCAAAAGAATAACAGAAAGAATGTTTATCTTAGGCACAGCGAGGATTTCATTGCCTTGAATACCTAGGTTATCCAGATAATTATCTCAATTGCAACTTAGACTGAATGTGTTTATTTCTTAAACTAATAGCAAACAATAAAAATACCGATTTTAGTTTGAGTGTTATATACTATTTGTTATTATGTATTTCATACAATGAATATTAGGCTTATACAAATAAAACATATTTAGAAAACATTATTGATAATACAGAAAAACAAAATTTATAGAAAAATATGTAATGGGCATGCTTATATCGACTCGTGAGTAGATCCTGATAAAGAGGTACATCCTTCTATGTGTTACACAGCATTATATACTATCCGCGAGGGCATTAAATCTATCATATTTTTTTAATGATTTCTTATCGATCGATACCCAAGTATTATTTTGCCTTTGCAAGCCAGCAATTTGCGAATAGAATTATACAAAAAATTTTAAGTACAGAAGTCAATGCTTATGCACCAGTTTGCATGCGGAAATAAATTCTAGATTCAGAACTGCATATTTCGTGAATTTCTGAAATGAAAAACATGTTTGCTAATTAATAAGAAAAAATACATTGTAAATATAACGTTGTCTTATAGAAAAAGTAAATACTCGTACATCTGCAAATAGTTTTTTTAATCAGTTGTTAGTTTCTTTACAACTTAGTTGCTTGCAAATATGTACACAATTCATTCGCTGTTTATATAATAAAACTTGACATTTAATGAATTTATATTTCGAAACAGGTACAGGGTATATTATCATCGTAGTTATAGTTCTAGTTATTATCATTAGCATCATCTAGGGTATCTAGGGTATTTTTTTTTTGATTATTTTTTGTGTATATGCAAAATTATTTATCAAACAAAAGAAAATTATATTAAATTTTGTTCTTTCATTTTAACTTATTCAACTAGCATAATTCATGTTATTTATTATTTATATTTCTCATTTTTGTTCTTTATCACATGTTCTGAATTCAATTCACTTTCACTGCTGTGAATAAAAGTTTTATTTTTATGTGAAAATTAAAAAGGGTATGTACATACGAGTATGTATGTGTGATTGTAGATAAAAGTAAATAAATGTTGCAATAAATGCTTAACAAGGGGGGATAATTTTAGTTTAATTCAAAATGTGCTCTTTGAAGTGCTTCATTATTGAGTAATCATTATTGAGCTTACGCTCACGCTTACGGGTTACCTCGCTCACGCTCGGTTTAGTTTGTTCTTGTTGTTGCAAGCCTGCGATAGCCTTTACAGTGGGACAAACAATGCAATCACTCACCCAAATTAATGCACGATGAAGGTCCCCTCGTAAATGGTGTTGTTGTTGTCAAAGGTTGTTGCTTTTATTTGATATTACAGATTCGGGTGGCTTATTTAATTGTGTTTCATATGGAATTTTTAATTAATGGAATTAAATGGACAATGGGGCCATTACTTTGGCTCAATAGATTTGTAAGATTTGTAAATTTGAACTGTGAATATAATTAATTAATTTGATTTCTAACTGTATTGCGATTATAATCGTTTATTAATAATATCATTTTTGTGATAAGCTGAAAATTGAAAAAATAATTGACTTGTTGAGTGTATGAAAAAATGGCATGCTTGTTACACGTATATACATAAATGTATCTAGTCTTGTTCTTTATCAGTTGATATAGCCTTGGGTTCATTCAGTTTGTCTATTTGTTTCCATGCTAGCTAATCGCTTAATTTTAAGACTATTTTGATGGGTTTTTGAGATATAGGCACAGAAATGTAGTCGAAATTCAAGTACAGCCCAAATAGTGTTTCTACCGGTTTGTTTTTATTCGTTCTTAAACCTTTTTAAATACTTGCTTGTGTTTCAAAATCCACATACCCATTTCATTATTTTCGCAATTTCTGTCAAATTTTATGACACGTAAACCCGCCAAACTGTCACAGCTTTGTCAAAACTTAATCAATTTTCATGTTTCAAGCAATTTGGATGTCTTGATGAAATCTACATTTAATATTTGATTGATATGTAGACATTAACGATGCGTTGTCATTTTATAGACAACTGCGGCTCAATGTGCACCCAATCAATAGATAACAAAGAAAGTCTTTGAAATATATGAAATTGTTGTTTGGGATTAATTGCACTTATTGATTGCAATAAAGTGACCATTGAACTAATTGAAATAGTTAATCTGCGACTACGTCTCTATTCAAATTAAATGACTATTAAAGCCATTGACAAAATGAGCCTAAAGTGTAATTGAATAAATATCTCAAATCTCACAGAGAACACCTTCACCTTCAACTCCATCGCGTTCCGTGACTCTGAAGTTGAATCTTTGCATATTCATAAGCATTATTCATAAGTTTAAAAAAAAATTAGCTCTGTTTGTTAAGTAAGTTTTTTTTGTTGTTATTTTTCTCTTCTTAATCAGAGAACTAAAAAAGTAAATTGGTCTCGCTTCGTACAATATTTCTACGGGCACTTTTTTAAAAAGCAAGTTAGTTTCACTCACGAAATTAGGTGTTTCCATCTTTTAAAAAAAAAAGTGATCAGTAGTGCATCAAATAAGGTGAATCTTAACATTTGGCTTAGTTTTCCATCCAAAAAACAAAAATGATAATCGATAACAGAGTTGAGTATGATAGTCAGAGCTGACAAACAGGGTATCTATCTAACGGGTCATTTTCCAGGGCATATTATCTTATATATTCATAGATATATTTTCATATTCACAGAGTATTTAGCGATGATATCCATAATATAATTGGTTGAATAGCAATCACAATCGTTATTACAGCTATCCAATTAGTTAAAGACTATCGGAACTGGGGGAACCTTCATCTCGTTCCTAAAATTGTTGCATGCACTTGCTAGCTAATCTATCAATTATTAAATAAATTGAATGCAACTAATTGAAAATAGCTTAAATTAATAACAAAGACATGTATCCCCCTTAGGCCCACGACCCCCCCAACCGTCATCTTGAACGGGGCAGCGGAGCGAGACTGAGTCCCAGTCAGGGTCACGTGATTGAAATACTTCAAATATTTAAATGTACAATGGTAAGATTTGTGAATTTCACTTCAACTGCGCAGATGGCCACTATAATGGACTGGCTAATGGTAACAGGGGCGGGTGGGGGTAGGAGTTAGGTTAAGGGGGAGTGCAAAAACCTTATTTCTTTTGTAGGTTTGCGCAATAAAATGTGTTATTTGTGCCTGAGCATTTTTCGTGCCTCTGTTGATGTTTATTTATTTAATTAATTTAAATTTTATTTATTTAATGTTTACAGAAGAGCATACAATCAGTTGGAAAATAATAAAGTAAATATGCCCAAGAAGAAGCAGATGAATGAAGCGCTCGGTTTTGTTTTGTTTGCACTTTTCATTTGCACTCTACGCGACGTTTCCCCGTATTTGATTAAATGCTGTTTTTTATTTAATCAATTGAAACGAAAAAAAAAATATTATTTAAAAAGAATTCAAATTCGGTAGAGGAGCTGGCACTTGAAATGTATTTGTCGTGGGAGTGGGGGAAGTTGGTGTTGGTGGGCTGGTCTTATGAATTTGCGCTTGTTAACGGGGTGCGACAACCTTTATTATTTTCTGTTTTATTGTGTGTAATTTGCACATACTCGTATAAATTAATTTTGTTATTGTCTTGTTTTGTTACATTGCAGCAACTCCTGACAATCTTGACAAATTAAAATGCGAGCAAACAGCAAAGCAGCAGCAACAATAAAATACTGCACACGCTCCTGTATCTGTTCTGTGTGTGTGCGTGTGTGTGTGTGAGTGGGCGACGCTAAGCTGTGACAAACATCGAGCTAATATTATATTTGCATCTCGTAATATTTATGTGTGTGTGTGCATTCAAAGTTACATAAATGCGATAAATAAGACGCCTAATTCGTGCAATTTACGTGGCAGGGTCAACGCGACGTATGAGTGATATACAAATTATCAACAAAGGAAGTACGCTGGAGAAGCCCTCACAACAATGCAATCAAACGTGCTGGGAAAACAGTAGCTGTCATTTGCGTTACGACACCGATTGCAACTACAAATATAGATTTGAATAACTGTAACTGTAACTGTAACTGTAACTGTAACTGTAACTGTAACCGTAACTGTAACTGTAACTTTAACTGGCACAGTGACTGTTCGCTTCCGGTATCCTGTGCACCAAATTGCAAATTGGTATCCATCGCGTATACGCGCTGTTTGATAGAAGCGCTTTGTCAGTCTCATGAATATCGACCAAATGACCACTCTGAATGTGAATACCTGTTTTAGATTATGCATATTATACTTGTACCTCAGCCATATCATATGCAAATTTACAGACGAGCTTGACTAAAATTGCGTATAAACAATCCATATGCAGTGCTTGACTAGAAGATACCAGATATATCCAGTTTAATCAAATATTGATGGAAATTACATTTTATTTTGTATTACAGTCGTTTTATTCATATACGAGTATACAAATGGTTGAGATAACAATATTATAGGCCAAAACACAAATTAATATATATACATATATACGAGTATATTTTTTAAATATGATTTTCACTGGCTCCATAAATAGAAATACCTAATCAGAGACATATTCATTCATTAATATATCTGATCAAGTTCATGACACTCTTTTGATGGTTGCCTCTATCTTTCCATGTCGATGAGTTTATGCTATATACGATACTACTTTTCATTATTTTAATTTTAGAAATCGGGAAATGATCTTTTAGCTCCTGCTTCATTAACATTAATAATGTTCTTCTAATTTTGGTTTCAGCTTTTTCTGCTTTTCGTTGCCTTTTGACAGACTGTGAAACTAAGAATCTAAGTTTGATATTTGTATTTCTGTTGTTGAGACGTTCATTATGAAGAAGCTGCACTGTATATGGAGAGAGTACAGTTAAAGTACAACATGTGCCATAGAATTTCAACTTCAGCCCGCAAATAACAGGTCACGACCAGTTTGAAGCGCTTAAAGTCGACCAGCAAACAAATAAGTAGCTAATATAAATTTATGATATAAGCATGGCGCAGCAAACAGCTGTATCTATTATTAGAGTGTCATTTTTTATTCAAGTCGTATTTGAAACTATATATTACTATGATGTATACCTATACATAAAGACCAGTAGACTGCTTATATATTTATATTACGATGCGATACGCCACGATCTCAGGCCTTAGCTCATGTCAGCTGTACAAGCAAGTACAACCCTCCTCCATTCCTCAACCCCCCTCACAGAAGAAGGGAAATTCAAGAACATGCCAGCTAGATACTTGTACTTGTACCGTATTCAACTTGTTTTTTAGCCCCAAGCTTCATTTTGTATGCATTGCAAATTAAGCATATAAATCACAGTTACTACCCTAATTCATATGCAAATATGCGTTCTATTCAAAATGGATAAGAAGCCACAGGCAGGCGGCTCTCAAGAAAATACTCCACGAATGAAGCTAAAGAAACTTCAAGGGAAAGGATTCTCGTCGGCCTTTGTGAAAGGATTCCAAGGGGCCTTCATTAGAAAGACGGAAGATAATCTTAATTTGAAGTGCCGATTGTTCCTACATAAGTTAGAATATGTAGTTCTTCAATCTTGATGGTTTTTTTTTTTAAATAAAATAAACAATAGAATTTAAAAAATATTTAAATGACTGCACTTATCAAAATTACAAAAGTATTTACTTTTTAATAAAAGTTATTGTTTATTGTTATGGTGCTTGTTTTTTATGCAGTACTTTAAATATTCTAAAATTGCTGAGGCATTCTAGAATCGACTCGAAAAGGAAGTTAAGAACATATATACAAAATGATCAACAAATCCAAACTGACAACTAGCGTAGAATTCTGTGTGTAAAAATGATTTGCCCTTACACTAAATCTGCGTTGTTGTTATAAAAATATTTACGTTATTTACGATTATCTACGTAAATACAGAATGCGTTAAGTGTTGCTAGTTAAAGTTAAACAGTCCCAACTATTTGCATGGTAAGTTGAAATTTATGAAACAGCGAATGGGATAGGAGCACCGCACAATTAGTAAACGAATAAAGGTATATGCATAGATAACTGTTTTACTATTTGATCAAATGACAAATTCTATTCAACTTTACTATCTTAAAAGGAAATAAATAGTTAAAGATAGATAGCAATGTAGATAAAGTGGTATATAAGTAAATACGGGTTGGAAATTATAGCTTCATTTTGTTATTATTATTATTTTATTTTTGTCTTCTACATAACCAACCATCTCTATACAAAAGTCAATCATTTACTTACTATATCCTTAAAAATACATATTGCTGTGAAATAATCTGAAAGTTTTTGCTTTTGACCTGAGTACAGGGTATTTTCTATTTGCAGCCCCTGTAGAAATGCTATTTAATATCTATGCTGATTTATTCGACTTCTTGGTTTCTGATGATCTTGATATTCCCGTTTGGCTATGTGGTGATATATCAGAAAGTTAGCATATTCGTATGAACTTAATGAACTCCAGTCATCTGACTCTTTATTCGAGTGCTGTGACAGGTCGACCAAAATGAGGCGACTGTGACTCGCACTTAATGTAAACCAATGCCAACGGCAGCCAGATTCGACTCGAGTCGACCACGTGAGACTTACCCAGATAGTGTGTAGCTGTGGCTGTAGCAGTGCCTGTGCCAGGGAATCCGCAGAAAAGAATAAAATAATATAATGAGGGCCATAAATTCTCTGGGTGTTTGGGCATCACGCGCCACTGGATGAGAAACACATAAGAACGAGTTCAGTTGCTGAAATGGCGCTGGCTTTGAGCCGTGTGTAAATATCTATGGGGATTACGGGAGCAGAGCGTTCCATTTCATTTCGCTGGGATTACGAATACGAATTTATAGATATACATATGTACATATATACACATATATAAATATATATATATATATATATATTTTTGTTTTTTATACGTATATCTATATGTATTTCGCTTATCAATTTCAAAACGGCCTGATGGGAAGATTGGCTGAAAATTACGCGACATTTTTATTCACGAATATGAGATATCTTGTTTGTTTGCATTTAATTTAGATATATTTATGTACTCGTACACGGGTAGAATACGGCCCATTAAAGAAGTGCAAATAGTAAAATAGGCTGCCAACGGGGATGCCAACAATAAAATGTAGCACACACAAACAGCAACAGTAATCTGCGTATGTGTAATATACATATCGTATTATTCATATTGCCGAGATCCTAGTTACTGTTAAGTACATCACCGCACAGGTCTTAATGTTACCGGTACTGAAGTGCAGCACAGCCTTTAGATCGCCGTCAACATTCCAATAGGGCATATTCCTCACTGTCATTCGATTGCTCACATTTCTTAGATTGTAAACTTGCTGAAAGTCAATAAAATGATTGATAGAAATAAATATATTACTGCCTTTTCAGACTTCTCTTAAAGGAGACTTAGTGCCCGCTATTCACAACACTGTTACACAAAACCATTTGTTAGCTAAGGTTTGTTGAATGGGATTAACCGATGGAAATGTAAGCAAATACTTACACCAATTTGTGGAGGACATTTTCGTTGATCTTTGGGTATCTGGCGAATGTAATAAAGGTGCCAGGGCTCGTTGCGGTCCTTCAGGGACTTGCAAAAATCATCGCGCTTAAGGGCAGCAACTGTTGGCACCCACTCACCCCGATCTAAGTGGTTTATTTCCACCTGAACCTTAATGGGTACATTGGGTAATTGCTTTTTAATAATGATGTCGCCACTAAAGTGCATTGTTTCGTAATCGTTTTCGAGGACAACCGTCACTCCGCTGGTGTCCACCAAATCGCTAATGAGTACATTGCCTTTGTCCTCATTTCTAGAACAGGACTGGAAAATACGCTCATCGAAAGAAATACCATAGGTGGCCGACTGTACAAAATACAAATTGATTACAAGTTTTTAGATTTGAGAAGCAAATGCAGACTTACATTTGCTCCACGCAGTGGCATCAGCAGCAGCAGCAGCTGCGGCACAGCTGGCAGTAATGCAATGAAAGATGGTCGCAACATTTGGACACTCTCGCAGATGCTGCTCGCAGATGCAGCTGATGCAGCCAATTTATACATAGTCCGATGTGGGGGCTAATTGGCTGGCAATTAGTTTTGAACGCAATTGTATTTATCGCATCGTCTATCGGCCTAATTGCCAAAACCACCCAGTCGCATTAGCATTTAATTGCCACTGATTTTGAATTCGATATCAATTTCAGTTTCAATACAAAAAACAAAACTTCCACTAAAAATTTCATCGACGTCGCCTTGTTTGGCACAAAAAATAGATGTCCCGCTCGGCATGCCAGCAGCGTAGACGATAGCGAGGCCATCCTGTACGGAAGTCACTTCAATGCAAAATGCAAAAATATACTTATCATGTACATGAATAGATATGTATGTATATCGATCGCTATCACGCGTCTGCCGTGTGCGCCTGTGGGACAACTTGGCCACTTGACCTTGGGCCACAAAGAGGCGCGAGACAGCATTGTGGGCCATGGCCCACAATAGTAAAACGCTGAGCAATTCATTTTCAGACAAAAGCAAATAATGTGGGCCACACGCCCAGCCAGATAGTAGACTTTACCATAATAATACCATAATACGTCTACTCTAAATAATGGCGTTAAAAAGCGCGTGGCGCAGTCATACTTAGTCAACATTTGCGTTTATTTTTGGGTTGAATTTGGCGTTTATGGCACTTATCATGAAAAGATTCTTCTGCAGTCAAATGTCATAAAAAGCCGAATTTCATAATCGTCTCTATTAAATAGTGGCACTTACATTGCCAGAGTTCTTGGAATACTCTGTTGAACCATTAAGTGGGCAATATCGTTGGTACTTCACCGTAACTAAACTTAAAATTTGCTTAGCTGATAATACGGTTTTTTTTAAGATAATTTCATTAATTTATTTTTATTTATTATAAATTAAAAAGTGATTCACATTTCATAATCAAATTTTCTTATCAACTGCCAACCCCCCTCCCGCCCCTCCAACTATTTCAATAGATTATATAAGCATGTTTCCTATATGCTTAATTAGAATAAATAGCCGAGTCGATCTGGCTTTGATTATCGAATTTTCGTGTTTTAATTGAAAAAAAAAGATCTCAGATTAGTTTCCCATCACTCGATTGAATAAATTATAGCATTTAAGTTTTTATTCAGTTTGATATCGTGTTGCAATTTAACTAAAGTAGTTATTTTGTGCAAATGCTTGCATTTATTACGCCCAATAAAATTACAGTGCTTATAGTCGCTTTGTTTATTAATAGTCATATAAATGAATATACATGTATGAATAATTTCTTGAGAAATATAATTTATTATAATTTATGTATAGTATATAAATGCGATGAGTTGATTCGAATGTTTACTTTATATTCATTCAAATCGTGGAATACAACACTTGTGCAAACCATTCAAAAATGGCACGACACCCGTCTGCAGATCAACAGATCTTAGAGGCGCCACAGAAGCTTGCTACATTGAAGACAAATCAGATCATACGAGTATATGCTGTTACTATGTACAGTTGGTTATAGAACCCAAGTGCAATTATTGTTTGATTTTGGCAGATTATTCATAAGTACATATGTATGTGTAAAATCAATATTGATGTGATGGTTATTTAAGTGCACAGACAGCGGACCATCGAATACTTGTCTCAGAGTATTCAATCATTTTGAGTGGCTATTCGAACTTCGCAGGAGTGACAGAACTGCGTATCGATCTAAAACTTCGTATTGCACAAATGAAAAACAGCCATTAAAGACGCATTGCCTATTTGTTAAATCGAGATTGACCTTTTTTTTTTGACGCTATGCTGGGATGACCAATAAAAACAAAGAGTGCGCAGTACTAAGTATATATAAATAATATATATGTATATGAATGTAACTAAAATATTTGTCTAATATCTACAAAATAACGCACTTACAAACTGAGCGATATTGCGATAAATGTACATTTAAAAATACAGAACGTTTCAGCGATTACAAAGTACAAAAAAAAATACAAAAAAAAAATACTAATTATCAACCGTATTCCACAAACATATAGCATACTTTTTGGATTGCATGGTATTTAAATTAAAGTGATCTGAATTATATTGCGATTGAAAAAGTATGCTATACTCTGTATTGTGGCTTGGATCCCAAAGTGAGATTTAAAACATGATTAAATATATATATATATATAGATATATATTAAATGCTAGTGCAGTGCAGGCAGAATAAATTGGCAAATGAATGGCTGCTCCGATGCGCCATTCCGTTGTTCACTTCAGGATAATCTCCGCCGGCGGCAGTATGTTCTCGCCATATAGACAATACCATATGCTCGAGTACCAGATGGTGCGATCGACCCACTCGCTGCCGGCTAACACGTGCCCAATGAAGGGGGCATCTCGTGATCTGCAAAAACAGCGAAAGCACGTTAAGCATTAAGAAAAAACCAAATGCACAGATAAGAAAAATTGGGTATACCTCATAATTTGCGCCTGGGTGCGCTCCACGAATGTGATGGCCCAGCTCCAGGGGAAGTCTCGCTTGCGCTCACATCCCAAATACGCTGTGGAGCTGTGCAAAAAGATTTCGCGAACAATGGTCGTTTTGTCATTCTTATCCTTCTTGGAGACAACGATTTTGCCGTCGCGCAGCTCACACTGCAGTGTTTTGAAGGATTTGGTGCGATAGTCGGCGAAGCGCAGCTCTTTGCCAGGCGTCACCGTCGCCAGATTCTTGACAGCCCGCTGCACTTCGCGCAGCATCTCAATGGGTCGCACCATGAGGTAGTTGTGCTTGCGATCCTCCTCCGGCCAGTAGGACCAGTTCAATATGACATCGAACACCTTAACATGGTGATGCAAGGGACGTTCCAAGCTGTCGTTTAATATGACCTCATACAGTGTCAGCTCGTGCGTGGGTCTCCGCATCTTCTTTGAGTACTCGCGGCACAGCTCATAAGCGGTCTTTGTCGGCGAAATTGTGGCATTCACCTGCGTTTTCTCCTGCAACCATAAACGCTGCATTAAACGCTGCACTCGATGATAAGCTAATGGACTCACCTCTGTGGTATTGTCGGGATTGGGATTCAGACTGATCCAGATCTTAATGTCACCCGATTGCTTTACCGCATCCTTTAATGTTTCGGCGGCTGCATAATATTTCTGCAGGCACAACAGCATCGCTTGCTCCTTTTTCTAAAAAAAGATAGCAGCAGCAATTAACAGAAAGCGTGATAAGACATATAACTATACGAGTATATAATATTATTCAACTTAATATTTAAGTGTGCAAATAGAAGCTGCGAGACTAGTTTGCATAGAAACAGTCTAAGCGGGCCGGCAATTCACGACGACAACATTAAAAGCTGCATCAAATTGCGCAGCAATGCTGAAGCAACTCCGAAAAGGTCAAAGGTCAATTGATCAGTTGGCTTCTAATCCATTATTGGTGTATCTCTCTCAGTGATTCAGGGAAATGCACTTTGTGGCTTAGTTAACTGAATTGGTGTACGTTGGGGAGTATTACCATTTCATCGGCGCCGCAGGGAAATAGATTCTTATAGAGCACTATCAGATCGGTTAGCACATCGGCTTCCTTCTGAGAGTAGATGAGCTCGTCGCACTGTGGGAGAGATGAAGTGGATGAGCGATTTGGTTAATAGCTAATGAGTATATTTTGTGTCACCTTTTTGGCTAGCAACGTTGGGCCCCATAGAATGGTCAGATTCTGCACGCTCATCTTGTTCTTGGCTTGCTGTGAGCTGATGAACACCAAATGGCCGACAATGCGACGCAGCGTCTCGCGCTCAATGGTGCTGAGGCGACCGAGCAGCTCCTTGTAGATGGGTATCTTCTCGGTGGCCACGGCCAGTTCGGTGACAAACACAAAGCTGTCGGTCAGTTTGCCCAGCAATCTTTCCGGCAGATCGCGCATGAATCGCTTGAGCACATTGGCCACATCGTGTTCATTGTACTCGTTGCGTGTGATCTCCACGTTGAAGGCGTCGGCCCGAAAGGCGCTCATCAGCTTGTGCATGGAGTTCTCCGATCCGGACTTGCGATAAATACCCTCCGACATGGAGCCGTGTATGTACACAAAGTTAATGCACTTATCCACAATGACGGGCACATCGTAGCGCGTCAACTGCTGATCGCCCAGCGAGAAGCCGTTGTTATGCGCCACCTCCCTGATTATGTGACGCCAGATTTTTGTCTCGCGCGCCGAGCTCATTATCATGTAGACCGCATACGGCGGACAGTCGATCGTCAGCATTGGGCCGCTTTCCACGTGCAGATTGTCAATGGACTCGTCGCTCTCCTTGAGAACTGCAATTCAACAGATTTGCCAAGTTTTTCATATTTGTAGTTTGTAGTTTTCATTAACTCACCAATGCAACGCGCCTTTCGCAAATCCATTTTCTCCACATTGCCATTGGCCTCGCTGACAAAGATGAGGCGCCGCTGACTCTTGCGCAGCACCAGCCAAGTACCGCTCCACTCTGAGGTGATCGAGTTCTGCGACGCATGCGAATATATCAGGCCAATGAAGAAGGATCGATTGGAGCAGGATAAGGAGTAGACAACTCACCTTTAGATAGCACCAGCCGGCTCGATAATAGTGGCAGGTGTACTTCACAGGCACAATGTTGGTGAGGCTCTCGAGGATCTTTTGCATCCAGACGCCGCGCTCGGACTCTTTGCCAACGCCATAGAGATGGGCGACACGTTGCTGCTTCACATTGCCGTTGGCGTTGCTGGTCATCAAGAGATTGGGATTGGAGGACATGGTGTCGCTGCCACCGGCACTGCCATTCTTTGGCTGTGATGTCGTCACCTCGAAACAGTAGAAATGTGTGGCGCTATCGGTGACGCGACTATTGCTGACGCACTGCAGCGTCGTGATGGTATCCAACGGTATTATCTCCTTGGGCGTCTTCATCTCCTGGTCGAGATACGTCTGAAACTGTCTGTCGCGCAGCACGGCCTTGCGGTTCTGCATCTCCTTCAGTATATCCTCGACGACCCCGGATGGAAAACGCACCAGCGGCCCCTCGTAGCGCACCAGCAGCGGCGACAGACTCGGCCTGGGCACCATCTGCAGCGCCACCTTCACATCCGACTGTCGCTGGCCGCCGGCCTTGAAGCTTGCCTTGCGCTTCATCGCATCCATGCGGATCTTCACATTCGAGAAGGCGTTCATCGTCTGCCGGAAGCGGGAACCCAGCGTATTTCGCGTCTCTGAGCTGCCGGGATTCGCTGACGAAGCGGACGCAGTTGAGGCAGCGGACGGCGCCGTTGTCATCGGTTGACCATCGCCGCCAATGGCCTCCAAATAGGTGGGCGGACTGTCGCCCTCGATGTGCGCTTTGTCGCCGACAAACCAATTGGTGCGTTTGCGTGACGGTGCCGCCAGATCAACAAATGCCGTCGCTGGCTTCTCCTCCAGCCGACTGAGATAGGGCCGGGCGCGCAACTCAGACGCATCCAGCTCCACCGTATCGGTGCCATCTAGCATATGCTCCATGCTGTCGCTCAATAGCTGCGCATTCTGATGAACAATTTGCGGCTGACTTGCGTTTCCTTCTTTTTTCGAGTTTCTAGTTGAAGTGGCAGTGGCAGTGGCAGTGGCAGTTGAAGTAGCAGTTGAAGTAGCAGTGGAAGTGGCAGCTGCTGATGCTGATGCATCATTTCGGCCATCCTCCTCGGAGGTGCACATGCTGACATCGTCCTGTTCGCGCTTGATGGTGCCATAGGTGTCCTCCTCGAGCAGATGCTCGAGCAGCAGCAGCTCGTTGCTCTTGTTGGAGCGCGACAGTGTTGAGCATTTACCCATCAGCGGATCAAACTCCTCAATGAGTTCCGGCGGCGGCGGCGCATGCACAGATGCTGGCCAACAGCCGCCAACGGCGCCATCATTGCTATCCAGCTCCCCATCCTCACTGATGCACGCCAGCTCCAGTTGGGGCGTCAACAGTTTGCCGCGACTCGTGCTGCTGGTGGCCATCTCGAAGAGTTTGCCATAGGTGGCCTCATGATTGGCATAGACTGGCTCCGGCGAGGAACTGGACTCGCATTCAGCTTCCGCGTCAGCGTCCGCTTCAGAATCGGCAACGGGCTCGGCTTCAGACTCGGCTGCCTCGCCATAGAAGTGCCAGGAGTCGCTGCGCTCGGGCTTGAGTGCACGCGCCTCCTCGACGGCAATGCTGGCCGAGATAAGCAGCGATTCCTCGCGCTCGGCGGCAGCTGCCACCCGATTGAGTTCGTGCAGTTCCGCGGAGTCGATAGGCGGTCGACGCAGTTCAATGTTCTCGTAGTTCTTGCGGCGCTTGTGACGCACCGGCGGTTGCACTGCAGCATCCAGCTGCTGTGATAGACGCGGCGGCGGATAGCTGGGCATGGGTTGCTCCTCGCCCGTCGAATCACCGCTGCTCGACTGACGCTGCTGCTGTGGCTGCTGTTGCTGTGGCTGCTGTGGTTGCTGTGGCTGACTGCGCAGCTGCACCAGTTGAGCCGCCTCCTGAGCCAGATTCTTGGCCAGCGGCAAGGGGGGTGCTGGACGCGAACGCAATGCCTCATCGTAGCTGGGCGGCTTGGCCTTGACCTTCGGTTTGTGCTGGACTTTGGGCTTGGGCACCTCGTACTCCAGTTCGGTGTGCGTGCTGAGATCCGTGTGACCGCCACCGGCGGCATTGCGATGCAGTGGACTGCTGAACTGTATCGTATTGAAGACGTCCGTGTTGGGCATTGTGCGTCGTCGATCTAGCTCCATTTGCTGTTCCAAATCGGAGATGCTGGTGATGCCCGATGAATCCGTCGCTTTGTTGTCTCGTCTGCCCAGCGTAAAGTTCGATCCAAACAGTTTGCCGGCGTTCCTCAGCCGGCTGCTGGCGTCTGCGCTCAGACTGCTAATTGCCTCCGTGGAGCTCTTCAAATTCTTATCCAGACGCTTCTTGGCGCCTTTGGCCTTCAACGCGACCCGCTCGCCAATCGATTCGCCGAGTAGCTTCGAGGTGTTGCCCAGCGAGCGCAGCAAGTTTCTGTGAGAGATTCAGAGTGATTCGTTGATTTGTTCGTTAATCAGTTGACTTCAACTTGAATGACTCAAAAAGGGCCCCGCACCGCCCACTCCAATTAGGGTTAGTAGAGTCCCTCAAAACTCAAAAAAAAAATAATAATAAACCTTCGCTGCCAACTGCCAGGCGACAACTGAACACAATTCTTGCGGCAACGAAACGAAAAACGGAACCAAACTGGAACCGAGCTCAGCGCATGTCATTTGTCATTGATCTTGAAATGTCAGACGGCAGGCGACTATTTCTGGATACGCCCGACACGAGCGTGATTAATGCGTCGGCGGAAGTTGAAGTTCAGAGTCGCAAGGAGTCCTATAAATAGAGCGAACATTGGACCAGACAAATCAGTGGCAGCAACTAGTTATGCGCCACATACACACTCATATAGGGTGTGCTAGGCGGGGGCGGCAACTTTGGTTTGCCATCCCTTCAACGGTTTCAGCTGCTGCCTCCATTCAACGCACACGGAAACCAAATAATACAAAATGTATCTGAAGTGAATCGGTGAACAGGAGTCCAAGATCTATTGCTAAATAGATTGGAAGTAAATATTTTAAATATTTGTTATATTAAGATAAGCCAATCTGCCCAGATCTTCTCCTTAACAAAGAGATATGTTGTGATTCAGGATAATTAGGCTAACTAAGCCGAAACTCAGCAACCATTGCAGTTCAGCATACTCGTATAGATGCAAGCGAATCTATCAATTACAAAATGGGAAATACGGATTACTTATCATTCGAATTATTGTACAACATTCAAATGATTATCATTTGACAATTTCAAGAGATCCAGTTAATTTGGACGTGCTTCTTAAAGTTCACTTTAGTCAAAACTAAAACATGCTTCGAGTGTCGAGTCAACAGTGAAATCTATTCAAATAAATCGAATCTCCGTGTAACAATTACGACAGCTAGAAAGGACTATTAAATCGCAAAGACTTTGGTCAGTTATCACTCTTAATTGTAGATGTTTAATGAGCCCACATTAGTAGATGATATTGAAATGTTGCCAAAACGTATCTTACAGTGTCGACACCTTCAGTTCAAAGGTATCCCAAACCAGAGCAAGATCAACCGAATCTGGCTCTGGGATTCGTCGTGCATTGCAATTTCTACAACTCATATTTAATTTATACACAAAGCAATCAAATGCTTGTTGCTGGTTCGGTTAGCTTTTCTACAGTGTTAATCATCGCACCCGACCCACTTGGATTAGTTGTCAACAAATAGAAAATATTAATTCAAATTCAAATTAAAATACCATAGAAATACGGGGGAAGGATGACTGTGCACTTCTACATACATATACTCGTATTTATATATATAAACAAGTTGCAACATGCCACTGGGAGGAGGAGGATTGTAAAAATACACCAAAGATTCGATTAAGAAGTGATAAGAACAACATTGAACAAAATTGTTGGTAACAAAAAAATTTTACTTGTCATCGTCGTCACAGGTCGAGGATAGCTCCGCCTGATCGGACGAGGCGGAGCGTTCCGCCCCCGTTTCCATTTCCATTTCGGAATCACACTCAAGATCATCTTGCCCACGTTCCCGACGAACATCATCCACTTGCTCGCCCTCGTCTACGTACCCGGGTGACGCCGACTTGTATTTGCCGCTCTGCGAGCTCTCGCTGCAGTCGAGCGATGCATTTGAGGTGTAACGGAAATCGTCCTCCGGCTGCCCATTGACGCCGCCGCCGCAGCCGATGCTCGTCGTCGAGAACTCGCTGGAGATGGAATAGCGGTCGGGTCGTCGCCGTTCCCGCTCAATGTTCAGCGGCTTGGACAACTGTGGCAACTGTGGCACCTGGGGCGCTGCACGCAGTGCACCCCTAGGCGATTGTTGACTGTCCAACTGATCCGACTCCTGCTCCGGCAACAGCTCGGCGCGTGCTCGCTGCCTGGGCGCCGGCCTGGGCGTGGCATAAACTGGCTCGGTGCTGGGCACATTCTCATTCGCATCCGGGCCGTATATCGGCTGTTCCACGTTGTGTTTCTGCAGTATCAGCTTGTCATGGCTACTCGCCGGCAGTTTCTTCTCCGTGCAGCTGCCATGCAGATTCTCCGCTTCGATATTGTGTTTTCGGTTAGTGTTGTTGTTGTTGTTGTTGACGTTGTTATTATTGTTGTTGTTGTGGTTGTTGTGGTTGTTCTGTGCGTGATGGGTGTTAAGGGAGTTGGTGTTGCTGTTGCTGGGCGTGGAAGTGGAACTGCTGCAAACATTGATCTCGATATTCTCGTAGTTGGCGGCCCGCAACTCCGGGTAGAGGCGACGGGGCGCCGGCACGGGTCGCGTCTGTGTGCCGCCCGCCTGTCCGTCCATGACTAAAGACGGCTGAAAGCAGACCAGAGAGCGAGAAGAGTTTCGCATAAGCATAAAAATGTATATATACAATAGCTGCGATACATATATACGAGGTGTGTTCAAAAAGTATCGCGAATTTTGAATTTTCGCGATACTTTTTGAATTTTCACGATACTTTTTGAACACACCTCGTATATATAATGAAGCAATAGACCATACAGTATAGCTGTCAAATCAATCGATTTCACCGATGAGCTCTTAAGACTAACTAGACCGAAGAAGAAATAGTTCTTTTCACATGCCTCAAGCCAAGTTTTTCTTAACTTTAGAGTAAAGATTTATTAAATATACTCGTATTATATAATTACATCCAAGTATGTACAGATGATGTATATACATGGCGAAAATGGAAAAATTGCATTCAAACCCCTTCCTTTCGTTTTCTTAAGAATTTTTATAACTTAACTATAAGGGAAAATATAGGATCTGCCTACAATAAATGTGAGCATCGAGGCTTGTATTTGGTTTTTCGTTATTGTTTACCTAGCACTGGGAGATTCCTTAGACCATATGGGAGAAGGGTAGGTTTGTGTGGGGTCAAAAGTTAATGGCAGGCAAGGGATTTTTGTAGGCCAGCAACGCTACCTGTTGCATGTATATAAAAGTGAGTTCTAATCCACAGCAGCGGCATAGTTAGCGCAAGCAAAGCAGTGCAACAAGAGCATGCAACAAGTCGCGCGTCTCAAGCAAAATCTGTGGCAGCTGCTCTACTGCCTGTTGTTACAGTTTTTCGGCACAGTCTGCTGCACAACGAAGCAGACAAAGATGCAACCAGAGACTGGAAACAAGCAGCATCAACTGCATCAGCAACAGGTTCATCGCCCACTTGCACAGCGGCCTGCCACGGCATATGACAAAGTGGAGCTGCTGCATCGGATGCTCGTCGCACAGCAGTTGCAGCAACTGGAACAGCGACGTCTGCTGCGACTCGCACTGGAGCGAAGGGAGGCGACTCCAGTTCCAGTTTGACTTGATCAATTATAGGCGTTTATCTCTTGAGTAGTCATAGTCTAAGTTTTGCATACTTAAGTGCAAATTATCATAGAAAGAAATCTGACAAAGTGAACAATAAAACTGAACAATTATTTAAAAACGACAATTGAATGCGCTCTTAAAGAAAAAACCAAAAACAAATATAAAGTGGTTTATATGAGGGAAGACATGATAAGGAATAACTTGGACAAACTAAACGTTTATAAATTGGAATACTTGAATCATTTAAATGCTCACCTTTATAAAAGACCTTCCTTCACAATCTGATTTATATATATAAACATATATATATATAAACGAATTGGCCTACATTCATAATACTCTAAGCGAGACCCAAACGAGCGAAAAACACAAACTGGGCGAAAATGTCAGACACGTGTTTCCTCTTTGGTCCACGCTGGCCAATTACTTAAACGACAATCGCCGTCGATGGATAGATAGATAGATGTGTACATATAAAGATAGCCATCATTAATTGTCCATTTGGCTTTCACTTTCTTTGATCGCTCACGAACTTTGTTCTCTATCTCTGTCCGGTTGCAGCAGAGTAAAAATAAAAGTATTCAATAATGGCACTAAAACTTGGCCAATTCACAAAGAAAGTCAACTTCCAATGACCATTCAAGCTGCACACACACACACAATTATATATATATATATAGAGATATACAAATACAAATGTGTATATACATAAATATTTACATTCAGTACGAGTCTGTTCAGTTTGAATACATTCGAATACAAAGCAACACTCACAGCAAGATATTCTTCGACCTGAATTCAAAGAAAGTCGCGCAATTGCTTTTGCTCATTGACCAGGTGCATCCATTGCTAAATATGTATAAAGTCTCAAGTCAAAGTATTTTTATACGTACGAGTATATCTATTGAAGCGCACAAAATCCAGCAGAGAATTTTATATCAGCTATGTATAATAACGAAATAAAACGACACTTTTGCTAAAATTCTAAAATTAGTTTGTATTTCCCAAAGATATACAGACAAATGAAGCTAAATGCAACAACATTTTAAAGTCCTATTATAATAAGGGACTAGGAATGAATAGCCTGATTCCACTATCAACTTTTCCAACACTCTCGAAAATTCGTAAACGTATGTTGTGAATTTAGAAATTCAAATGTTTCACCGAATTTCGTATTCACGTTATAAAAGCTTCGTCGATATCATTGTCAAAAAATGTAAAAAAAAAATATTTCAACTATATAGATTAAATAGATTATGGTTTATCAACATTTATTTTATATGAGTGCCCAGCTAGTGCAACAGAGTCTACAATTATCCATTTAAGGAATATAGTTTTCTTTACTGATAGGTATTCAAGTTGGACACAGTCCACAGATGCCACAGTACTGTGAACTCTGGAACCGGGCCATTTGCCATAGACAGCTGGACATTTGATGGAATGTGGGATGGATATGGCTCATGTTGTTCATTTTGTTCATGTTGTTCATGTTGCTTGATGCTTAAGTGCCCAGCACTTTAAATGAAAGTTGCGTTGGGCAGCTGCAGCTGGCTCAATGATTTTGTTTACAATGTTAATGAACTTGTTGTTGTTGCTGCTTTCCGCAACAACTTGAATAAATGGATGAATGAACTTGCATATGACAATGCGTCTGCTGCATCTGTTGGACACTGCGTGAATCATGGACACACATCGAGAGAAAGGGAGACGCGAGGGTCCATCACCATGCCCATCCCCAACGAAGCAAATCAAATTCTAATTGGGCTACATGATATGAAGCATTTTCTAGGAACAGCAACTCATCTGCCTCACCGTCGCCCCACTCCCGCATTCCCCACTTGACTGAATATTGTCGACTTGATGATTAATCGGAAAGCTGCTTGAAACAATTGTTCCACGTCTAAATGATTCAATGGGTACACATACATATACACATGAACCCATTTATGTGTCTATGTAGTTCACATCTTGCGGATATGTACTCGTATGTATATATCCATGTGATTGTGGTTGCTTTTATAGGTTTGCGATAACAACAACGGGAACGAGACCGAGAACGAGTACGAATAGTAAGCGACAATTATAAATCGCATATAAGGCATGAATGGGCAGATCGTTAAATTCATTAACGATCCCCAACTGGGGCTCGCCAATTCAACTCGCCCATCAACCAATCCGTCCATTGTGATATATCATGGATCTATATTGAGCTTTCGCTTTCTTCCTCTATATTAAAACATTAAAGTTTAACAAAAGAAATACGCATCAAATAACCAGACTAGCAAAAGGCAAGAAGACAAGAATAACTCACAGCCAAGTAGTTCAAGTTCACAAAAGAATTTGCTATATATATATATATATATATATACATATATTTGCAGTGTATGCTTAATAAGACAACAATTTATGACAACAAATACATATTGTCTTATCTTGTAATTATCGCGAGCGGTGCAAAATTGTTTGAGTTGCACATGGCAAAATTAGAGGTTTTGTTTACTTAACTGCTCTTCAAAGATGTGAGTTCATTTTAAGAACTATATATATATAAATATATCATAATTTATCGCACGAGAAGTTGTACATTTAATCAACTTGTGATGAGTGCTTACCCGGCCTAAGAAATATACATTTTTGATTAAGGCGTTCAAAGTTTCGCAATACATATGAATAAAAGATGCGTGGCACAAGTATATATACTCGTATGTGATCTATATATTCGGCTACAGCGATAACGAATTGAAACTTTTCAAGCTCAGCTCTGGACATTCCATGAACCTAGCGTACGGAGGAAAGCCTCAAGTCTGCGGCTGCTGTGAGTTATCTGTTGCTTATTAATAAACAAACGATGACAGGCTGCTTCGAAGAAGTTGCACTTATCAACAAAAAAGAAAAAAGAGGACTTCGAGCATTATAATATGAAAATCAAAAAGGAAATGAAACCTTGCAAGCATGAGCGCTATAATTATAACTTAAAGATCTGAAATATGAATACCAAATTCAATTCTCATTTAAGAGAACTAATATGAATTGAATACGCAAATCTATTTTTGGCAAATGTACATTTCTAGAACATGTTCAAAGATTAGTTATGCCAAAAATATTTATGTGTATATTTATATTTGACATGGTTCAGTGACAGTGAATATGTTTGCTAAATGAAGAGCTTTTTGCTCTTGAGCTCAATATCGAGACAGAGATAGAGACAGAGACAGAGTTGACTTAACTGTGGCTAAGTTACAACTTGCCCAGAAAGAAAATGTACACTTTGAGTGGAGTGGAGGAAAGTGACTGAATGATTCACTTGCCCTTTAACGAGTACATTTGATAGCTCTTGTTTACGGCGCAGTTGTTCTTGTTGTTTGGCATTGATTCGCTGCTACAAGTGTGAATCATACACAAACCCTATAATTAAATGTATGTACAAATAAACGGACATCCACCTATGTATATACATATATATATATATATATATATACATATATATATATATATATATGAGTATTTATAGTCATCAAGTTTATCTGGCAGAGTGTCCGGCAAAATACGCTGATGCCGCAGGAGTTCGAGTTGCATTCCAAACAACTGGAAATTCATATGAATATGAATATGGCAAGTGAGTGTGTGTGTACCGAGTAAGCAGAACACTCAAATGTCAAACGCATGAAGAAATTACCACCATCATCATCAGCACAACTCCATTGCAATTCAGAGCACAAATGTATAAGAATAAACATAAAGAAAACAACAAACATACAAACATACACACATATATATATATGTATATATATATATATATACATACTTCATTGCGAGAGCTGATCAATAGATTTCTAATTTATTTGTTGTTGATCGAAGATCTGTTACCGCTGTAAATAAATTAACTGCATTACTTATTTTTGCCACTTGTGTAACTTATCGACTGATA
This sequence comes from Drosophila basisetae, assembly GCA_035041595.1. Taxonomy (NCBI): domain Eukaryota; kingdom Metazoa; phylum Arthropoda; class Insecta; order Diptera; family Drosophilidae; genus Drosophila; species Drosophila basisetae. The sequence goes on along the minus strand of JAWNLB010000174.1, from coordinate 10,165,279 downwards.
AATATATTCTTTTATTTTATTTTTATTTTTTAATTTACATCTTTTGTTGCTCTTCGCCGTGAAACTAACCAAGCTTTAAAGATAACATTTTCATTTTCTCAATATTTTCACTCGAGTTTGAATTGATTTACACATGCGCCTGCGCAACAACAACAACAACAGGAATATTTGAATGCAGCCAGCAAAACGTGAAAAGACTATCAAAAACGAGCCAATGCGAAATGTAGAAGAGAGCGGGAGAGAGACGGAGAGAGAGTGGTTTAGCATGCGCTGCTTGATTAGCTGACAGACAAAGAATTACAAAGCTGATTTGTAACTAAATGCGTATGTGTGTGTGTGTGTGTGTGTGTGCATGCATGTAACAAATGCACATACACATACACAGCCAGACAGAGGGTGTCTGTGTATGAGTGTCTGCACGCTGTGCATTTGAAGGCGACGTGTTTGCTGCGCGAATGGTGACCCATCTGGTTTTTTGGGCTTGTCAGACAGGCAGCCAGTTATTATTGTTGTTGTTGTTGTAGTTCTTCTTCTTGTCTGCAATTGTGCTTTTGTGTGTGCGACAAGTTGAAAAAGTGGAGTGAGTCGTGGTCTGCTGTATAAAAAAAACAAATGACAACTTTTTCAGTGTGCTTTGCGTTTATAAGCAATATTGAGAGCTGATCAGTGGAAAATTTCGCTCCAGCTTTATAGAAATAGGTTTTTTAAAATTTAATTTGTGTTCTCATTTTAAATTATTAGTCTTCTAATCATATTTTTTTTAAATAAAGCTGGTTACAAGGTATCTGCAAGTCAAACATCGCTGTAAAGTTGAACTTAAAGTTCAGCTTTTTATTGGTGAATTGAGCTTTTAAGTTAGTTGAAATATTGATGCGACTGATTCACTAAAAACAAAAGCAAGGCAAACCGATTTATTTATTAGGTACCGTTTTGATTAACGATTAGTGACAATCGCTTATAAAAGTTCTCGATGGCTTTTGCCAGAGGGAAAATCGCAAAAAATCACACACACATATATATATATATATATATATGAATGTGTGTCAACTGCATCAAACTTAATATGTTTATAATTGTCTCAAATTGCTAAGCAATTAAAAGCGTTAGAAACAAAAAAATTGTCGTACACAACGAAAGCAAACAAGCGCAAAAATGCGAATGCGAATCGGGCCCCACGGTCAAAGCGTGTTCCATTTTGCGGCAATAGGTGGACACTGTGCATTCAATAAATATACATTTATATATATATATACATACGCATACTGAATCGGAGTGACAGAGAGAGAGATATAGAGCGATAACGGGTTTACATTTAAGTTTGACTTCTGCTTTCTCTCTCGTTCTCTCGATTTTTCTCCCTCTGTTCGAATTTAAGTGATAAGCAGTCGTAAGTTAGTTAGTGGGCACAACACAACAACAACAACAATTTGTGCCAAAGTGATAATACAACAAATACAATCAAACGCACGCGTCTGTGTATGCTGTATGTGTGCATGCATTCATTTATATACAACAAAAGCAACACACACACATACAATGTAACTGCGAGAGAGCAGATAAATGTTTGCTGCAATCGCTGTTAAGCAACTGTTAAGAGTTAGATAATGGAGCATCGATCACATAACAGCATAGATCGGCATACATGCATACACATATATGAAATGCATTTTTAAGGCGTGTATTGCTTTCGGAAAGAAAATGCGGGCGCACGCCTAAAGGTTAATAAGAGAGCCAGCAATAAAAAGAGCGATTGCGCGACAGAGATGGATAGATGCATGTTTCATTCTTCTCTCCTCTGCTCTTCTCTTTGTTTTGTTATTGTTTTCGACACGGATTTAAATGTTTTGTATATGTTAAGAAATTTATGTAAATTAACCCAACACCAAAAGATATAAAAACAAGAAGAAAATCAACAAACTTTTACCTTTCGCTTTTGTCGCTGGACAGCTGCAAATTTCTATGCAATTATGCGAAATTTGTGTCGTTGGCCCACATTTAAAACATACACACACACAAACACGGACACAATAAAAAATAAAGAAGATTTAAATGCACTGTTTGCACTATTTGGGCACATTTGTTGTCTGGAAGAAGAAGAGGGATTTCAATTGACAATTGACGCTGCACATAATGATTTACATATTTCTATATATGATCGTTCTAAACTGTTCCCCTCCCCATTCTGCTTCGGTTTCGTTCAGTTCAGTTTCGCTTCGTTTAGTTTTTGCTTTTGTTTTTGTTTTTGCTGGACACAAACTATTCATTTATGATGTGCGCCGCCGAGTCGAATGATTCATTTCCATGCTTTTATCAACAACACTAACAGCACTGTCACTAGTAGGTCGCCGATCTCGCACACAGATTGCCTGCCAAATGAGTCGCGACTCGCGAATCGCGATTGCAAACGGAATGGAAATGGAATGTATCTTTTTTTGCTGACTGACCGGCAACAACAACAACAACAACTAATGCTACTACGAAAAACAATATTAACCACGCACGTATCTACGTTCAGCACTTGACACAGTCGCAGCAGAAGCGAACTTAACGCGGCAAGAGCAAAATAAAATGCCAAACAACTTGTTGGCTGCTCATTTGATGTATGTATGTGTGGGTCCGTATCTGTGTGCACGTTTAAATTTACAGATGCGCTGTTGTTCCGTTGTGTGTCGAATGTTAAGAGTAGTTTTCTGTTTATGGAGACAGTGTAGTCGTTAGTTCGGCTCACAGTTGTCGCTCAAATGATCTGTTAGTGTCATGTTATTGCTCAAATGGATCTGTTAATCAACTGTTATAGCTACACTGATCCATAACAAAGGAACATGATTTTCAACTGAATGTTATTGAAAACATAATTTTATTTTATTTTTCAGCACAGCCGCAATTCAATTTTTTCACTATTATTATGAAAGGATATTGGCATGAATGAGTAACTAATATAATGAACTTTGATTGCACACAGCGAAATATTTAAGATTTTAAAGTCGAGCAAGATGTAATAATCAAATTACCCGCGTTACAGATGCGTTCGTCTCTGACGTAGGAATACAATACCTAATATCGATGATTAATCGAATAAGAATTACAACTTATCTTTTAGAATAAGTAGTTGGCAACGCGGCTAGTGCTCAAATTTGGCACCCACGTTAAGTTGGCTGCGCGTTCTGGTGACAGAATTCGAGTGAAGTGAGCTGCGCGCAAAAACTGTTCCCACTTGAAGTTGGCTGCGCACAAGCCAATGCAATAACCACTATTTGGCGAGTTTTGGTTTATTACCAGTTTTGTCAGTGCTGCGCTTGTGTGTGTGTGTGGCACGTATTCGATCCAGGGGCCAATGTGTATGTGTGGGCGTACGCAAACAACATCCACAGCTGCGATTGGCCAACGCCATTTAGCTGCTGCGCACAAGCTCCACAAATGACGAAACCCGTTTGGCAACGCCCCCCGATAACCGTTATGTGCGTATGCCAACTGCTGCGCCGCTGATGTTTCCCCCATTTTGTGTGTGTATCTGTGTGTGAGTGTGTATGTATGTGTGTACGTGTTGGCTTGTTTGTTTGTTTGCTTGGGCTTCGTTTGTCGTATAAGTGATGAGTCAATTAACCCAACATTCCTCGAGGCCACATATTGCTTTAATTAAACAGACAAACAAAATTGCAACAAAAACAAGAGTAACAGCAACCACAACAACAACTGCAATGCACTACAAATTGCGGTTGTTGTTGTTCGCTTCTTCTATTTCTGACTTTCGTCGCTGTTGTTGTTGTTTTTGTTGTTTCTGTTCTGGGCATTAAATGAAAAACACAAACACTTCGACAACTTAAATATGTACGCATTTTGTGTCTGTGCATGTGTATGCGTGTATATGTGTGTGTATTCTCATTTATGCTGAATACGTTTACCAACACACACACACACACACACACACAGCGGCGCAACCTTGAAAGGCCAACAGCACAGCAAAAGTTGCGCTCTTAATTAAACTTTAATTACTTGTAATTAATAAAGTATATTGGATGCGTTAAGCTTTTTTCTTATGCGTTTTTTTAATGCTTGCATGTTATTAACACTGCTGTGTGTGTGTGTGTGTGTCTGTGTTGTGTCTGTGTGTTCTCCGGCTATGCAGATGCAGTTAGAATCTGTTGCCTACTTTAAGGCACGCAATATTCAATATTCTTTAATATTATTTTTATTTATAGCACTGAGTTATTTTGTAGCCTCGCGTTTAACTTCAATCAAGCAATTTCTTTAAGTTTCTACGAGCTATCTGTAATTATTCCAGATATATTCTATTCTAGATCTACACGCAATTGAGCTTTTTTTAATATTACTAAATTATTTCCAATATATTATATCGATATATTAAAAATGAGTGCATGAACAAATAATCTACAGCAGGAGAACTGCTCAAATAGAGTCAATTGCTTAAAGGAATTGTTTTTTCAATACTGCTTTAATATCATTTGTGCTCATTTTATTTGCTCTTCTTGTTTCACTACAAATTGTAGTTTAATTTCTCTTTTTGACATTAAAATAAAAATAAATCAATTGCAATATCATTTTATTATTAACTTGGGCCAATTAAAAATGCTGTTTGAGCGATGAAATTGTAACAATAAAAATAAAAATGCTATTCGAATTTATATAAAATCTTATATATTTATATCTATTTAATAATATTATTATTATCGCGAATTTCTTTATATATCTCTTATTATAGATTACTGTGGAAACTCGCGAGGCAAAGTTGGTTTCAAAAATGGCAAATTTGATTTCAAAAAGCAAATGTTCTCTTCAAGATATATTTCAGTGGCTTCGGGGAGTAGCTCAGACCAAACTAGTTGAATATGATGAAATATTTTCCAAACAGAAGCCACAATAATGCCTCGGATGATGACAGGACGATGATGATGAGCATGAAGATTGAAGACTGAAAATTGGACACTGGTCAGTTCATTATCGAGGGATCAGAGCTAAACACAAATGGGAACAGAGGCCAACCAATTTGCCTGATGATTGTCAGACAATGGCAAATGGTAAATGGTAAATGCAAAATGCAAAATGCCAAATGCCAAATGCAAAATGAGAGACGGAAAATGAAAAATGCATGGCAACTTCAATGGATGCGAGTGAAAATGGGAAACTTGAGGAAAACGACCGCATGCAAATTGCAGCAACTGAAAGGAAAATGAAAATAAAACAATGCAAAACAAGGCAAAACAAAAACAAAAACAAAAATAAAAATACAAATAAAACCAAATAGTTGCGAACAAAACGGAACTTGGGATTTCAGTTGAGTTGAGGAGATGAGGATAAAAACGAAAATGGGAACAAGACCAAGAATCAGAATGGGAATTAGAATGGAAACGGGAATGGGAATGGGAATGAGGCTTACATTTGAAAACCGTATGACAATGAACAAGAATGCGAACAATGACAGCAAACTGCAAACAAATTTTGCATGTAAAACGCAACAAACAAATGAAATCTATGACGGAGAGAGAGCGAGAGCGAGAGCGAGAGCGAGAGAGAGTAGAGCGAGATGGAGGCTGCAGGTGGGCGGGCTCGACCAAAGGCAAAATCACTCAAAGGACTTCCACTTGAGTGTGCCTCAAAACAATTGAAACTCGAAAAAATACAACAAAAAAACACGAAATCAAAATAAAACTAAAAATAAACACACACAAAGCACGCATAACAAAACCATCAGCAAAGCCAAAGGACAGTTCGAGACGCAAAAAATGAACCGACCAACTCGAAGAGCCGTAAAAACGCAGCAATACAAATACGCAAAAAAGCAACTACAGTTTTCATCGCGCTAGTTGTTGCTGCTTAAGTCCTCAGACAAAAGAAACAAACAACAAATGCAATAACAAGAATGGAAAGAGATCCTTGTAGCTGCTTCTCCGCCACGTTTGCCACACTTGATCGACTTCTGACTTCTTTGCCGGCAGCTCCTCAGGCAGTTTGCCGAGTGCAATTTAGCGAGCCTTGCAAATTTCACGCTACACAATATAAATACACACGCACACCACACACACACACACACACACACACACTGAGAGGGCTGATGAATGTCGGGTCGAGTGCACCTTTCAATTGTTGCTGCTCCTCGCAATGCAGACAGTCGTTTGAATAGATAGATTCCCAAACAGTCAAATCTTGTTTGTCGAATTCCTTCCGATATTTGATACAAATTGAAAGCGATGAGCTGGAAACGTCGAGTTGCAGCCTGCCAAGGATCGATCGCATTCAATGCGGCCTTTTCCCAATCGCTAATTGGCGGAACTGCTCAAATAGCGCAAATTGAGATGAAGGCAACAAATCAATTGGCCATCGAAATGCGAATGGCTGCGAAAAATAACTAAGAACACCAATTGAGAAACGATAATTAATATGGGAAAAAATTGAAGAAAAAGCATGTGTCTAAAGTTGATGATCAGTACTACTTATAAAAAGTAATTATAATTACACAACAAATAATTTTGATAAAGTTGATTATGTGTTCTAGCTCAAGAGCTGTCTGCAATTAAAACTAGATGTTTAATGTATACCCTGTATTAATGATAAATCCATTTAATGATATTATGAAATTGGAATAATAATAAAGAGATTTATGCTTGAAATTTAATAAATAAATACAGAAAAATATCAACTTGTCATTATTCATTTAATAATGTACTTCATTTCATAGATTTACTATCTATTATTATACTGTCCAATCAGCTAATAATTTCTCTGATTACATCATTTTCACTTTTATTTTGTATGATATTAAAGATAATGAAACCACTTTTCATATATTAAATGAATAATAATAATAAAAGAATATTAAAAATCTTGTAACTAGTTAGTTTAGTCCAGCAAATATAAGAACTCATCGGCACAATGGCAGCTGAAAGATACACAATAATGCGATCCAAAGGAATTAATTCCAAGTTTCAGCAAAATATCTTAAAGTTTTAGAGAGTGGCTTATATAAGAGCAGACCAATTTTAAATTGTTGCCAGTCAGTAATACAAATATAAATATTATCTATAATATACATCTAAAATTCAAAAATCGCCCTGTAAACTAGAAACATTTTTTTGGTTCTTGGAAAGAATTTTGAAATATACGAAAACAAAAGTTATTAAAATTAGAAAGGCTTTTTTAAAAAATAAAAATACAATCCCTTATTTCTGGGAAAAATTCTTTTCGCATCTTGGAAAATGCTAGAAAATTGAAATCTGCTCTCTGCTTTATTTGAGTATAGATATATGTAAGGTTACTAACTACATTACTTATTTTCAAATAAGATAAGAACGATTAATAGATAGATATTATTGAAATAATCATTTAAGACTAATAGCAACTTAATTGCAAAAGAAAGTGCATTCTAAAAACAAAAATGAGAATCTTTACAAAAGAATTTGTGTATTCCATAATCTAGAATGAGAATTCGAACATAAGGAATTTAAACTTCAAATTAATAATTTTTTATTTCATAATAAGAAATCGTGCAAAAGGAGTTTTAACCTCAAATCGGCAGAGTGATTTTAAACTAAGAAGTAAGAAGCTAAGGAAATATACATATAATTTTGCCGGCAAACACGCAAATCACACAAAACATCTATGATATATATGTATATATATATTTTATATATATATATATGTGTGTGTGAATTTCGTGATTTCCGGTAAAAATATTGCGGCCAAAATCATTTGGCACGCATGTGCTCGCGAGGCAGGAACTCATTTTCTATGGGCTAAGGCACATACACACATACATACATACGTGTGTGTGTGTGTGTGTGTGTGTGTGCGCGTAGTTGACTCACTCTCCAGGAGCAGCACACAATGCCTGCTCGGCCCTCAAACGCAGTGTTGTTGTTTTTTGCACGTTCCTCGCCGCCCGCGACGAATCGTCATTTCGGCGAGATTCGGAATGCGGTATCAAATTGGGAATCAGAATGGCAATGGAAATGGGAATGGGAATGGGCATAGGAAGGGGAAGGGAAATGGGCAGGAGAATGGGACAACTTGAACGCAACTATTTTTTATGCCTGGACGACTTCCTCTGTCGCTCCCCATCCACATTTATTTTTTTATTTTTATTTTTTTATGAGCAACTATAATTGTTTTGGCTAAGGACGTGGATGTGGAAGCGGCAAACTCGGACGAGGCGACGACGACGACGACAGTCAGTCTGGCAGGGCGGCCATCATTTGGGATTAGTGTGCGTGTGTGTGTGTGTGTGTGAGTGTGTGTTGACCTTTGCATCTGCCAGAGGTCGTAACAGTCACCAGGCACCAGGAGAAGGAGTCAGAGCCAGAGCCAGAGCCAGAGTCGTAGTCGGAATAGTAGTAGTAGTCGTAGGAGCAGAGGGCAGGGGTCGGCATCCGCATAGCCCAGGAAGCCGTGCTCGTTATGGAGTCACGCTCATTGCTGCTCGTATATAAATTAAGATCCCTAAATGCTGACAGAGGGCACTAATTCAATGGCAATAAAACAGATATTAAACACACATCGAACTGGCTACCGACTGCCTGGCTGCATAGCAGGACAGTGCCAGTGCCAGGGGCAGGGGCAGTGGTAGGGGGCAGGTGGCAGGGGCATGAACAAAGGGGGACACCCCGTGAGCTCGGACCAACTCATGATTATGCTTATGATTATGTTCATCATCATCATCATGTAGATTTGAGGCTGCTATGCATTAATGAATCAAATGCACATAAAAAAAAATGCATTTTTTTATTTGTTGTATTTTTGGATTTTTTTCTTCTTCTTCTTTTTTATGAAAGAAGAAAATGTTGAAAGAAATCGTAGTGAAACAGCGAAAGTTCATCGTTGTTGCTGCTGTTGATGTTGCTGTTGTTGTTGCTGTTGTTGCCACTCCCCGCGCTGCATCACTAATTCATTTTTCTAATTTCCACATTTCTCAGATAACAACGGTCCATCTCCAGTGGGGTAGGGGTAACGGGCAACGTGGTGGGGGTTGGTTGGGGCATATTTAGGCAACCAATTCATTTTGTGTTATAATTTATGTGAGGCTGTCAACTCGAACAATTGCGCGACTGCAACTGGTCTTCAAATGCGCTTCGCTGTCTCTGCTACTGCCACTGCCCCTGCCACTGCGTCTGCCTCTGCGTCTGCCTCTGCGTCTGCCTCTGCTTGTGGCTGTGGTTCTGGCTCTGGCTCTGGCTCTGCATGCTGCCCCCTATGTCAAAGGTCAGTCACACTCAGGGTCAGTTGCTCAGGTGTAGGCCGTTTCGGTCGCAATATAAATTAACAATTACCAACCAATTATTGGTCACAACAATGCGACAGGAAGCCGCTCAGCATTTGTCGCATTGTCTCCGAGCCCCGTACAAATCATCTGGCTTCAGCAGCCTAACCTACTCCGAGTTCCATTCCGGTACATCAAATCCGGCAACTGCAGCCACTGTGCGGTTTCTGCAGTTCAAATCTAATGACACATACTTGCCGCAGCTACTTGTCTTCATTCATTCATTGCCTCAGTTGACCGGATATGACCAAGATGAGAGAGACAGAGAGACAGAGATAGATAGAGTCCTTGGAGGTGGTCCCAATTCCGGGCCAACATAGTTGGCAGTTGCCATTGTGCAATTGAGTTCCTGTTTCCTCTTCATAATAATTTGTCATTAAAAACGGAGAAGATTTCATACTCTCCACCTACCTGCTCACATCTAAAAGTCGGATATATTCAGGGTTATCTGAAGTCAGCCTGTTTACTGCCGATCAGGAGTATATATTCTCCATGAGATCGTAAGCGAATTCATCAATGAATACCCTCTGCAAGGCTACGCGAAAGAGTTAAGGAGAGATGAGTGTATTTATCAAGTATATATCGAGTATATAATAATATGGTTATTGGTATCGGGCATCAGCTATAACTCGCCATTGGACATTTCAAATTCTGAATAGGTCAGAGTCAGCCAATGTCAGTTTGAAGAGTTGAGATCGCAAAACATTCATATCAAATACTCGACTGCATAATGTCGAATTCACAAATAATTATCCATTTAATATTGTTTATAATTTCGTTATTAATTTGTGTTCTTAACTATCTCGTTTTCTAGGTGCTTTCAGCTTTAGATGTAGAATTAATATCTAATTATTCATTTATTATTATTTAATTAAACGGCCCAAATTGTGGCCTAAGTAAGTTGGCTTTATTGGCCAGCATTCGTCTAAGCTAACATAATAATTAATTAATTAATTTTCTATTTATTAGACTGCCTTTTCCTTACATTTCTTAACCTGTGTTCATAATTTATAATTTGTGTTCACAACGAAAACCTTTTCAGTTTAATAAAGCTATATTTTATTGCACTAAAGCTTTGAATATATGTATGTCTTCGCAATGCGATATTTTCAAAGCCGCAAATTGAGCAAATTTACAATTGTCTCAATTACAATTACAAACCCGAGGAAGGCGAGTGGCAAGTGGCGACAACGGATTACAGGGCCAGAGGTGCACTTACTTCATCGAGCGATTCCTCCTGAGTGCTCAACAAGCCGAAACTTTTCCATGATTATTGGGGAGCTCGATGGGGCGCCTTCGAAAGAAAGTTCCATGTCGAGTGCTGTGAGCCTTTTGTAATCCGCTGCGATGCAGATATTAACCAAAATCGTTTAACAAATCGTTGACATTGGACAGCACATCAAATTTTCCCATAGCACGGCAAATCAATCAAACGATTGGAAAAGCGGCCCAGCAACAGCCATCAAGCAACAGGCAACAAGCAGTACTAACAAGAAGAAGAACAGCAACATTAACAAGAACAACAAGCACAATAACAGCGGGGACCACCCTGCGTGCCGCCCTGCGACTCCTGACTAGAGTTGGGCTTGTGGTTAGTGGAGTTTGTTCTTTGGCTCGGGGGTAGAAGACAACGACAAGCTGCAGCCGGTTCCTAGCACCGGCCAGTCTGCAAGTGCTGCACTAAAACAAATAAGTCAATCATTTTCTATTATGGCTTAAAAAAAACGACTTCAATTGCAGCCCAACTGGCAACTCGGCGCCAGAACAAAAGCAAATATTTAAATAAAAGAATTAATTAAAGCAAGACTTGTTGCAATTTCTTGCTTGCATCACTAGCATTGCGCAGTTAACTTTAAGCCGACGTTTTTCTCACTGTGTACTTCAAGTCTGTGTCGCAGCCGCAGTCGGCGTTGGGGGCTTACCAAGTAAGGGGAGAGGCTGGGGGTCGGGGTGGGGAGAGCTGGGTGGTTGGGGTGCTGCCGTTTTGGGATGCACGCTGTGCCGCTTATTAATGACACACAATTTTTGTATCATTTACGGGTCACAATAATATGTTCTGCTGCGGCTGCGGACCTCTTCCGATCTGTTCTGCTCTGCTCTGCTTGGCTCTTCTTCTTGTCGTTGTTGTTGTTGTTGTTGCTGCTGTTGCTTTTTAAATATATTTTTTCGACTCTTGGGGCGTTTTGTGGCGTTGCACAGAAGCGCATTCTTAAGTTCTGCCACAGCTGCTGCTGCTGCTTTTGCTGCTTTTGCTGCTGCTGCTGCTGCTGTTGCTGCTGGACACTGAGCAGCCTCGATAATTTATTATGCGAGAAATCTTATTCACGTGACTTATTTGCTTCTGAATGCCAAGCGACGCGTCGACGAAACGATCGCTGAGCCACACAAGAACAACATGGAGGCCCCCAATCTTTGGGCTTAGGCCGAGCCCCAGACCCATACCGAGACCCAGCCACAGACCCAGCCCCAGCCCCAGCCCCAGAAGCAAACTCAGACGCATTTGCAGCTTCCAGTTTAGGCTCAACCAGTCGGCCAGTTGGCCAGTTGAACTGTTGACCAGTTGGGCACTTGGCCTAATGACTCATACAAAGATAGAGAAAGAGAGCACGAAAGAGACAGACAGAGGGGAAAGAGTGAGAAAGAGAGATCGAGAGAGAGAGAAAGAGAGAGAGAGAGTAGCATCTGGCTGCGATACGGCGGTGCCTTGATGTGGGTCCCAACTCAACTCAAGTCAACTCCAAGCAATACAAATACAAAGCAGAAAACACAAACAGCGAATGAAACCATCTCAGCAGCTCCAACAATTCATTTGACTTTTTGAATACCCTCACCAAGTAGAGCTTAATGCACTTCAAATACAAATACATAATTTCATAGCTCTCGTTATGTACAAATAAATTCCTTGTCTCATTTTTATATCGATATAAATGCTTAAAATGTGAATTTAAAAAATGCTTTTCTCAAAATACGAAAATATTAATTATAAAATGGTTACATATTTATTTGCAAATTTAAGTTTATATTTTTTTAAATAACCATTAACTTTTTTGTGAACACTTTTTGCAAAATACAATTTAACAATGTTCGATCTTAACTTAAAGATTTGCTTATTATATTTATTGAAGAACTGCGAATATTTCGAATCAGAAAATATCAGTAAAAGTGAAGAAAAATCTCAACATAACTTTGGAAGTTTGTTGTTTTTAAACCTAATTCATTTATTTGCTCAACCTTTGCATTATTCGATATTTGCAATGGCCAAGCACAGATATATATTTTGTATATAGTTTAGGGTATGCTGAAGTTCGTTGTTGGTCGATTTGGTATTTTGTATTTTAGTTATCGCTTTTGCTTTGCTTTACTTTAATTTATTTTCATTTGTGCCGTGTGCGAGTTTTATGCTCATTTTTGTCGAAGACATTTAATGATCGCATATAATTTGAGAATGCGAGCTGCGAATGCGTGTCCGTGTCCGTGTCCGTGTCCCTGGATCTCCACTTGCTACCCCCCGCAGCACACCCCTCACGCTTTGAACGTTTTTGCGTCATCGTCCGTGTCGCTGCTGCAGTTGCTCATAATTTTATGGGAGCTGCTTGGAGCCCCTTCAAATACACTGGCAAAATTTATGCACATTCCTGCCGCCTGCTGCCTGCCGCTGTTGCTGCTGTTGTATTATTGGTGTTTGTGTTGTTCTTAATGTTGTTGTTGGTGCTGGTGTTGCCGTGTGACAACAACAAAGCCAATTTGCATACCAAAAGGTGCAAGGACAGCAGACAGCAAACGGCAACAGCAAACGGCAACAGCAACAGCAACAGCAACAGCTTCAGCATCAGCATCAGCAGCACACTAAAAAGGAGCCGCTCGCGCTGTTGGAGCTCTTAACAAATTTGTTCAGCCAACACGCCCAAAACAGATCGCTGGCCAAGTGCTGGCCGAGATCCCAAGATCCCCAGTTGGACGAGCCGCAGCCTCCGTCTAATTACGGGCGCGTGCAAGGGTCTCGAGAGTTTGATTTTGGTTTTGGTTTCGGTTTTTGGTTTTGGTTTTGATTTTGGTTTTGGGTTGTCTGTCGTGTTGCCTCGATCTGTTTCGATACGCTTCTGGTTTTTGGTTTCTTTTCACTCCGCTGCGGTGACAACATGAAAGGCGCAACATCTGAAAGCCAATGCCGCAAAACAGACAGCAGGCAACTAACTGCCAACTGCCAACTGCCAACTGGCAACTGGCCAACAATAACAACAACAACAACAGCAGCAGCAACAATAACAATACCAATAACAACAACAGCAACGCATTGGTCAACGCTGGGTCAATCAGGCAGCACAGGTTACAAGTTATAAGGTGTGGCAGATAGCCGTCATTTCATGCCCCTCCCCATCCCCGTAAAAGAACACAACATGTGGATTATGTGTGCTGCAAGTAGCCAACTCACTGATTCAAATCTAAATCAGTACAATGCACAGAAGCTGAACCACAGTTCACAGTTGCTGCATTTGGGTATTGAGAATCATTGATACATTGATGCATTGCTGCCTGCTTGGACAATGTTTACTCCTACTAGGTTAAAGGTGAAACTATCCCAATGAGTTGGCCACTGAAAAACAATATAAAACCAAATCTTGTCTTGACGAAGAATACTCGTAAGTGAGAATGGATAGCAATAAAAAGACATTCATCAAAGATACCTGTTAAGCTGCGCATGACAGAAGAATGACAAGAATTATTACTACAATTATTAAAAGAATTAGGAGTATTTTATTATATTTAGCAATGGAATTATCATTGATAAAATTCCCATCAGAGGCAATTTTGATTTTCAATGTAAACGTTCAAATGTTGTTGAACAAAAATCTGGCAATCAACAAATAATTCAATAAATAACTATAAATAATTTAAATTGATTATTTTCTGCAATCGTCAGATATATTTTAAACTTACATATGGCTAATTAAACTATATGCAGGACCTGAAAGCAATGCCAAGATCTGGGCCAAGAGTGTGGAAAGGTCTCCTTTGGCATCTTTGCAATGACCGATCTCATCTTTGATCTCTGACCTTTGAGGTGTCGCAATTATGCAAAGGCGTTGCAACAACCGCCTCGCACAACAAATTGCTATCAATTGCCATCGTATTAGGTTGAGCAGGCTTCTCATTTTCTTTTTGTTTTTTGTGAAATTCGAGACTTGATCGGCGCCCGAAAGAGAGCTATGAAATTGGCAGCAACAAGCAGCTGGTTGGATTCAATTGAAGCATTTTGAACAATTGAGCAAATCGACAGCAAATCAGCTAAGAATTTATTTGTTGAAATATGAAACACATATATATTAAATGTACTTATATGTATATATATATATATATATATGTATATACATATTTGTGTTTGTGTGTGCTTATGAATTGAAGGGGCCAATGCACAATTCATCTCAATATGCCAATGTTGCTTTCAACGGGCGCATTGTTTGGACATCAAACCCAGAGCCGGGTGCTCTAAGTAGCCTGAGAGAGCAACACCAACGGAGACGGACAGAAAGTGAGTATGAGAATGTGAGGTAGACAGCCCGTCGCCGTGCTCAGAGAACAGACGGAGAATGTGAACAAGAACGAGACCGAGACCGAGACCGAGACCCAATTTCAATTCCAAGTTGTTGCAGCTAAAAAGAAGGATTATCCCGGCAATGATCAATATTGAAAGAATGAAGACATATCAACATGGGCACGTTGTCTATGCATGTGCATACAGTAGGCCAATTCACACACACACACACGCACACACACACACACACATAGACCGACATTGGCGTTGGCGGCGTCGGCTCAGATTAAAAAAAAAAAATCAACTTGTAGACGCAAACGGGGCTCAAGAAATTGAAAGGTTAAACAAAACAAAGAGCCAGGAACGAGGGATTGAGAATACACATAAAACGAACAAGGAAAAGGGAATGGAATGGGGTTAGGGATAGGGACAGGGATGGTCATAGGGAAACAGGGAACAGGGACCAGGGACCGTGTGAGTGCTTGGCCAAGTCGAGCATGAAAGAAAGTAAAAATCAATTTGAACTCGAGCAAAACAATTACTTTCTCATGTGCGTGGGCTCAGCTCAACTGAACTGCATTCGAAAATTTGGTTGTCTTCAATCCGCACGTAAATAGTGTCAATCAAAAAGGTTGCACAACAACACCAACATCAACAGCAACAGCAACAGCAACTGCAACAGCAACAACAACAACAACAAGAACGACAGCAACTGGAGACGTCGCCGCAGATAAGCGCAACGTATCTCAAGAAACCGTTGTACCGTCTCCAACTCCAACTCCAATTCCAATTCCAATTTCCAACTTTGACTCCGTCTCCGTTTGCGTCTCCGGCTTTCGCTCTCGGTGTGTGCATTCCTGGAACCGCTGGTTCGGTTCTCTTCCATCTTTGTTGGCCATTGTTGGCAACTCGTTTCAGAAATTTTCTCCGTGTTTCGAGTGAACTTTTTTTATTTTTTTTTTTGCCCCCCCCTCCCCCAATGTAGGCTTAGCATTCACAGTACGCCTCGTCAGTTCACTGCCATTGTTGATCTTGTCAATGTTTTGTCAGCAGTCGCCCAATAAGCCCGGCCTGATATCAAAACTATCCAACAGATCTAACAGCACACAGTGAACTTGATTGACGCCGCTCATTGTTGTTGATAAGTTTAAAGCACACACACAAACACGCTCACACACACACACACACACACACCGTCCATACACCTGTCCAGAAAAATGAGTAGCTAGTCTGACAGCTATTTAAGCAAAGGTTAAGTTTGGCTCGCCCAAAGTATGTGAAATCCATTAACTAAACTCAACTTTGGTTACTTTTCTAGCGAAAAATAGACTATAATTTTTGGCGTAATTAAATTCTTAGAAATTCCCCTATCAATTTATTAACAGTAAAAACATATATCAATTGATTTTAGCTGATTCTTTCAGAATTAAAGTAAAAGTTGATTAAAACATTAACCACTAATAGATTTTTTATGCCAATTCTTTATCATTTTATTGCTGACTGAGCACTAAGAGGAGTGTCGAAATTGAAAAAAATGTGTGTTAAAACTAAATCGATTTTCGAAAGCAATGGCTAAAACTACATTTAAATGCGCAAACACAACTTGTGGTGAAGACCGAAGATTGAAACTCGAATGTAGCTGGGAAGAACTATTCTTGGCTACAAGAGAAGAGCAAACAAGCTTTTAACTTTAGACAACGGCAGAAATCACAGTCTGTAATTTTTGAGTTAACTTGTTAAGTGTTGACTGTTCTATCTGTACTTTTGCGTAATCAACAAATAAATATTTCACTTGAAGGTTTGTAGCAATGTATAGAATTCAAATATGCACTGCGAAAAGTGTTTTCGAGAAGTTCTACTTGCAAATAGTATTTGAAATTCATTGATAAAGATATGCTAAAACACTCACTTGCGTCATTTGGTAGAATTTTTGTGAGATATATAAATTTAAATGGGAAAATTTTTGTTTTAATATTATTCAATTGATTTGTGGGAAACTGCAATTTAAGCACTCCCCACTCCAGGCGCAATCAATTGGTTTTGTTTTACGGCAAATACATACTATATACATATCTATATACATATATATATATATACATAAATATGCTCCTCTGCAAGCCAACAACTCGCCATGCTGTGAACAAGAAGTATAAGTAACACAATCAACGAACAACAATGTGCATAATTTGTATGAAACTAACCGACACTTGTGCCCTACTGCAAACTAGGCTTTAACTAACAACCCCACTACCCCCCACCCACTCCCCGACTACGTGGTGCTTCCGTGAAGTACGCCCCCTTTGGGCAACGCCCCCGTTGCGACCCACTCACTCACTGACAGGCTGTGATGCATTTAATTAATGCAATTAAACGAAGGCAAACCAAACAAATCCCGGAGGGAACGAACCATAGTGCGCAGCCGTAAACTTTCGCAACAACAACAACAACAGCAACAGCAGCAGCAACAGCAGCAGCAACGACAACAGCAGCAGTAACAGCAACAACAAAGTGTGGCATACGGTGGCAATGGCTGCGCAGCTGGCGTTGGCGTTGGGGCTCGCCTCCAATGCCACCATGGGCCTCACCCTCTTTAATCACCGCCATAAGATTGTCCATAAAACGCGCCCAAAAAAACAACAACAGCAACAGCAACAGCAACCGTTGCAGGTTCCCAATCGAGCAGACAATAAACGTAGCAAGCAAGTCGCAGCTCCAAGCTGCAACAGCTCCAAGAGCTGCTTGCTGGTCAGCTCCTCGCGCACGAATCGGTAGCCTAATCCCCTGTTGTACGACTAATAACATTGTTACGATTAATGCTTCTTTTTTTTCTTCTTTTATATTGTGTGTGTGTTTTTTTTTCTTCGATTTTTCTGCTGCTGCTGCTGCTGCTGGCTGTGGCTGTGGCTGTGGCTGCCTTTTATTTATTTATGCTCTTGCATGCTGCTGCCTTCTGCCGATGGCTTTTCTTATAAGAATTGGTCAGCATTGGTCTGCGGCAGCTAGCCTCCCTTCAACTGGACTCCCCCTTGCCCCCTGTGCAATGCAGCTACCGTGTCTGCCTCAAAATCAAGTTTCGTTAAGTGAACTCAAAGATGCTCTCGGCCTTTGCTGCGAGACTTTGCGTCGCAGTTATTGTTGCCCGTATGCGTGAGTGTGTGTGTGTGTGTGTGTGTAAGTGTGTGTGCATCAGTGTGTGTGTGTGTGTGTTTTTTTTTATATCTTGAAAAGAATTCGTTTGATATTAGCGCTCTGTATCGCGCTTGCGCTGCTTCATATATCAAAAATTATTATGACGATTTTATGCGTTCGAAATGTCGTCTCATTATTAAACAAAAAGCCAAAAGCAAAGCAAAATACAGAAAGAAGAAAAAGCATATATACAACAACAACAACAGCAACAGCAAGAGCAACAAAAATATAAAGAAAAAACATATATATAAATATATATGCATGCATATAAAAACTGAACGGCAGCAAAGTTTTGTAGTCGCAGCGAAGATCTTTGGATTCAAAAATCTTTTGTATTATTGATTTTTGTTGTTGTTGTTATTGTCGCGACGCGAAGAACGGCTGCTGCTGCTGCTGCAAGTATTAACAAATAAAATAAAAAATAAAATAATTATGAGGCGTCGATCATGGGTAATATATGCATGGGTCCCCAGACCCCAGAGAAAGCCCAAGGCAAGATATTGCCAAAAAATGGTATAGGCATGAAAGATGCCAAAGAAATATCTACGCTAAACAGCAAGTGTTATGCTTATAGACTCCCCCTTCCCCTTCCCCTTCCCACCCCACCACTGCCCTACGCCCCCTTCAGCCCCATTATGTGTGTGTGTGTGTGTGTGTGTTGAGAAAGCGACGAGTTTTGGGGCCTTGGGTCATTTGATTATTCTTATTGATATCATTTCATATTCTGCTCGTCGGTTTATTGGTTTCTACACATAAAGAGCAAAAGAAAGAAAACTTTTGAGATGAAACCTCGTCTGCTTCTTCTTTATTATTATGGACATGAAGATTGCGGGAGATGGGGGAGAATGGGGAACTACCTGATGGAATTGTCTTTGTTGTTGGTATTGCTGTTGTTGCCTGACCGTTGACGACTTAAAAATTTCCTTTAGATGCCACCGGAAATAACACACAATGGACATAGAACCACACACAAAACGAATACTCAAACACACACACACACACACACAACCAAGAGTAGCTGCTGGTTGGCATTTTATTTTATTTACAGCTGCTCGCAATACGCGGCGTATGCGCAATTTGATGTTGACTTATATTGAATTGCTTTGACGACTTGATGTGTTGTGTGCCTGATTTCGAATTCCTTGCTCGTCCACCTGTCTCCTTCATCCATATTACTTATGTACAATAAAATTGCAACACCAGTTGTTGTAGTTCCTGCCATTTCATACGTCTAATAATGCAAGAAACAACCGAATTTGCCAATATATATTTGAAAATGCAGTTTTAAGTTGGCTTAATTACCAACAAATACGTATATTTTATGGTATCCATATAAAGTTGATATGACTGAAATGCAATTGAAAGAAAGGAAAATTGGCACATCGAATTATCTCAATGATTTAGTATCTGAAATTCAATTATTATTCTGCTGTATATTTGTTGCATATATCGGTGTCATAATCAACATTTATAAAGAATGGATATAGAAGCTAAATTAATCTACTGTTTGTTAGCTTTATTTTGATACATTTTTGACATTCTCATTGCAAATATTTCAAGATGGACAGAACACGAGCAACAAAATGCAAAAATAGAATAGCATAAAATAATTCATTTGCAATAACGAAGTATGAATAATAAAAACTGTTCAGGCAAGAATCAGCAGCGCTAACAAAAGCAACAACTGCAGTGAAACAGTGAAGAATATCATGGCATGTGTGTATGTGTGTGTGTGTGTGTGTGTGTGTGTGTGTGTGTATGGTGTGTGAGTGGAGTATGAACTGTGCTTAAAGCCCGAAAAATGGAAGTTGATAAGCAAGCAAAGCCAACCGAATGTGGGCTTGAAAGAAGCAGTTGCCTGGATGGGGTGAGAACTGCGTGTTGGCTTACTCGTGTATCCCATTATTTTCTCATATTACTTAAAATCAAGTGCATATTCGTGCTTGTACGTATACCCTACCACCCAGTGTATATACGTAAGATGAGCATAAGCACTGCCACAGATAAAGTCTAGCAGATTAAGTTTTGTGAAAGCAATGCGCATGTTTGCAAACAGTGTATTCGAGCTGCGGTTATGCCCAAAATATGTTGATGCTTAGCTGATTGGTTTCTTTTTTTATTTATTTTGTTGCTGTTGTTTTTGCTTCTTTTGCTGCAAGGAAGTAAAAGTATTTTCACCTTTTACGCTGAAATGCATTCAATTAAAAACTCGCAAAGGCACCGCGTTGTCTGCGCTCAGTGCTGCTTTGTTGTTGTTGTTACTGTTGCTATTTTTGTTGTTGTAGTTGTTGTAGTTGTTGCTGCTGTTCGTGTCCTCTCACCGTGTTTCCCCTATTACCAGGGCCATTCCCAAACTCAAACTCAAACTCAAACTCAAACCCATTGCCATTACTCAACCCAACTACTTCTCAACTCTTGCGCTCGTGTTAATTGCGCATGCTTGCACACACACACACACACACACACATGCCAAGTGAGATCTGGGTGTGTGTGTGTGAGAGTGTGTATGCTTATCGTTAGGCTCTATCTGTGGGCTGTGGGTCTATATGGTAACCCGATGTGTAAATAGCCTGCAGCGAGCACCGCAAGCAGCACGGCACAACACAAAAAAAGGAGCAACAAACGCTGCAGGCAACGATCGATAAGAGTTTTTGCCTTTTGTCGGTGTGTGTGTTTGAGTGTGTGTGTGTGTGTGTGTGTGTGTGTGTGTGAGCTATATGATATGCAATTATTTGGCAATTACTTGAAGGGGCTGCTCTTGTTGCTGTTCACTTTAGGTGCTGCCCAATCGATCGTCGATCAATCGATCATTGCGGTTCCTTCTCTCCCTCCTTTTCCACACACACACACACACACACACACACATTGTACAACCACTTACCCTACATACACATTCAAATGTACACACACACTTACAATCTCTTTCTATTTCGCACTGTTTGCCATGGGCGTTGACACCGCTGACGTCTCAGTCGCAGTCGTATTATGCAGTCGCATTGTTCTTACGGTTTATATTCCTTCTCCTTCGTCGTATATGTACACCTCTCTATATTTGTATACATATACTCGTATATGTATATGTTTTTGTATTTGTATTTGTATGTGTATGGAGAGTTTCGTTTTTGTTCGTTTGCTCTCATTTGTTCGGGGGGCGTTTGTTTATCATTTGACTGGTGTGGACATGCCTTCGCCAAGTATTTCACTGCGATACCCAAGATGATATACTCCATGGTGATGTAAGTTATGTGTAAGTGTGTGTGGTTATTGGATCTAGATACAGATACGTTGGTATGTGTGTATATATAAATATATATGTATTATATGTATCTTTATACATGTTGGTTTTTGATAAGCATGCTATTAAGGTCTTGTATATTTAAATATATCTTGTATATTACACGTATTTATTATATGTAAATAATATTTCTCTTGTTGTCATGTTGTTAGCAGTGAATTTGGCCGAGATATCTTCACATTTCCTTTACCCTCTGTTTGTGAATTCAGTTAATGTAAGGTTTTATTATGGGGAGATTTTTAAAAACAGCTTGAACAATATATTCTTGGTTAAGCGATAAAAGCTATCAAAATTGAACAGAGTGACAGCAATCTTAAGTTAAAAATATATTCCTTATAGGTAGAATTGAATCGTAAACCATCTTTTTGTTGTCCTTTGACTTTAATGTGGTGAGCATTTCGTTTCAAGAAAATATTCTACAATTTATAATGCATTTTTAAGAATATGACTCAGACGACTCAATTTTTGATAAAGCCATTCCTAATTTCTAATGAATTGAATTTATTACTATTATTTTTATTTTTATATTAATCGTATTCCAGTTATTATTGAAAGTTTCCCATTGTTTTTTGCATAGCTCTTTTCAAATATTTATATAAATGTACACCTTTTGATCCCAAACAAAAAAATCATATTTTCTGTTTGCGAATTCGAGTTCCTTGCAAATGTGCAAAATACTCGTGAGTTAATTATTATTTTTACTCGGACCTTAGACTCTTTTAGTATCATTTGGCACTTCCACTTTCACTGTGTAGCTGCCTCTGACCTCCACCCGACCCGACTTACTTCCGCCGATGCCTTTACAGTTGTACACCTGTTGTTCATCTAATGGCATTAAGCGGTAATTCTCTGCATTAGTTTTTTTTTCATATTTCTTGATTTGCTTTCTAACTAATTTTGAGTTGTTGTCTCCAGTTGCGTTTTGGTTGCACCGATTCGAAAGCGGACACCAACAATATATTGGTTATGGATTTTTCACATATATTTGTATACTCTGTAAAAATGGATTCAACGGGAAGCATGAAGTTGGGCAAGTGTGTGAAACAGGCAGAAAGAAAGTATATGTATAGCCGAGATGATCTTTGTGGGTCGGTTAAGTTTTTACACTGAATACCTGGCTATGGAGTATCTCCTACTCGACACATCTTGACTGATACTTACTATGTTTCGATACTAAAATGTTTATATCGAAAAGCAGTTCAAGGATAGTCAAGGTGAGCCTTTTGTCCGCCTGTTTTGGGAACAGAGTATTGTGTAGTCGGATGGGTTCGACTGAAATGCTTTTACTTGTTTATTTTTGGCTACTCATCGCAGGCGAGCACAGCTCGCATCCCGACCTTAAACTGCTTATGGAAACTCTTCTCGAATCGCTCCAACAAGTCCAACAAATTGACAACTCAGGAAATGAAGCATGACATTGCACTGTCTCTGTCTCTGCTGCTGTCTCTGCTGCTGTCGCAGTCAGCGTCACAGTGGCTTTAACCACGC
The DNA here is from genome assembly GCA_035041595.1 of Drosophila basisetae. Lineage (NCBI taxonomy): Eukaryota > Metazoa > Arthropoda > Insecta > Diptera > Drosophilidae > Drosophila > Drosophila basisetae. The sequence continues at coordinate 10,142,506 of JAWNLB010000174.1, read as the reverse complement.
AGAGGCAATGGCAACGGCAACGGCAACGGCATCGGCATCGGATCGGATTGTTGCATACATATTTTTAATGATTGACATGGCCAGCAGAGAATCGCAGAGGCAGGCAGCGACGTCGACGACGACGACCAACCAACGGCAGCTAACCAAACTAATTTGTGGCAAGATCATGCCACAGATATAGTCATACATATCACAGCAAGCGATCTTGGGACCGAAACGTTGCCACAGTTGAATTGGCTGCGTGTGAGTTCAAGCAGAAGCTGAGACCGGCAAACGGCGAACGGCGAACGGCAAAGTCTCTGCGACTGTCAGTCAGTCAGTCAGTCAGTCAGATATGCATATATATATTTATATATATTTATATTTATATATTTATATATATATTCTCATATTTGTATATAGTATAGACTTTCGTATATAAACAGTATACTTTGTCTAAGTTGTTGGTCGCCAGCAGCGCACGCTGAAATAAATCAACTGGCACTGTGGAGGCCGTGGCACATGAAAAAAATTAGTTTCATCAAGGCAGGATTAGTGTCAGAAACGTGTTAAATGGACTGAAGGGTATATGATGAACGGCCGTGCAACAACTCACTGCCCAGCTCTGCGAGATGGCGATGGCGATGGCGATGGAGATGGAGATGAAGATGGAGAGACGACTGTCGACTGCCGACTGCCGACTGCGACAGCCAGACGAACCGACGGCCACAAATCTTCAAGCACTCAGAGAGACTCCGCTCGAGACTTGCGCTGAGACAGTGGCTGTCGATCAAGCGAGAGGAGGACTGACGGTCAGTGATTGTTGCTGCTGCTGTCGCTGTTGTTGTTATTATTACTGGTTGTTGTTGCTGCTGGTCGTTGTATGATCTACAACTTGGCAGGTTTCTTCCTCTTCGATGAATATTTACTGCTTGCCACGGCGTGCGATCGTTGTTATTGTGGCCGCTGCTGCTGTTCTCTTTTCTCGTAACTGATTTATTTGTTTGTGTAATTTAAGTCAGTTTTATTAATGAAAATCGCTGCAGCAGGGAGCTCAATAATCTGGGAAACGGTCAGCTAAATTCGACCAAAAAGAAAACAAGCATTTCTTTGAAAGCAAGCAGCGCATGGAAATGACTCTGGGAAAGAGGAAATACTCGTACAACTTGAGCATTTAACCTGGGCATGAACACATCAAAACTGCGAATCAAACGCTTTAATTTGCATATCATTACGTGTACAACTTGAATACGTGTGGCAAATTAGATGCAAAAGTTAACCACTTACTGCAAATGGGACTCGCATTTTATCTTAAATAGCTATTGAGAACTGGTTCTAACTTCCATATATGACGGAACGCTGTCTTCGTAACATCATATATAAATATATACTTAACATTGTTAATGCTTGTTGACTCCAATTAGTATCCGTATTACGTTATTATTATAGTGATTGCTATATCAATGATACCTTGAGAATATCCTTCTTTTGCTGCAGTCATAGAAGTAATCGGAATATTATTTTTGCGTCACAACATATCCAAATGAAGCCGTCTACTTATGATTGATTGTCAAAAATGATCAAAATCGGATCGTTGTATGACATACGAGGTGTGTTCAAAAAGTATCGCGAATTTTGGATTTTCGTGGGTTACGTATAATCGAATTTTGATTTTTTTGTAGCGTTATGTTGGTCCTCATGTCTCTCACTTATGCCGACAAGCTCGGCCATTTTGAATGTTCACTTAATTGTTGACAGCTGCTTTGCTTGCACGTGTTTTGGATCGTCTTCGATTTTTACCTATTCAAAGAAATGGATCAAAGAACCTGTATCAAATTTTGTGTGAAAAACGAAATTAAGTGCGCGGATGCATTCCGAATGTTGATTGCGGCATACGGAGAAGCTAACTGATGCCGCAGCCACCGTATTCCCCAGATGTGACTTTTTCTTGTTCCCTAAACTGAAGAGGCCCATGAAAGGACGACGTTACGCTATGCTTGCCGAGATAAAGACGGGATCGAAGGAGGAGCTGAACAAGATAAAAAAAAATGATTTTTTGAAGTGCTTCGAAGATTGGAAAAACCGTTGGCACAAGTGTATAATATCTCATGGGGATTACTTTGAAGGGGACAAAATAGATATTCATGAATAAATAAATAATATCTGAAAAAACACAAAATTCGCGATACTTTTTGAACACACCTCGTATGTATGCCCGTAGGAACCATCGGTCGCTTGGTTCTTTTCCTAATAAATAAAGGTAACAAAAAGTAGACGATCGTTCGTCGTTTTTATTTATTTATGTTAACGATTTACATAAGAACAAATAAGAGCTTAAAATAAAATAACAAATTAAAAGAATAAAGTGACTTGAATTTGAATTAATAGACAACTTTGTGAGAGCTTAACTCAAACTCAAAGCAGTAGTCCGCTAAATTGGCACAATTTGTATAAATTTATAAAAAATAACAACACAATAATACTATCAAAATAAATAGATAAATATGAATAACAGTGGCAAACGTGTGTGTTATGTGTGTTTAGCATAACATTGTTTTGTGGGCCAGTTCTTTCAAATGAGTTTATACAAATTCTTAATAGTTACTTAGCCAAGTCAAGCTAATTTTATCATGTAATAATTGCTAGTGAACATCTCTCGATTGATGCTTAGATGGTGTTTAAAAAGTGCTACCAATTTTCGACAAGCGTAAACATTTCGTTAAAAAAATTCAAATTAGTTCAGTAATATGTAAAATCGTGTCGAAATAATATAATAATATGTCTGCAAAGAGTACATCTTACAATGGTTTAACTCGAGTCTTATCTTGTGGGCATAATCGTTAGATGGATAAACACCTAAATAACATATCAATTACAAAATCCGCAGCTGCTTTTTATCTAATTATATAGATGAATATAGGTATTTATATATGGGCATGCATCAATGCTAATTGCTAGTATTACACCTTGGCTCCAGAGGAGTATTTTGCGGTTGGAGTGCGCTTGAGAGTTATGCGGATGAATCCTTAAGAGCGTCTCATTCAATTGCTAATCGTTTATGGTCTAAGCGTGGCAGACAACCACCCGGAAACCACCCAAAACAAACACAACGGCTAACTTACAACACAAATCTCAGACTGAACTGAACCCAGGACTCAGATTCAGAAACAGATTCCGACTCCCCTCAGACTCCCCACTCAACGCACTCGAAACTCTTCACGTAGTGCAGTGCCATATGGCAAGTGGATTGGCATAACTTAATTGCCAGCCCAGTTGGCTGGAACCGCCCTTAAACTCGGCAAACGAACGCAGCCAACAGAAAAAAAGCCAAACCAAAACCAAAAGCAACGAAAACAACAAAAAATATCAGAGATTCTGGCGCAAGGGGTAAAACGCTGACGAAATCATAAAACGAAATCTCATTATCGAAAACGTGATAATCGCTGATAATCGTCAATGTTGTTGTTGTTGCTATTGTTGTTGTTGTTCTTGTTGTTGTTGCAGGCTGTTGCTTAGGCGATATCGAGCGGGATGCAGCTGGATCTACGCTGCTGGGCCTGGACACACTCTGACACTGCCTTTGCCACTGCCACTGCCACTGGCCCTGGCACAGGTCCCGTGGTTTCAATTACCAAAAACCCATAAATCCTTGAGCTCAAGTAGCTGTTGCTGCTGTTGTTGTTGCTGTTGCTGCAGCTTCATTTTTGGCGGTGGTTCAGCTTTATTAAGTCAGCATGGATTTGGCAAAGGCGTAAAGCCGTCGACTATCGAATGTTGCTGTTCTTGCTGCTGCTGCTGCTGCTGCTGCTGCTTGGCTGTTGTTTTTGCAGCTTCCAGTTAAATTTCTTAACAGCTACCTGATACGGAGACGGAGAGATCATAAACTCATAATCACCTAGTGCTTCAGGTAATAATTAGGGCTCGCAATTGGAGTCCTGCAACGGTGACGATAGCTCCTTGCAACTCCTTAGTTCAGCTCCGGTTTGCGGCTAGTCTGCGCTGAGTCTGAGATTAATGCGCTCGCATTTTTATTGTTTCCGCATGCTTTGGCCTGCCCTGAAACAATGAACACGATTAAGGCGTTTATCCGGCTAACCGCAGTTCTCCTCGATGCTTAACTCAACTCGCGCAGGGTCGTCAAGTTGCTGGCCCGATACCGAGACTGAGACCGAGTCCGAGCCCAAAGCCAAACCGCTCGGAATGCGGTTAATCCTTTAGCTATTTTCTATGTCGCGCGCTCTGCGGCGAAATGGTTCAGGTTCAGGTTCGGATTCGGAACTCAGATTTGGACGGACTGGCTGTCAGGTAGCTGCTGCTATTGGCCCTGCTCTTGCCCCCGTCTTGGGTCAGGCATTGCCGAAACTTGAACAGCTTACGCGACTCTTTTGAGTGTTGGTCTCTCGTCTCTGCATTGTTTTGTGTGTCCTCATCCTCGTTCTCATCCTCATCTTCATATTCATGCTCATCGTCATGCAGGTCCTCGTCGTCAGCGTTATCTGCAAGCAGCGCAGGTCGCGCGCCGGTCACTTTGCGGTTTTGAGCGCTTAACCGCATCATAAAACCATCAGCAAATATAAAAGTAAACCATTATCATCATCATGAACGCACAACGGTGGTCCCTGTGCCCTGAGCCAGGCTTTTGCTTTGGTCCGCTGACCGCTGCCCGCTGCCCGCTGCCCGCTGCCCGTTGCCCGTTGCAAGCTGCCCGCTGCCCGCTACCCGCTGTGACCGCCCGCTTGCCCGCCCCTTCTGCACCAGCTGCATTGATCCTTTGTAGTAGCATTTTGTCGGAGCCAGAGTGCCTTTTAATGAACGAACACAAATTCCATCCACGAAATAAATTTCCACTTGCCGTTTTAAAGAAGACGTCACCCGGTTTTCCACCTTTATTCCCTTTGCTTGCCACTTGCGTCCACTTGCGCCGACATTTCCATTCACGGAGACGCCCTTGGGTGTATCCTTGTTAAGCACCAGCTCTGTCGTCTTGACAATCCTTGTCTTATCCATCAATTAATTAAAAATTGTAGTATTTTTCTTTATATTTTTTTCTTTTTTTTGATACTTTTGCGTATTCCATTTCTAAGTAGTATTTATTACACGTTTCTCGAATTCCAGCTTGCGACTTTGTTGGTTTTGTGTGGGGCTTGCTGTTTAGGTGATAATAATGCCATTTCAAGAAATGCCTACACATGAAATTAAGTCAAATAATTTCAAATACACACACACACAGGTAAATTGCTAGTCTCAAAATGCCGCAAATACAATTCAAGTTGCTAAGGAAATGTATATGTATGTGAAGAAATATTAGAATTGGCTCAGCAAGAAATTATGCAACATCACATTTGCATATAAAAAAAAGAAAAATAGTTAATTAGCAGCAAAGATAGTAAAAGCAACTTAGCTTTTATTATTTCTCTCATTTAATATGTCATATATCATATCTACATGTATAGCTTTAAGCTCGTATTAATCAACCAAGTTGTGGACTTTCATTTTCTTGTATCAATTGCTGTGTGATTTGCAATCATCAACGATGCGATGAGTTGCCAGCGGTAAATCTGTGATAAAAACATATCAAATATTACGTATACGTAACGACTGGCCAATTGAGGCTTTTTTTTGTTTGCGACATTTGCAGCTGTCACACATTTCAAACTTTCTGCTGCTGATGTTGATGCTAATGCTGATACTGATGCTGCTGCTGCTGCTGCTACTGCTGCTGCTACTGCTGCTACTGCTTGTTATACGCAAGTTAATCATGATATTTATGCCACGCCCCTTGGCGTTGTCGCCCCCTTGTGGCCAAGCTCGCTTTAGACAATAAAAGACAACGGCTCAGGCGCTAATGAAATTTACTGGCTCGACTCTTGCAACTGGAGTCTGGACACGCGCCTACGACAGCGCCTAATGAATGTGCAACAGCAACAGTAACAACAACAACGAGTGTGAGTGGCATTCTGCATGTGGCAATAAAATATCTGGCAAACGAATTGTCGTTAATCAGCGCTCAGGCGAATGGCGAATGGCGAAGTTGAAGTCCATGTCCAAGTCGAAGTTGAGTTTTTAGCCGCTCGATGTTGCTGTTGCTGTTGTTGTTGTTGCAATTGTTGTGCAGTAGCTAAACACCCACACATCAACAAAAGCACACACACACACACACACACACACACGTACACACACATAGTGCAAATCTCCACCTTGCCCATATTCTCCATCCTCAGTTTTGCGCTCCTTTCGTGCCTGTAATCAAAACTGTCGCCTATGAAAAATGTGCAGGGCAATGGCGTCGAACCCTGCATATAAGCAACAACAACAACAACAGCAACACACACACACACACGCACATTGCAAACGCATACACACATATACAGAAACGCCCACACATGCAAAAGCTTTGGGTTCTGTTTATATCCTGTACCCATTAAAAGCATGTCTTTAAAATATGGGTATCATGAAGCTGTGTAGAAGTATGTGACAAGCAGAAGAAGAAGCAGAAAATAAGTGCACTCCCATAAACCATTTATATATATATATATATATATATATTTATTTATTTATTGTTTTATATTCCAGATAAATCCATTCAAACAATTCAATGAATTTCGATTTTCTGTGCAATTTCTGGAATGGTATAGGAAATCTACAAGTCGCACACAGTCGCTGCATTGTTATTAGCTATTCTCTACTTATTTTTCCGTTTTCATATGCGCACATTTTCAATGTTGTGGCGTATAATAAAAATATAAAATAAAAGTAGCTGTTAGTTTGAAAACCGCACTTTGCAAAACTGTAGTTAAAGAAGCGCACAAATAAATACACAGAGCAACTTATGCAGAGGTACCTCAACGTAAAGTGATTTGTATGTGTGTGTGTGTGTGTGTGTGTGTATCTATGAGTTAATTCGTGTTGGTTGCCATCAATGTTTTTGCATTTTCTTCTGTATGGATTTAAAAAAGTGCGTTGGGTTTCATTAATTGAGACTGAAGACTGCTTAAAAGATATTCTCTCAACCATATTAAACTAAAACTCATTTAGTATTTTAAAGTTGAATAGCAAATAAATAACAAATTATTAACTTTTATTATGTAATTTAATATTAGTTCAACTAGCAAATTGATACCCCAAAAGCTATAGAGTCCAAAAATGCAAAAAATATTTATATATTTATTAGCTCAAATCCAATGGTTTTTCTCGCTTTTTTAGGGCTCGCCTCGAAAGTTCGTATTTTTTTATTATGATAAATTATTCTCAACATTTTTGCGATGCCCCCAATTTAAAGGGTTAGGGGGATATATTGCAGCCATGTTTGATGTACACATCAATTAGCCGGGAGCATTTTTTTCGATCCGCGCCAAATGGACAAACAACACACAAAATGAAAATAATAAATGTTTTTCAACTTTCGTTCGTGTTTCATTGCTGTGCGTGTGTGAGTAAAAATTAATGAAAAAAAATCTGTCGTCAGCTATTTCAAAGTGGCATACAAATTTGATAAGGCATTTTTTCCTACTTGTTCTTTTTTCCACTGCGTCAGCTATAGCAACAAAACAAACAATGCAAAATTTTTATATATATATACATATATATATATGTATATATTTAAAAAAAAAAGGAAGAACATTTTAATCGAATGTCACCGACTGCGCAATACTTTGTTTCCGCCTTAGCTAGAATTGGGCGGTGGAAACAATCTATTGGATTGATCTTTGTCAACAGTCATCAGTTGGTAATATTTTAAAATTGGCTGCGGCAAATATTTTGGACCAAAAATATGTGAGCAAACAATACGAATATTCAAAGTTTGCATTATTGCCAAGCATATTGCAATATGTATGCCCACTTGACCCATGGGGGGCAGAGTATAAAAACTCAGCGAACGAGGAGCCATGTCAGCCATTTTGTTGTTGTTGGGGGTAGGCTAACTATCATGTACAGTGGAGTCGCCGAACTGTATTAACTTTTGTATGAAGGTTATGATATTGTGGAAAACTTAATATGCGAAAAATTTGAAATACTTCTTTATTTTATTGACGAGCCTCAGCAAAGTTAAGTTAAGTTGCAGATAAATTACAACTCTTTTCTTGATGTTGCCTTTTTTTAAGCTATAGCTTTTAAAAGATTAGCTTCAATACAAATAATAATCCAATTAAGTAAATTTGCCATTAATATTCAAATTAATTTAATTTATTGAGTTGTCTCTCTTTGTGTGATTTATCATAAATTAATAATTTAAAAATAATAAGCAAATCAACAAATGCTTATGTATTCATAGTCTTGTCATAAACTGTAGAAAGTTTTTGTGTATTTATACGTTTTTCCTTTTTATTTGTGTATGTTCTAGTAAGCTCTGGTCGAGGAACACTTTGAAGTCCACTTGGCAGAAGCACAAGCAGAAGTGAATGATTTTTTCAACTACAGGACGTGCCGCTATTTTCCTTGTTGTCACTGTAAGGGGGACTGGAACGGGGACGGGATGTGTGGGGGATGTGTGGGGGTAGGGGCTGGTGGTGTGTACATCTCCGACTCCATTAGCATTGTTGCTGCCAGTATATAGCAATTTTGGTTGTGACGACAACCTCGGTCGCTGCTGCCGTTCCTGCTGCTGCTGCTGCTGTTATGTTGGGTGTTTGTCGTCCTGACCAGAGTCCTTTACCTCACTGCCCCGCACAGTCTGCAACATGCTTCCTCTCTCTTCTCTGCTGTTCTCTCTGCTTGTTATTTATTTCGTCGTCGTTTTTTTTTCTTTTTTATATTATTTTATTATTTATTTTCATTCCTGCTAACTAACAATTTCGGCATTGCTTTAGTAGTGGAGTTTTGCGTGTGTTTGGGCTGCTGTCATTCTCATTAAAATTTCATTGCGCGCGCAAAACACAGCAACAACAACAACTAAGGGGAATCAAACAATTTGTGCAAAAACAACAAGAAAAAGATAAATAAAAAGCAAAGTTGGCGCTCTGCTTGGTTGTTGAACCGAGTGCGAAGAAGTGCCAGCTAGCAGCAGCAGCAGCAGCAGCAACAGCAACAGCAATAGCAACAACAACAACCACTGAAATTTTCATTGTTTTTGGGGGTGTGGTTCAGCAAAAAACACACAAACACCAACAACACATAGGTAAATACAGCTGCCAGATGCAGCGCACTCGCTCACACTTGCCCCATTGTCGCGCCGGTGTGAGCGGGACAAAAGAGAAGCCGCTGCCAGCGTCAACAAAATATACGCTGCCAACCAGCCAGGCAATCGCTGCTGCACACCATCCAGTCATCTCGCTCTGGCGCACGCTGTGCTCGGTCCACGTTCGCTGTCAGCCATTGCTTAACCGTTGCGCTCTCGCTCTCAATTTACGAGAGTATGTCGGTGTGTGTGTGAGTGTGTGTGTGTGTGTGTGTCTGTGTGTGCGTGCGTGCGTGGAAAAAGGAAGTTGCTTGGTTTCTTGTTGTTGCTATTGCTGCCGTTTGACGATATACGACGACGATACGACGACGACGACTACAACAACAACGACAACAACGACGACGACGACGACAACGACAAGAGTAGAAGCAACGTCAGAAACAACAACAAATTGGACTGGTCGAACGACTTCTGCTGCCGCAGTCGCTGCTTGCTTGTGTGCTTGCCGCTGTTGGGTTACCGCTGTTACCGCCGCTGCTGCTGCTGCTAGCATTGAAGGTGTCACGACGAAAATCAGTTCCAAAGTAACATTCGTGCCGCTCGGGTTGTGCGTTCGTCGCTCCGCTCGCTCGTTTTGTTGTTGGTCCACAGCGTTTCATCGTTTACCGTTCACCGTTATACTTCGCCGCGTTTGTTGATTGCCGTGTCACGCACACAACCATAAGCACACGCAAGCAATACACACACACACACACACACGCAAGCACACACTCTCACACCCAGAAATAATAAAAACAAATTCGATATCACAACAGACGTCGCAAAAGTTATATGCAAAAATACAAAAATTAAAAGAAAATATATATATTGAGAAAAAAAAGCAGAAATAAACACACACAACAACAAACATTGGTGTATGCGCGTGTGCAACAGCAAAATCAGCATCAACAACAACAGCAACAGCAACAACAGCAACAGCAACAACAACAACAACAAACAACAACAACAACGAGTACAACCGCTAGCAAAAGTTCTTAAAGATACTCCGCTCCTCAACGCAAACAGTGTGCATTGTTTTTTTGGTGTCTGCCGCAAGTGTATTTGTCCTTAACCTGGCTATAACAACAACAATAACTCAACCGCCACAATAACTGAGAATCGAAAATTATATATAGTTAATACTATATGCAATCAGCCAGACAGTGCATAATCTAAACAGATGCCACCAACGCAAACAATTGGATCTATATACAAATAATATATACCACAGTCATATCCGATCTCCGATCTCCGATCTCCGATCCACGATCTCTGTTAACGGTCCTTTCCTCGATCGTTTGGAATATTTGTTCGACGGGGCAAGTTGCGCGTTATTGGTTTTTCTTTTTTTTTTGGTGAGTGCTGTTTCCAGATGAGTTTTGCACTTGTACAAAACCATCGATTAAATAAATTTATATACGTACTACTACCAACTACCACAATCTAATCTCAACACATTGTATGTATTTTGCAACCAACTAACACAACGACGACGCTGCCGACACGACACGGCAAGGATTATAACTATCATCTAGATGCATGCAAGCTTATATAGTAGCTATGAGTCGAAAGAAAAAGCTAAAATAGTATTTGATTTTTGGTTTTGTATATGATGACACCGATCTGAGCCAGTCTTAAACATATGTTTACCCATATATACCTCAGTTTATTACATCCAAAATTTTACCGTCGGAGGGGCTAGACTAAAACTAAAACAATGAAAAAGTAGTCGTATATATATATATATATATATATATCTACATGAAAACCTGGAATATGAGTGTATTTGAATTGCAATGTATTACCATAATCATGACCCATTTAATTTGCCATGCTCAAAAAAACATAATTAAATAGTAAATAGTAAATCAAAAGAAATACAATTTATTCATATACAAATCAAACAAATATTGTTGACTTAAGTTTAATAACATGTAATTGGTTCAATGTAATTGGTTCAATTTGACAAAGTGAGCAAATTAATGTGTTAATCAATAACAGTAATCATGAGGCATGCCTCATAGGTAGATACAAATAGAGTTAATCGAGAAGCGATGCTTATGAAATGCATTAAGTTATTTGAATTTTTAAGTAGTGCTTTGTAGCTCAAATCTAGCACAGAGTTATGCATCGTCATTGTGAGGGGTATCAATATGATTATAATTTATGTTCTACATTTAATACAGCAGACTAGTTGCACTAAAAAGCAGTTCGGCCAGTTAGAAGATGGAAAACAGGAGAAGAGTTTGCGATGCGGGCATACAGGAAATTCCAGATGAGTAAGCTGCATGGTGTTCGCAGCTAGATATTGTTAAAACTGAAAACGCAACGAATTCAAAATAGATTTTCATAATTTTAATGGGCATATTAAAGCCGCCCCTTTTGGACTGTTTGTTAATTAGGCAAAGGGCGAACAATCCATATATGGCTGTAATCAGCAACAACAAAGGCCAAGAAGTCAAAAGCCATGACTCAAGAGTCAAGAGTCAAGTCAAAAGCAAAACATTGGCAGCCAACAACAACAGGAACAACAACAACAACTAACTAACATACTATAAGTAGTATGCATATGCTATAATTATATGCGAGGGGCTACCTGAACCCAAAACTACTGTGCAGCATCGCCTCACAATGGAGATGAACAAAACTATGTTGAACAAAACTATGCTGAACCTAAGCGATGCTTACTTCGGTCTCCAATCCAATATCCACTCAACTAAAGCGTTGTTAACCGACGGACCCGTTCAGGTCACATTATTCACACATTTTGATAAGTTTTTAGGTTTTTTTTTTTTTTTTTTTCTGGGGTATTGTTGCTCTTGCCGCCGCGCTTTATTAGCTAATTTCAAAGCGGCTTGGCTATAAATTAAAACATCGAGCGTCGTTTCTGTATATTCATACGTGCATACAAACAAACGTATATATTTTTAATATTTTTGTGCCTCGTCGCTGCTTTTTGTATTATTATTATTATTAATTTGCATAGATATGTATATGGATGTTTCTGTATGTTTTCTGTTCAAATTAATATGCAAGGCAATTTGTTTTGGCTGACTGGCTGGCTGGCAACCGTCAGATACCGACAACCGACAGACGCTCTTACTCCACAGAGATTCATTCTTTGCCCCAAAAAAAAAAAAAAAAAAGAAAAAAAAAAGAAACACTGAGGCCGAGACTAAGACTGAGACAGAGACAGAGACTGCGCTGAGAAGCGCATAAAAGGCCCCCTCCAATCGCCCACGCGATAGCAACAAGAACAGCAACAATATCAATATACAAGTACCATTCCACTAGCAATTTCAATTTCAATTTGAATCGAAGCAGGCAAGTTCATTCATTCATTCATATCCAGCATCGAGCACCGAGCACCGAGCATCCAGCATCCAGCATCCATATCCACAACCAAAATCCACATCCGTTACTTGGTCCGTTTCAATTCATGAATTGAATTCAAGTCAAGATCGCGTCGCGACATTTTGATAGCTTATCTGAGAGAGCCAAAGCTTCCAGGCCCGACAGAGTGCCATTGTTTAGCATAGATACATCGATGCACGCCCAATATCTGTGTGCCTACACTATTTTGATTTCTTCTTGAACAACTGAGCTGAACTCGGAGTCGGAGACGGAGACGGAGACGGAGACGGAGTCTCTATGAGAGAGACGGGGGCGGGTGCGGAGGCTCATACGGATTCGAGTCTTTGTCAATTTGTGACGCCTTGGCGTCGCCTCGCCTTGCCTTAAGTGAGGTTTCATTTCATTTCGATTGACTTCTTTTCTTCTTATTATTTCGTGTTTTTTTTGTGTTATTTTTTTTATTTTTATTTTTTTTCCAATTATTTGTATTAATTTTTATCTCTCTTCACTCTTTGCTCATTACGCGGCTGTACCCGAACTTTTTAGTTGTTTTTGCTTCTCGAATTTCGTTGACAAAGCCATTTAAATAGAAATCACTCACGGGGACCAGGCAAGACCAGGCCAGGCAAGACCAAGCCAGACGAGACCAGACCAGACCAAACCTAACCGTACCATGCCGAACCGGCCAGTTATCAAGATCACATTGACAATGCGTCAAATAATAAGTTTGTTGTTATTGTTGCTGTTGTTGTTACTGTTTTTGGTCTCAGTGTCTCTTTGCCCAGTCAGGGCTCTTTACTCTATTACCGTAGAGCATTATTATTGATTTGTGCCCATGTGTGGTGTGTGTGTGTGTGTGTTTGTTTGATTTATTTTTACTATGATGCAATCATTTGTACAAGCCAAGTCCGAATTGAAGGCAACATTCATTCATTTATTCACTCACACACTCTCAGACTCGTTGTCACAATATTTCAATAATTTTTCTGTTCATTTGTTGTTGTTGTTGTTTCTTGTTTTGTGCTGTGGCTGCTGTTGCTATTTTTACAATATTGAATGGGCCAAACAATCATCCTTATGACTTGTAAAGTTCATCGGGCAACGGACAACGGACAACGGGGCAAGGAGCAAAGTGTGACAGGCAATTGGACCCAATTAGCCGTATATGCATGAATAATCGTTAATTGATTTGAGTTTGAAACCTGCTCAGCAGTTGCAAACATATCAAAATTGCAGTTTGCAATTTACATTTAACAGCGTGAAACAACTCATTCAGAAAATGCATAGAGTTCAGTTGCATATTTCAGATTGTGCCCGCCCGAGTTGTCTGATTGCAATCGCAATGACTTGTTCTCAAACTATAACTCTTGGCCAATTTGTCATTGGGCAATGGGTGATTAAAATGCTAACGGTGTGCTTCTATTAATTATATAGTCAAGTGCTCAATTGTCAATTTAATTTAATGTGTAATGCATATGATTAACAAAATGAGAAACTATTGCAAGCACAACAAAAAAATACAAAAAATGAATAGATGAAAAAATGAAAAAAATGAAAAAAATCTAATTAAAAATAAATGGGCAAGTTGTCGCCATATCTGGCCATATTAGCCGTTGGCTGCTGGCTGTTATCGGTTTAGCAAGTGGTTTCTAGGCCATGTGCACATTTTAAATGCGTCTTAAACTTGTCAAATCTTCACACTTTTTCAATTATTTGGCACGTTTGTTAATTAAACTTCAGCAACGTCAACGTCAGTATGTCACTCAGTGCAGTCAGAGAGTCGCCGGAGCCAGTAGCTGGAATTGTACACATCAACATCAACAACATCATCAGTGGCAACAGCGGCAACAACAGCGGCAACAGCAGCGGCAACAACAGCAGTTGCAAGGTTGCATTTTCACCAATGATAAAATAAATATAATTTTATGCGAAAATTGCAAATTTAAATGTCAAAATGGATTTGCGTAGAAATGGCACATGGTCTAAAACTGGCTACCAGTTCCAGTCTGCCTCTCTCTCCCTCTCTGTCTCTCCCTCTCTGTCTCTCTCTCTCTCTCTCTCTCGCTCTGTCTCAGTCTGTCTGTCTTCCTTTCTCTCTGTGTGTCTCACTCTCTTTCCCGTTTCCAGTTGCTAAGTTGCCAGCATTGCAATGTGGCAGCTTGGGACGTGCCACCTCAGCCGCCTTGCATTCTTTGTTGCGTTTATTAAGTTGCATTATTTTCGACAGACAGCTTATTATGCTAGGCTAGTCTTAGGCCCAGACTACGTCCCCTTCTACGTCTCCGACTCCGTCGGCATCGCCGTCTCCGTCTCCGTCTGACTACTAGTTTTAGTCACAGTCCGCTCGTTGAACGACTTGTTGTTGTTGTTGTTGTTGCTCACTGCTGCTGCTGCTGCTGCTGCTGCTGCTGTTGTTGCTGGTTGCATACATATATTCCAGTAGCTACACGCTATGTAAATGAGCCTGAGAAATATTTCTCAGGTCGGCCATAACGTTAGCGTTATTCACACTTTTTCTACACTGTGCTGCAAGCGAAACGCACAACTTAGGAAAGTTGCAACATCCACTGTTGACAGCTTTTGTTCACCAAATTCACATTAGTTGAAACTTTCACACAGCCACACGCACAAATGGGTTTTTGCCTGTGGCATTGCCGATATGGTAAATCACTGTGATTTCTAGTCTTGTGTTGGGCACTGTAAATACACACGCCTGGACATATCAAGCGGTTACAGAGCTTGTTAAGGCAGCTAATAGCCGCAATTGCTGCAGCACAACACCAACAACAGCAGCAACAACTGGACTACTTACAACAACAACAACTGCTTATGACAAGTGAGCACTTTTGACAGCTGGTTGCACTCGCTTCTCGCTATCTATCTGCGGTCATATGCACGTCTTAAAGCTTAAGTATCTCTGGTAATTTGCCGCTGGATTTGGCCGAATGTTGCACAATAAACTTGGCTGTCAGGTCTTTGGTCTTTGGTAATAGAACGGTATATAATCGCAATCGTGGTATCAACCACAACAACAACAACAACAAGTCGGTTCGCATCTTATTTGGCCAGACTTTGAACTTGGCTTTATTCGATGTGGCTCATCTTTCGCTTTCTAAACACACATTCAATGCTACAAGTCTGCTGAAGAAGTCAATCAGCAATCAGCCGTCTCCATTTGAATGCAACAACATTTGTATTTGTACAACATTTGAATGGCCAACAAGTCATTAATCAAATAAATGCAAAATATATTAATTGATCAACTTGAAACTGTCGAAGAGTTTTTAGCATCGACAACACACGCACAAAAAAAAATATTCCCATGGCACAAATTAACAGTAGCCACAGCTAAAAATCACCAAAATTTGGTTACACACTTTCCCAGGGTACCATCAGAACAAAAACAACGAAGATAACAAAAAAACCGAGATAAAACACACAGAAAAAAAAAACAAAGTAAAAGAAGGAGAAAAAGAAGCAGCATATGAAGAAGAAGAGGAGCAGTCCAAGTCTCTGACACAAACTTCTTGGGCTACCGTTTCGACAGTTGTCCAGTTGTTCAGTTGTCCGATCTTAAAGTGCGGGCCTATTGGTCCAATTGTCCAGTGGTCAATTGTCAGTTAGTCATTTCAGTCGGTTAGCCAGTCAGCCAGTCAGCCAGTCAGTCAGTCAGTCAGTCAGTCAGTGAGTCAGTCAATCAGTTGGAAGATTCGGTAGCGTTCGATTTGTTTATTTTCCTAAGGCTGTTTACTTTCAGATCGCCGCTGTCAGCCAGTAGTAGTTTGAAAATATTATTTTGACCGTAATTACGAGCAAGAGGCAGGAGGGGAAATATGTGTATGGCGAGTGCATTACAAGAATCATAAGCCAAACACACCAAATAGCGACGGCATCAGCAGGATAGGAGTCAATTTCGAAAGGTAGCAGCAGCAACACATACAACAAGATGGAACCAAAAAAAAAAAAAACAGAAATAAATAAGAAACCAACTCAGCAAATGCCCGGAAACTGAAAGTGAAAATGTAGAATGCCGATTGTCGAACGTCGAACGTCGAATGCCGAGTGAATTTTTTATGAAAGTGCGTGTACGTGATATATGTCGAGCCGAAATGATTTTGTGGCAGAGAGTCCCCGTTTCCAAGTCCCCGAAGCGCAATCACAAAAGCCAGCGGGGCCTTTGGCTCTTTTATTTTTTGCCATGATTTTTCATAATCAGCAGCGACGAATGACAACAAAATCACGTAGCTCTCTATTTTGTTTTCTTGTTTCTATTTTAGTGTATATATTTTTTGGTTATTTTTTGTTTTTTTTTTGTTTTGTATGTGCCACATTTGGCAATAAACAATTGAGCCAGAAACAGATACAGACACAAATACATGTCATGCTATATATACATTTATATATAGCTCTTTCGGAGGTGTCGAGTTGGCGACGTCAGACATTGAGATTTATTATGGTTTACCTCTATAAGCCACGATTTATGACAATTTATAGCATATTTATAACTTATTAAATGTTTATTACGTAATGCATTATTTATTTAGTTAGTCTAGAACTTTGTTTTACGTACGGCTCAGATTTGAGAGCCGCACTTAGGGTCTGTTATCGCAATGGCACTGCAAGATTACCCAACTCGATAATCACGCCAACGGGTACCGCCTAGACTTCGACTTTCTTTGGGCTGTTTTGCGGTTCGAAGATGTTTGATCTGTGCTTAGCCGCTGGATTAGCTCCGACACTCGTTAAAAGGACGAAATGGGATGTGCAGAGTTGAGGTAGGAACACACACACACACACACAGAGACACAGAGACACACATGAGCATTAAGCATTAAGCATTTTGCATTGGGCATTGGGCATTGGGCATGATGAGACAATGGCTTGGGTATTAAGATTAGGCGCAGACAAAACTCAACCTTAACCTCAAACAGAATCTGGCTTAATACTCATATGCCCGGCGACCAGTTCAAAACTCTTTTGTCCAACATCATTTCTTTTTTTCGCATTTCAAATTTTTGGTCGTTTCGTGCGAAAAAAATTAGCACTATCGAATACTGTGTGGACAGGGACAAGGACAGGGACGGGGACAGGGACGGGGACAGGCAGTAGGGAAGTGAGAGGCAGTGAAATTGCGGGATTAGCACGGACACCTCGGCGGTCTTTCATTGTTGTGAAATTGGCAAATGCAGCTAGGCTATTTGTCACATGAATATATATATATATATATCCATAAGCATGCATGTATAGCATCTACCCGAAAAATCAATCCACACATAGCACACTAAGTAGCCTGCAATGGGAACAACAAATTTGTTTTGTTTTGTCATGTCGTTTTCATGGCTGAATGCATCCAAATGCATCCAGTGAACGCAAGCGAAATGGAAACCGGCAAAGCCAAAAACCAAAGCCGCAAATTCATCGCAACATCCACTCGAGCCAGAGTCCCTCAATATATATATACTCGTACATGTATATTGGTATGCTGAGATACCAAATACCGAAATTGAAACAGAAACAGAAACCGAAACCCAAACCCAAACACAAACCCAATAAAACGGAGTACGCTCGCCGTCTCCGTCTCTGTCTCCGTCTCCGTCTCAGTCCGCAGACCGCAAATTACATGCTCACGCGCACACTCAAATTAATAACACATCTGGCTCAAATTGATGTTCAGGCGCAGGCCAGCCGACTGACCAATCTGGCAACGCGGCTCAGTTCATGCCCCAGGAGTATCAGCGGGCCATTGAAACTGTTTCAAGTAGTTTCGCTTGATGACCCGCTAGGATATGGTGGTCTGAAAATAGAATAATCAACTGAGAGAATCTTTTTAAATGTTACGAATGTATTCACGTTGTGAATGGATGTCTCTCTGGAGATGAGTCTCGAATAGATTTTTACATATATCGGTGCATAAATTAAATGAAACCTGTGCAACACTTATTTCATTTATAATAAGAGATACGAAAATACTAAAATAAATACTAAAACTACTGCAAGCATATTCTTTTTACTTAATTTGATAATAACATACCAAAAAGAAATTTAAACATAATTAAATTTAGAGCCCACTTTATAGCAATTTTCTATTCGAATTTGCATGTCGAATTTGTCATATTCATTATTATAAATCACATCAAATACAATAATCAATTAGGTAAATTAAAATACAATAATTAATTTCCAACGCAGTGAATTACCAACTTTTAACCACATTAACAGAAAATCGCAAAGTTCTTTAGAATTTGCAAGTCTGTGGTTCAAAGGAACTTGCGCTTTATTATGTGTAATTATACAGAATATAATTAACTGAATGTGCATTGGAAAAAAATCATTTAAGCTAGTCGTCTCCCAGTGATTTGAAGCTGTATGTCCATACATCTATTTAGAGATGAGGTACATTCAAAGGGTTTTGCTTTTTAAACAAAGTAAGCATGTAAAAAGCGAGCATTTCTGCAAAATGCTAGCATTGAATTTTATTATTTCAAGTTGTGTTGCCATTCGAATATTGTCACAGAACATTCACAGTTCAATTCGTTTTCTAAAATCCGTTTAAAAATAAAAAAATATTAATATTAAAAAATATTATTTCAAGTTGTGTTGCCATTCGAATATTGTCACAGAACATTCACAGTTCAATTCGTTTTCTAAAATCCGTTTAAAAATAAAAAAATATTAATCCTTTGCAGATAAACGCCGAGCGACAAGTGTTAATTACAAACAACGGAAAGGTGACTGCAGCGTCCACAGAGCCGCAGATCCAGAGGTCCACCGGTGCACAGAGAGGAGGACGAGCACTCAAGGGTGAGGGACAGTAAGTCAGTGTAGAGAGATTTGAAGGATCAGCCAAGGATATAAACAACAGCATCAACGTGGCGCTGCACTCAACGGAAGCCTTAATGGCGGCGGGCTTTCTCAAATCAGGTGATTTGGGCCCACATCCGCACAGCTATGGCGGCCCACATCCGCACCACTCGGTGCCGCATGGGCCGCTGCCGCCGGGCATGCCGATGCCATCGTTGGGTCCCTTCGGCCTGCCACACGGACTGGAGGCCGTTGGGTTCTCCCAAGGTATGTGGGGTAAATATCGCATTGCAATTTTGGTAAAAAAAAAAACGAAAAAAAAGAAAAACAACAACAACAACAAATACACACACGTAAGAACTGAGCGAAAACAATGTGCTGAAAGTTGAATGTGGGGAACCAACCACAAAATCTCTCCAACTAACACTTCTCCCCTCTCAAATTGATAAATGATATATGGGGCGCATGAGCAGACGCCGTTTTGCCTGATAACTCAATTTGCATGCGCAGGATGACGTTTAGGGCAATATTGGGGATACGTTACTCGGAATGGTTATTGAGTCTTGAGTATTGAGTATGGGGCATGTCGTTGTCGCTGTCGATGTCGATGTCGATGTGGATGTCGATGTGCAGCCCAGTTGTCGCACAAAATGCTTTTCAATGCCGTTTCGCATCGATTGCATCATTATCAGTTGAATTGTCAAAATGAATAATGAGCTGAGGCTGAAGCTGAAGCTGAAGTCGAAGTCGAATCTCAGCTCTGGGAATCCATGAGTCGAGTGTTTGGGTTCCGGTTTTTTTTCTTCTTCTTTTTATTTTATTTTATTTAGTTTTTATTTTTTTTTAAGGGGTTTTTGGGGTTTTTGTCTCATTTTGGTGACGCTGCAAATGACAAAAACCTGACAAAAATGCTACAAAATGCCAAAAAGCAAACCAACAAAAAATAATACAAAAAAAAAACAAAACTTTTAACACCAACAAAAGATTCGCGCAGAAAAGAAAAAAATATATATTAAGCAGTCAGAAAGTAGAAGAAGACAGAGCCGAAAGAAAAATACACAATCGCATGTAATAAATTTTTATTTATTTCAACTTGTAATAAGCCAAGTTAAGGCAGAACCTGACGATGGATGATAACTCATGTTATATAAGGCATCAATTTTCGGCTTGTGCAACTGACAAAAAGAAAATACAATAAGATTTTCTCAGAGTTGAACAAGTTTTAAGATTCACACAATTGATATGATATGAGTATCCACCTAGATGAATATATATTTGTAGAATGAAAGCAAAAATATAGTTCTTTTGTGCAAAGAATATTTACAAATAAGCCAAAAAATATCTGGGATATTTACCTAAGTAATTCAGGGACTTAAACATAAAACAAAACTTAGAAAATCGACAGCATAAATGTAATAATCATTAATAGCGTCAAACAAATTAAAACAAATAAGAAAGATGTGAAAAGTTGCTTTGATTGAAATTCGACATCGACTTTTAGTTGAGAGCTGTCTAAATATTGACTCATTAGCAGCTGAAACTTGGATATCATTTCAGATCAGCCTTGGTCTTTTTACTATTCAGGTATGTATATGCTGAGAGTCAGTTTTAAGCTTGAGCAAATATCAATTCCAGAAAAAACAAACTGATAAATACGAAAACAACAAAATAACCAATGGGCGCAGTTAATTTTCCAAGGTTTCGGGCACTACAAAATAACATATAAAAATAAAAAATAACAACAAAAAAATGCTCTTGGCTGATTTTGTTATTGTTGGTGTGCGCCGCAAAAAGCAAACTACAAATTGCAATTAATTTTGTTTTAAAGCAACAACAACAAAAACAGCAACAGCAAGAAAAACAACAACCACGGCTGTGGCGACCATTTTGAAAGCGACAAAATAAAAATGAAAATAAACTAAAAGCAACAACGAAAAGCGGCAGCTGCAAAGACAGAGACAGAGGTAGGGGCAGAGACAGAGGCAGAGGCAGAGGCAGAGGCAGAGGCAGTGGTAGAGGGTGAGGCAGTGGCAGTGGCAAAGGCAAAGCCGATACGCGAGCCAAGTGAAGTTAAGTTTTTATTCAATTTATAAATTCATGACCAAAATGACTAACTCATTAATTTTTGATAGAGCCAAAGACTTCACACGTGCGCCAGACAGAGATGGGCATACGTGTGTAGCTAGCTCAAGACAGGGTGGCTGGATGGCAGCGACAGTAGGGAGAGCAGGGGTGGGGGGCTCGAATTGAAAAGGCATTTTGTCATGCCCTGGCCAAAAAGGGGTGCTCTCGCTGAATATTTGGGACAGCAGCACTGCAGACACGCACCGACAAACGGCTGCCCGGCAAAAACAAACAATGCCACGGCTTAGCACACACACACACACACACGCACACACACATAGACACACTCATAGTCGCTTTTATATACACATACTTGTGTGTGTGTGCGTGTGTGTGTGCGAGTGTATGTGAGTACATTATGTATACACATTCATATAGAAGAAATTTTCGGTTTGCCGCTGCTGCTGTGCGGGGTTGGTTCAAAACACAGAACGCTTTTAGGGGTGGAATTTTTTATAGGGGTTGCTAAGAATAACGGTTTGCCTGTTGGTACAAATAAAAAGCCAAAAACACTGGGAAAAGTATGACAAGAAAAAAATACGCACACACAAGAATTCCGATTCGGCATGTTAATTAAAGTTTCCATTTGCCGACGATGCGTATGCGCAATATATGCATGTATATATATCTATGTATAAGTATATATATATATGTATATGTGTGTATATATATATATATATAAGTATTTTTATATATGTCGATTTGGTAGCCCCAACTTTCAGCACATTTGGTTAGGCACTTGACTATTTGAAAATGGAAGCTAATTTACGCTTTTTTCTTTTATTATTATTCAAACACATTTTACAGGAGTCAACACGAGAAAACAGCGTCGGGAGAGAACAACATTCACACGGGCCCAGCTCGATGTTTTGGAGGCTCTCTTTGGCAAGACACGTTACCCGGACATATTCATGCGCGAGGAGGTCGCATTAAAGATAAATCTGCCCGAATCCAGAGTACAGGTAAGTCACATACTTAATCAACAACCAACTTAACTTGACTTAACCAAAAACCAAAAAAAAATTTATCATCTTATTTGAAGTCTGAACTTTGCCATCAGAATACAAAACAACATTTTCTAACAGAGTCTTCTTAAAGTGTGAAAAGTCTGTTAATAGTTTTCAATACTAACGGAATGTTTTTTTTAAATATTCTTCTTAACTAATACGTATTCATTATCATAATAATAGACAATTCAAATTAAATACGTATATAATCATTTTGAAGGTGCTTAACTTTTATTTCCACATATCTGACTATGGAATGATTGAGTGAATGATTTTGGAAATAATATGAAAATTAAGTTTCTTCGTTGACAAATGCACTCCTAGCTGCAAATATTCATCAACCAGAATTGAATTGAATTGAATCAGATAGATTATTAATATAACCTGACAGAAAATGTTCAGCATATTAGCGTCATTCTTATGTGGAGTTACTTGATTGAGAGTGCCATTGATTCGCAGCATTTGCTTAAAGATCTTATTTTAACTATTTGAGATGAGTTTAAGTGCAGTGAATTCTGTTCAGTTGTCAAATATATGACAATGTATAAGTCTATTACTTGACCTGTTGACTGCTCACTTGACACCTGCTCTCAGTCTCTCCTCCTGTCTCACTGTGCAGAAATTGACTTCGATTCCAAATGGCTCAACGCCTTGGAAAGTGCGTTAATCTATTTCTGTGTGTGTGTGTGTGAAAACAGGCGCTAAGGAAAAGCTCCCCTCAGCAGCATGTGTGTTTACTTGATTTAAGTCGTGTTTGCATTGGGTAAAGTCTCAGTGGCAATTGTTTAATTAAGCATATGTCGAGCCAAAAGACGCCCTCGAAAATCAAAGTTGCCAAATCCATAAAACAAACAAATTACCAACAGCCAACAGATTGCTTAACTCCAAAAACGTTTCGTGTGTATCTATGTGTGGGCGTGGCATATATGAGCACGCCCGTGTGTGTGTGTGTGTGTGTGTGTGTGTGTGTGGGTAACATATTCATGAATTTTCCACAAGAAAATCGCTACGCAAATAGAATCTGAAAATGTCCCATGCAGAGACAGACAAACAGAGTGAAATAAACGAGAACAATTGCTTGGCATATTTTTAATGTCAAATTGTGCCCCGAAAAAACGAAATGAGAAATGTTTGGTAGCAGAACGATGAGTGTCGACTTTTTTATATTTGCACAAGGCATTTGCTGCGAATCATTCGGAGGGTTGGACAAACAGGACACAGGACATTGTAACAGGAAGCAGTGGCAAGGACACACACGCACACACAGAGACAGAGAGAGAGAGAGAGAGAGAGAGAGAGAGTGGCACACACCAACCTACAATTGCGTTTATTTGAGTTTACTTTACGCATTAGCTGCGCATAATTTGCGCTAATTTTTTTTTCTTTCTCTGACGCACAAATGCGACCAGCAGCAGCAGCAGCAGCAGCAACAACTGTGACAACTTAATTTGTGCCAAGCAGATCTGTTGGGCTAGGCGCAAGGATGCAGCATCTCTGCTTGTTTACTTAGGTGCCTCCTCTCTTCCTCTCCCTCCTGTCTGTCCCGCTTGGTGTGTGTTGACAGCCGAACGCATCCTAAGTAAATAATTCGCTAGCGCCGTCGGCCAAACTGCCAAATGGCCAAAAAAAATTGACAATAGCTGGAAATTTGAGTTAAGGTTTCTCAATTTTTGGGCTGGATATTGAGAAATTATTGGACGATTGTCACCTAATGTTTAATGCAAACACAGCCGCATGTATCGATCAATTGTTGACATGTTCATTGATTTGTTTGCATTTGCCTTCGCGTGTAATTTAAGGACCTAAAGACCCAAGGACGTGCCTTGACATTACAAGCTGTCCCAATCGTTCTACCACTGGCTCCGCTCTGCGGTCCGGCTGTGTTCTGTTCGGTTCGGTTCGGTTCTGTTCTGTTCTGTTCTGTCTGTTCCGGTCGTTGGCCCATTTGGGAAGCCCCTGCAGTGGCCGGGCAAGTGAAAAACGACACGTAACGTAACGGCGAGTATGGCCAGGAGTACAGGCAGGACACAACAATATAACTGCAGGACACACACCTCTACACACAGCTACACACACACAACTGCTGCGCCTAATGCAATGGATACTTCGCTTTAAGCACACATTCTGTGCATGTGGCCCTGGTCAGTTTGCTGTTTAGGTTTTTACACAATTGATTTTCGTAATGCACACGCTGAATGCCAGCACAGCAAAAGGCGTGCATTGGCAGAGTGCACTGACAATTGTATAGATTTTCTACAAACACAACACACACACAACACACACACATATGTTGTTCGTTGCACCTTCCTTTTGTTTTACAAGTCATCCAGTTACTTTTGTTGCTGTCGCAGTTCGATTTTTATTTCTAGCATAGCTAGCACTGTGTCATTGAAATGTTTAATTCATATCATTATTTGCATTTTCTTTGAATTGTTTACGGCTCAATCAACTTTGAGAGATGCATTTCAATCTTAATGTGAATTTTTTCATTGCACAATGTAAAGAGTAAATTAAGAAAAATAAGTTCATTATTATTTTTCAACAAATGAAATGAATAATCTAACTTTTTACTTTGTATCGTCTTGTGATTTTTGCTCCACTGTGACTACAAAGAAAACTGTGGCGCATATTGAATTACAGTGGCAGCTAGAAAAGTGCCGTAAAAAGCCCCCCTAAAAAAAAGGGAATAGTCGAAACGCATAATGTGGCAACAAGAACAGAGCCCCGAACAGCAGCAGAAACAGCCGTCGACATGAAAATCGAGTGTTGCATGCAACTGTCTGGTGGAAGCCCAAGGAAGCCAAGCAACTCAATTAGTAGGTACGCAAGGCAGGCGGCAAGGCAAGGCAAGGCGGACAAAACTAGTTGGCAAGAGTCAGTGGCAGTGGCATTAGCAGGGGCGCAGTCAGAGACGCCTCTAATTGACTCGCCCCCAAGGCTCCACCTACCACCGTCGTGTGTCTGTGCTGGCAGCAACCAGAAGCGGCCCACGTCGCGCCGACCGTCGCACATAAATAGTCATTTCTCACAAATGGCAAAAAAATTAACGACTCTGCGCCGCTTGCCCTGGCAAATATTAATTGAATGATAGGCATCTTTATGTGGTACTTCGCACAGTAGAGTTGTAGTTGTAGTCGCGCACCAGCACTGCTCTCCGTAGGGGTGTTTACTGTACGTTACATTACAGTAGACTACAGTACAGTACCGTACTAGAGTACGGCGGGCCAGGCGAGGAGAAGAGGTGGGCGACTGGCTGGCTGATTGCAACCAATACAAATAACGTAATAATTTTACGCAGCTTATCTGCACCAGAACAGAGCAAACATTTACGCCCTAATGTTTTCATTCGCCGCCGCTGCTGCTGCTGCTGCTGCGAGGGGTGCGAGAGGGCGCGTTGAGGGCTGCCATCGCAATCATAAATCACAAGCAGGAGCTCGCCTTACCCCCCACACTCCTACCCCCGGCGAACATCGCCTCCCTCTCGGCGTATGGCCTCATTGTCACCTCCGTTTCAGCTGTTCGATTTTTCGCCGTCGGGGGTTGAAGTAGCAGCCGACGGAGTTTCGCGGTTGCTGTCCACAGCAGCAGCAGCAGCAGCAACAACAACAACAACAGCAATACAAAAGGCAGCCATTTTAGTTGATCCAGGCACCTAGTTGCCGCTGGAAAAGGAGTGAGAGTGAGAGTGAGACCGAGAGAGAGATGGAGTTAGGGAGAGAGAAAGAGAGGCAAAAAAACGTTGCCCGATCCCAGGCGTAACTCGTAACTCGTAACTCTTTGCTAGGCTTTTTCACATTTTCCCCCTTTCTATTCAATTTTTTTTTCTTTTTTTTTGTCGCTAGTTGTTGTTGTTCGCTCTTATAAAAGGATTTGTCTCGTTGTCACTGCCGTTGCCGCATGATAGCGCAATGCAGCGCGCACAGGATATGGCACAGGACGACTAAAAACTTTGTTATGTGCTCGAGTGTGTGTCTGTGTGTGTGTGTGTGTGTGTGTGCGTAACGTGCACAGCTGTTTTATAAAATTAATTTTCCCATTGCGGATTAACATTTTCAGTCGCTTTTCTCTCCTCACAAGCAATACTGCCACTGAGTCCACATAATACATACTCGTATTCCTTTTTAGATCTGCATCTAAAGGTTGAACAACAGCAACAACAACAACAACAGCAACAACAACAAAATCAAACTGAATTGAATTATACAATGCGCATTGATTTATTTATTATGCAAAGTCGTGCATAATTTGCCATTGTTTAGTGCACAACATTTTTCCAGTTACACAACTTGATGAAGCAAGTCAAAATTGAGTTGATTTGAGAAGTTTTTCAACTGTGAAATGCAACTGAAAAAACTTAAACTTAAAATAAATAAATATATGCAATTGAAAATACTTATTAAATAAATAGCACACTAAATATCATGTGAACTATATAGTTCGATATGAGAATTAGCAAAACTACGTCAATCAATCTTAAAAAAGAAAATGTTCAGTTCCAGTTTTACAGTCAAATCTCCTGTATTATCCACTTGAACAAGTATCAATTGCTTCTTTCATGGCTTCCGTTGCAATATTAGACTCCTTGAAACCAACATCAATGAAAATCAAGCTATTGAAACCCTCATTATTACAACTGTCATAGAGAGAAACGAGGCACGAAGAGAGAGAGCGAGAGAGAGAGAGAGAGGGGGAGAGTAAATTGCTTTGATGTTAGCCAAAGTTCATTAAAGCCACAATCGAATCTTTTTGAGAATTTCTAAATGATTTTTCGCATTTTTCAGCTGGTTGAAGCAATATTTTATGCTGGAGCTTGCAAAAATTCCCAGGCTTAGTCCATGTTATGAAATTTGCGCAGCTCATTAAACGATTTCAAACGAGAAACACAAAATGCAGATGAAAACGAATAAGAGAAATATATATATATATACATATATATATATATATATATTTATATTTCGTCTTTTTTTTCGTTCGTCAAAGTCAAAACACAAAGCAGATTTTTCAAAATGCAAAATTAAATTAGAAATTGAAATTGAGTTTTAAGCAGCGACTGCACAGCGTGCGGGAAGCGGAAAAATGACAGAGAGAAAGAGAGAGAGGCAGAGACTGAGACAGAGAGAGACACTGAGAGAGAGAGAGAGAGGGGCGGGGAGGTTGGGTGGTGGAGTGGTGGAGTGGGCGTTTTGTGTGGTGCTGACAAATAATGAAATTTGATACGGCTTGTTTAATGCTCTTTTTTCGTCAAGTGCGTAGCTGCGGCACGCCCCTTCAAGCAAAATCACCGCTCAAACCTCCTCCTCCTCCTCCCACCCACTCTACCCCCCTCTACCTTCCCGCGTGCCCCAGCCCAGACCCATACCATGTTGCGTTACGACTGCAATGAAACGCTCGAGTGGCCACAGCCGCCGCGTGGCAAGTGTTAACTTTGGGAAATATGCCATCAAGTTCTTTAGCTGGGGTGGTGCGGGTGCCATCAATTGTATGGGTTGTGCTGCGGGGCTGTGCGGTGGCTATGTCGGTACGGTAATAAATTCTGCTGTTTACCAAAGCACAAGCCATTAGCAAGCAACACCAACCCCAAATAACAAATCACTGAAACAACATTTCGCTTGCGTTGCGGTGTGCTGCATGGAGAGAGGCAGGCCGGGTGTGGAGTGGGGTTGGGGAGGTGGGTGGTTGATCCTGTAAGGGAGTTGTGGGCTGAAGTTGGGTACTGTGCACTGGGTACTCGGGGCTGTGATGCCTGCACTTAGCGGATTGTTTGCAGCCCCTTAAGCATAACAAACAAGGCTAAGTGAATTCCTTGCGCTCGAATGTGCCGCTTTATGGGCTGTTTATTGTTGTCTTCAGGCAGCAGGCAGGAGGCGGGAGGCGGGAGGCGGGAGGCATGGGTCGCAACGGAAACGAGGGCGTACAAACATAATCGAGTCAATTTTCGGACTCTTGTCCGTCGACCGTTGGCTGTCGACTGTCGACTGTCGACTGTCGGCTGTCGGCTGTCGGCTGTTGATGTAACTTTTCTTTTTAACCCGGCGGCGGGAAGCGCGTGACTTTTTGCACTTGTTGTTTTGAGTTGTAAGTTGCGAGTTGCGCCCCGTCTGCAAGCAGCTCATATAATTTATTCATTGCCAGTCCACAAAACTAATTGATGTGGGAAAATTGCAGCCGTTGGCAGCCATAGCCACACACACACGCACACACGCACACACACACACAGAGACCGCAGACTTACACTTGAATAAGCAAATACTTGTCGCCTTGCACGTGACAAACAGAATTGAGTTATCGATTTTTAGTGGCACTTAAGTAATATTATAAAATGCTTTATTGGCTCAAACCAATAACGATCTCAATTAAATGTTAGATTTGTAATTAATATTTATATGTTTGGTTTTTTTGTTGTTTGTTGCAGGTGTGGTTCAAGAATCGACGGGCCAAGTGCCGCCAGCAGTTGCAGCAGCAACAGCAATCGAACAGTTTGAGCAGCTCCAAGAATAGTAGCGGTGGCAGCGGCAGCTGCAGCAACTCCGCCAACGGTGGTCGCAACAGCAACAATAACAGCAACAACAACAACAGCAGCAGCAACAACAACAGTTCAAACAGCAGCAATAACAATAACAACAACAACAACAGCGCCAACAAATCCAGCCAGAAACAGAGCGGATCTGGCCAAAGCAGCTCGAGCAATGCGAGCGGCAATGCGAGCAGCTCAGCAGCAGCCGCTGTTAGCGCTGCGGCCGTTGCGGCGGCGCAGTCCATTAAGTCACATCACAGTTCCTTCCTCAATGCTGGCGCCAACAGTAACAACAACAACAACAACTCGGCGCCCAGCAGCAGCAGCGGCGGCAGTCACAACAGCGGTCCGGGCAATTCACATTCGCACATCTCCGCAGCGGCTGCGGCGGCTGCCTTGAATGTGACGGCAGCGCATCAGAACTCATCGCCGTTGCTGCCGACGCCGGCGACGTCTGTCAGTCCGGTGAGCATTGTGTGCAAGAAGGAGCATCTCGGCGGCGGCTATGGCAATGTGGGCGGCAACAATGGCGCAGGCGTTGGCATTGGCGTCGGCGGTGTGGGCGGTGGTGTTGGCGTTGGCGGCGGCGGTGGCGGCAATGGCGTCGGCGTTGGCGTCTCTGGTGATGCACTGCGTTCGCCGTATGATACGTTAAAGGATGCGGGCGGCGATATTGGGGCTGGTGCACATCATCATCACAGCATCTATGGAACGGCGGCGGGCAGCAATCCGCGCCTGCTGCAGCCGGGCGGCAATATAACGCCAATGGATAGCAGCAGCAGCATTACGACACCCTCTCCGCCAATTACGCCCATGTCGCCACAATCGGCGGCAGCAGCGGCGCATGCCGCACAGTCCGCGCAATCGGCATCGGCACACCACTCGGCGCACTCGGCATATATGTCGAATCACGACTCGTACAACTTCTGGCACAATCAGTACCAGCAGTATCCCAATAATTATGCCCAGGCGCCCAGCTACTACTCACAGATGGAGTACTTTAGCAATCAGAACCAGGTCAACTATAATATGGGCCATTCGGGTTATACGGCATCCAATTTTGGTCTGTCGCC